>JAQSVV010000165.1:1200000-1800000 GCA_036375495.1 Agrotis segetum | reverse complement strand
TCTTTAGACTTATATTTCGGAAGCCATACTATTACAAACAAACTAGGTCTTATTTCAAAGTGGAAATCAGTATTTCACGAGGAATTTTCGTTTGAATTTGTTAAGAGTTTACATGTTATTGCTCTTGACTGTACTGAATCAAACCGTCTCTTTTAAATTCTAGTCTACATCCTCTCTTTTAATTCAACACGAAAGGAAGAACAGAAAGAGGATTATAAATTACCTTCATGAGCGGCCCTCCCGAATCACCTCCGCATGCATCCTTATTGTGTTCTGCGCCGGCGCAGATTTCTGAATCAGCCAATTTGAACCCCTTGCCAAAGGAGTCGCACAACGCGGGAGCTACGACTGGAATCTAGATTTTTTGGCAATAACAGGAAATATTTCATTAGATGAAGGTGATTGTCAGGAGACATTAATTTGGCATACCTATAATAATGAATGGCTCGTTTGAAAAGAGGGCCTTTTTTTTTGTAATATAACAGGATATATTACTAAATGCTGAAGTGTGAATGAAGATGATGGTTTGTTTGTTTGTATGTTTGGTTGAGATAATCTCCAATTTTGACTGGACATCACTGGCAAATAGCTGATGTTATTAGCAATAACTTAGGCATATTTTAAATTAAAACTAGCCGTCACCTCGCGGGTGATGTCGCGAGCATCAGACATACTTAAAATGCTAGGTATTGAAAATGAAATAGGACGATGGGATGGGATTAATATAAAATACCTGGTTGACCGAGCTTCGCTCGATTTTTAAAATGTCTATATCTTGAGAACCGAGCTTTTCTCGAACCTGGGACCTTGATAAATCGATTCCTTGAGCCGTAAAACTCCTAATTTGTAACTTTCATGAAAATCCTTGGAGCCGTTTCCGAGATCCTGATAAATAAATATACAAGAATTGCTCGTTTAAAGATATTAAATAAAACCATTACTCACACCGACAACTTGCAGTACATTAGCACGTTCCTCAGTGGTCATGTTCATCTTCCCCCAGCCGGCTACCGTCATCTGGTCACCAATGCGAAGGTTTGCCAGCTGCTCCGTGGTACGCGGCAGGCAGATGGGCATCACGTAATCTTTGAACAGTCATCTTAGTTTCAGCTAATAGACATGATGACAGCATCAAAAAACTGCTTTATAATCCGGAAAAAAAAAGCGTCGACGAAACTGCAATAGCGCTGATCTACTATTTGCAATAGTGTGTAACTACAAGATTGATAGGAGAGAGAGAGAGGATATGCGTAAGGCCCTTAGTACACAAGGCGACTAAAGTTTCCGATACCTTACGACTTCGGTATCCAAGCCGCTATCGCAATACAAACCCATAGAGGTTCGAACACAAGCAAGCGTCAATGAATACCAAAATCGTAAGGTATCGGAGACTTGCGTCGCCTAGTGTACGAAGGGGCTAACTCTACAGGAGATAAAAAACCTTCATAGTTTTAGTATTTACAATTTTAAGCGCATCTTATTGGAATATAGGAACTTTGGAGTACCAGGTTTTTTTGGAGTTAAGGTTTTTCTAGTGGTTTGGATTTTATGGCACTTACGAGAGCGCATGCGCAGCGCAACTTTTGCAGTTTCGCGGTATTGCAGATGGTAGTTCAGCGCTATTGCAATATCGTCGACGAAAGGACATATTATTATATACTTATATATATATTTTTTAATCAATGAATTTTAATTAATAAAACTTGGAAGTGACGCTCATGACGTCATAACTATGTAAAACACTATGGAGTGACGTATTATAAAGTTCAAAAGCGACGTATCCATCGTCAATTAGGGCTTTCGTAACAAAATAAAAAACACGAGGCAAATATTTTTTTGAATATTTAATCTACGTGACGGACTAATTTTTTAGTACCTAATTGTTGCTTAGGATAAGGGCACTACAAATTGCAGAAACACAAGGCAAATAGATTTTAGGTGAACAGAAGGATAATGTCACAAAATAGAAAGTATTTAGAGCAAAATCAACTGAAGGTTCCTTTCAGCCAGAGACAGAGATGACAATATTATTATATGTTTTGTAAATGGCATAAAATTTTGTTGTGTGATGTTTAGCAAATGATGTTTAGCTAGGTATATATTTTCTGCTTTTTGCTATGGAGCGATAGCGCCCTTCACCTCTCCGCTTTTGTGGAGAATCAACTAGCTAACTACGAAATATAGATATTGAGAACATTTAATTTAGCAGTACCTGAAAATAAAATTAAGAGTACGATTTAGTTACCATTGAGGGCGACAGGCTTGTCTAATTCAATGATGGCGAGGTCATTGTGGAAAGCTGGCTTGTTGAAAGATGGGTGGCTGATGATTTTCTTGATGGTCCGGTCCTGCACGACAGGGGCGCACACTTTCAGCTCGCAGTCAGGATCTGTTCGAGTGTCGTGCTCGCCGACACGGATTTTCGTTCTGAGGGATATGATACAGTGAATTGTTCGTACTGTTGGCGAAATGTCTGTTGAAAGAATCTGTTGATGAAACGGACCAAGGGGGTTTGCAACGTCTTGAAACCAGGCCTGTTCCAGTGAGTGAACGAGATGGCGCTAGACGATTTCTATAGCTCTGTCACTTTCACTCGCCGGAACAAGCCTGGTTTTAAGACGCTGCAATACCCCTCCAGACGTTTCTATGAAAATGGGTCTTGTCTTGACAGACGGGCAGACAGACAGACAGACGGGCGGCGGCCAACAAAATTTGACAACACGGTTGGTGCAGTGGCTGACCGATCGACTGCTGCGCATCATGTTGCGTGTTCAACCCCCACACGGAATAAATACTTGTTTATGACTAAGGTACTTACTTTGTGATCAAAGACTCGTTAAAAATGATCCTACAATGGTTCTGTTAGTTCTTTTAGGTTACGGAACCCTACAAAATCGTGATTTATCATTTTAGAATATCTGCAACAAAAACTAGAAAAAACTCTGAGTAGGTATAAATTATGTAAACCAGGCTATCCTTGAAATTTTGACCTTTTGAATGTGTTATTGGTATTCAAAACAAGATTTAGAAGTAAAGTACTTACAAAACATATCCATAGTCAGATTTCTGCACGCAATGCGCGGCGGTGACCACGTGTCGGTCGGTGACCAGTGCACCTCCGCACATCCAGTCCATATCATCGTCCTCTAAAACAATTGACCGGTCATTAACACACGTAATTACTTGGTCATTATGTAACTAACATCATTTTTATGTACCTAAGTATATTTCTTGTTGCTTAACATCTATCTAATATCTTTAAACGAGCAATTCATGTATAATTATTTATAGGGAAATAATAAACCGAGCCACAAAATTACTAACTCAGCTACTTAGCAAGATTTCAGGGACACCCCGAAGTTCGGTTTGGTTAGGTTCCTTTAAACCTTGTACACAGAAATAGAAGCCCTGCGAAGCAGGGCTTCGTCGACCCTGCTTAGGTAGATTTTTTTACACATAATAGGGAAACTTTATTTGGTTTGTGGCTGACTAAGTAATTTTGTGGCCAGTGTAGGATTAAATAGAAGCCGGTTTAAATAGCACCCTTATTTATATATCATCAGGATCTCGGAAACGGCTCCAAGAATTTTCATGAAAGTTACAGATTAGGGGTCTTTCGGCTCAAGGAATCGATTTATCAATTTAATCAGTCCCAGGTTCGAGAAAAGCTCGGTTCCCAAGATATAGACATTTAAAAACCGCGTTTTAAGAAGCGCCATCTATAACGCCATGACCGATGAGGGCCAAAAACAGAAAACCGAGCAAAACTCGGTCAATATTTTCAAGTCAAGCAAGAGTGAACAGAGATCGGGCACGCCGCAATCGCGGCGGTGACTCCTCTTTGAGGAGTGGCTGGAGGACTCATTTGATGATTTTACCACGCTAAAAAAAAAAGAGTGAACCGAGGTTACCTCTAGGCAAGTGTGCTTCACCGTCGACCACATTTTCGCTTACCAGGCGAGATAGAGGTCAAAGGCGAACCTATCGTTAAATAAATTTAAAAAGACAGCAGGAAACCGCAAAAAAACGTTTGTAAAGAAGAGAGGGGAAAGCCCATGAGACACACATTAGCTCAAAAACATGCGACAGCTGCCAATAGGCATACTACATCTATATGAATTGCAAATCTATCAGTATTCAAAAATAATTTAGGTTTGGTGTTTTTTTTTCAATTTAAGACTCTTCGTACACAAGGCGACTACAATATCCGATGCCTTACGACTTTGTTATTGATCCCGAGTTTCGTTCACAGCAGGCACGCGCGTCAATATACAAAGACAGGATACCAAAGTCGTAAGTATCGGAGACTTGCCTGAATAGACTTGCGTCGCCTAGTGTACAAAGCAGTGCCGGATTTATGTTTTTTATGAATGTAGGCTACTTTATTTCCGCCGCCCCATGTACTTACATACAGTGGCGGATTAAGAGTGTCCGAGGCTCTAAGCACAGAGCCTGTGTAGGCCCTCTATTGCTTAAATTGGGAAGGTAAAGTATAAAATGAATGTTTCATGAAAATAGAAACTGTAGTAGGTATAATTTATAACTTAAAACACTTTTTTCTCTTCTCCTATCTTAGTGAAGACAAATTAAAAGTTTTGTAGACCAAGACAAGATTAACTAACATTAGAAGTATTAAATTTGCTATTGAAAAATGAGCTATCAAAAACGAAGCCATGAAAACCGAACGTCATCCTTATTTGAAGCGCGAGCGGAGCGAGCGCGAAAATTTTTGCTTTTTGGTATTCCAAAAAGCTCACAGCGTTCGCTCTTCTATGAAGAATTGCCGTGTCCGATAGGACAGAACGCAGTGAGCTCTAAAAGTTTAATGTTTACGAACTTCAAGTTTTAATTTACTATGACGATGAGATACTATGACGTGTGATAGGGGACAATGAAAGAAAAAAACGTGTTGCGCCGACCCCAAGTAAAATGGGAAAAGGGCAGGAAGATGATGATAGTTTATGGTGTTCATTATCTCGGCTTCTATGTAGAGAGGAGCTAGAGAATTCATTTTTTCTTGAGACTATGAAGGCCTTTGATAATGCGTTTTAAACAAGAAAAACTCCTTTCCCCAGAACAATTTGTAGCAGGAGTGGAACGCGATAATATAGGTTTCGATAGGAATGAGTTTCTAAAGGGATTTATTTACTTATAAAAACCATGAGAAAATCAGTGGACGTGTTTGACTTTTATCCTCTTAAATCGGGTGACCGTCCTCTGAAATCTGCCGCCCCTAGGACGCTGCCGCCCCTAGGCCGCGGCCTATGCGGCCTATTTATAAATCCAGGACTGGTACACACGGCTACACATCAAGCTATACAAAACCAGTTTATCGTAGACTCACTTTGTATGATCATTCCGCGCATACAACGATCAGTTTATACTGGTTTTGTATAGCTTGATGTGTAGCCGTGTGTACAAAGAGGCTTATTGCTACCAAGATAAAATGCATAAAAACTCAGGATTAAGGGTTCGTCATGATTGACGTATGATTATGTAAAAATCAATGTACTCGTACTACGGCGTGACGTACTGTGATCAAAAGAAAAAATCTGGTGTAATATTTTTTGTTAACTAACTACCTAAGTCGACGGGCTAATTAAATTTATCAGTGCATTAACCTATTTCAAGAAATCGAATACATTGTATTCATTCAGTAATTAATTGACCTATGACTGTAATCATGAGCGATACTTGAATTCAGAAAACCTATGATGTAATGTCGATAATGATGTCAGATGCAGAATTGCTTTGTCACATGCTCTGTGAATCCAATTTCTAATAATCATAAATTCGAGTTAATATTATGTGTCAAATTAATAGTTATCTAGAATAATTACTCACGTCATTTATGCAGTTTTCCAAGACTAACGTGACAAAGGAATAAGAAAGATAACGGCTAAATAAATAAGTGGCTCTTGTATCCGTTTTGCCTTCTTGTAGGTGATATGCGGACAAATCAATATGTCCAGAATGGGTTCGCAATGAATGGGTTTGAATATAGCCAGTCCTCTTTACGAGCGGCCCGTCTCAAAGTAAATCAGCAATCGGCTCGGGACATGTTAAAGGGCACAACACAAGTATTAATGCAAACCCAGGTGAAATCCCTGTTTATTGGCTCTCACGGGGAGACAGAAAGATGAAGAGTAGGTTCAAGAACAAAATAACCCTAAATCTTTTAAAAAAACTACTTGTTTTCAGAAAGATTTGAAATAAGTTGTTTTTTTTTTTTAAAGATTTAGGGGTGTATCATTCCGTCAACTTCAAGATTCTGGGCTGTTACTGAGAATGTTTCATAGGAAAAACAAATAGTAGGATAACTGGGGACCTGTCAACCATGAGACAAATGGGGCAGCTAAGTACCTACTAAATTATGCAAAACAAAAGGTAAAGTAAGCAACTGACCAACGTATCCGAGTCGAGCGATCCAAGGAAACTGGCCCAGTGCTGCGTTGATACCGCCAATAATGCGGTCGGCAGCACTGTCTCCACAATCGAAGGCATCCAGCTTGGCCCATGCTGGGTGCTTCGCTACCTCTTCCGCTGTTAGGATTTTGTCATCTGTGCAAATCAGAAAATGTTAACGCTTTGTCAAACAGAGAGGTCGGCGTGGAGCAACGCTAACGCCCAAGTCAATGCCCCCCTCCCCCCCGACCCTTGCAATAGCCAGCCCGCGATGCTGAGCCTGTAGCTTTAAATAAGCCCCTAAATTATGAATAATTGAGATCTAGCCTGTCCCTGGCTGTCCTCCGTCAGTGACGCCCTAAGTCGAGGTCCGTACCCCACAGGGGGTGCCCTTAGCGTGTGGTCACTTAATTTTAACTTAGTTGTAAGCCCCTGGCCGGAGGCCTTAGAGTCATCTTTGGCAAGCGCAGGAAAGTCCGGTTAAGCAGCTCACAACCTCTTCTAGGTTGTCTTGCGAGATGGCGCGACGCTATTTGCGTGTCATGTGCTTGGCTTGCTTACTTACTATGAAAATATAAGTTTATAAGTCGTCCCGTTACGTCCGTCACGTTAGCGGTAGCGTGGCGTGTTTTATGTGACGACTTACTACACTTTCATAATGAGTAGGTAAGCACGCCAAGAATACGTCACGCTAGCGTCACGCACCGCCAAATTCGGTGTTTGGTGGGTTTGTAATGTCCTTCGTCATCATTAAACTTACTTATAGAGTTTAGACCGTTTTCCTGAAAATCTGTGCATTTAGGATTATCCCAGTATAGAAACAATTAGCAGACCCAGTATTAAACAGCAGATCGTTCCACGGCTATTTACGGTTATGATATATGACGCATATTTCCCAATAGTTTTTTATTTGTGCGTCAAGTATCAGTTTATTTATCAAACGATTCTTCCTTACTACTTTCCTCCTAACGAATTAGGAGATTTCATTAGGAATAGGAATTCCTAAATTATCAAAATATACATTATAAGTAAGTATCAGAGTACATTACATAAATAATACTTATTGCGTTAAAGGTACATAATTTTAGATGCTTCGGTTTTAACTTTCGTTTAAAAACGTGATGAAATGAATCACGAAAGTGTAATGGCAAAAAAATATTTCAGGGGGTTGTATAGAGATTTTAAGCGACCAGGATTTTGAAGATGATTAAAGATATAAGCTGCTAAGGCAACCCAAGTCCCCGACCCGAGTCTCCTTACGACTTTGTTATCCAGGTGACTATCGCAATACAAATCCATAGAGGTTCGTACACAGGCACGCGCCAATGGATACCAAAGTCGTATAGGCAGGCAACTTTCGTGTTATTTGGGGTCAGCGCAAAAAGTAAACGGGATAAAACATATGGGTTGTTGTAAATTTGCCACAAAAAAAGTAAGTATGTGTAAATTAGCCACATTTTTCGTTGTTTTTTTTTAATTTTGTTTAGTGTTTTGCCTCATTTCTCTTTTCACTGTGGCTAATTAACTTTGTGGCAAATGTACTTATCACCAACAATGTTTGAGTTAAGTAAGCCATTATATCATTTAAAATCACTGGATCAATCCAATCTTCCTTCAATAGGTCGCCAAAAAGCTCTATACAGGATGTATTTTTGTACCCAAGTATTATGAATTAGGTGTCACCATTTCTTTTTTTCTGTTTAGAGTGGCTTTAACGAATAGCATCGCTTAACTGAGCCTTAAAATATATTATGCACTGAATATAAAACCCCTTTTATATTCAGTGCGTGTATTTTAAGGCTCTTCAGCTCGTACAGACATCAGCTCAAAAAATCCTCGTTCATAATTGCTTGGGTATGGAAATACATCCAGCACCAACGACGATATAATACTAGACTCCTAATAACAGGCGACCGATGTCTGCCAACACATTAGGCAAAAAAGTCTTATATTCGTCTCATTTCGACCAATCCTGTGAGCCGTAAACATATGTTGCGACAGAACAGACCTTGAGTTAGCCAATCACAACGCAGTACCCCGTCCCCCTCGCTGACGTAGTACCTCAGCGAGTTGACAGAATAATTTTTGTTCCTTAGATCGTGCATGCGGAGTCTAGTATTATATCGTCGTTGTCCAGCACCCACCTTTAAACGATCTGCGAGGAGGGAACCTCGAATAGTAATTGTTCCTAAGTGCGAGCCACTGTAGCCAAGTTGTGTGACCTGTGAATCCAGTCATAATTTGATTCATAATTTGTATGAAAATGTTTGTCCTTTGTTTGGAATCTAGATACGATAAAAAAAAAACTTCCTTATTAAATGTCATGATAATAAGCAAAAAGTGTGTTTAAATGTGTCATTATTACAATATTTTCTTTAAAATAAAGCCTTGTAATTTATTTTTATGAGTTATTTGAATAAAGGTGCGTCTAAACGGGCATTTTTTTATTTCAATTTGTGCTTATGACATTTCCAGCCAGCTCAAAAACATTTTCAATAATTCTGGCCATCAAAACATTTTGATGTATGTAGTGTATCAGGGCAAAATGTCTGAACTAGAATGGCATAGCCGTTTTATCCCAAGACCAGATCAAAATGTATGGCTGTATGGCCAGGTTTCTCAAAATATTGTCAATATTATTTTGCATAATATAACGGATTATTAGACTGTGATATAACCTAGCTGCAATTGCTGGCAATATTACCGACAATTAAATTGCAGCCACACATTGCAGTACAAATATTTCCCGTTTAGACGCACTTTTAGAATTTAATAATCGTTAGTTAAACGATGTGTTCATAACATTATAGGTATGTATATATTACGTAGGATACATGGGATTTATGTGATAAATTATATCTGTTTGCTACGTATCATGACGATCTTCGGGGGACGAACCTGATTCTAAAACAGACCACCAAATTTACCCACAATTCAATGAGTAATCTGAAGGAAGGAAATGACTAATGTGTTGAGATGGAAAATTGTTTAATTAACGTAAAGGTTTATGTTTATGACGGCAGTTACTGTAGATGGTGGTAATGGAGTAGGTAACTCATTTAGGAAGATTTTTTTTCAAAACAAAGGACCCATTATATTTTAAAATGAGTTCCCACACTACAGCTGATATAAAGCAAACGTAAAACCTCTTTACACGCGAAAATCAAAATGAATTCTCATAGGTCTAGGTTTGTTTCAAATAAACTGTGAAATAATAAAAACACACGAACGAGAATCTTAATACCTTTATCATAATATCTTCGGAAATAGCTGTTAATATTATTAATGAATTAGAAATTAAGTAAATCGATTAACTCACACGTAACGCCGTAATGTAACAGGATTGTAAACGCTAACACGAACCGCCATTCGAACGAAAACATGATTGGTGTTATCCGTATAATATTTCTAGACAAATATATTGACGAAGTTTGTTGTTTGAACAAACGTTCATGACTGCTTGGTTTGCGTTCCTAGTGTGCTGTTGAATACGTGAAACGAGTGCAGTGCAGCGTACAAACGATATTAGTTACGCGCGTGTTCTGCTCCGTGTTCAGCTAGCTCGGGGTAGCAACCATAAGGTTTTAGTGGCCGTATCACAGATGCATTGCAATATTCACTGAGATATTTTTTTTTAATTCTCAAATGATTCTTCCCAGCCAGGAACAGGGCAGGGCCGTAAGACCTGTCAGAATTGAACTGACTAAAATCCACGGTTTCCTTCAATATCCCTTTACTTTCCGCGGTCACGGTAGGTAATTCGTTAAAACCCGCGACCCCGGCAAGCGTTGGCCCTCTAAGGGTGGCCCCGTCATTCTCTTTGAGGCGGGCGTCGTCGACCCATACTCACCGCGCGAGACACCATTTAATATTGTTTGTGCTTCACTTGCCAAACAACTTGAAAAGTTGTACGTTTTTTCATTAATAACCACCCCAATCGTATCAAGACTTAGTCATACACTGCTGTAGAAACGTTATTAAACCTATAAAGCGTTAATGTAAGGGCAATAGAGGTGAATTTGATTTGTTAGTTGTTTTTTGTCATAACCAATTCACACCAAGAGAACAGAAACTTTCCCTATCATTTTCGCAACGATATGGTTCATTAGTGTAATTTAATGAGAAAAACAAACATGTTCATTAATGTGGTTTTGTGTAGCTAAACAAGATTGTGTTTTCGCTTCGTCTAAGCTAGGGTTGCCATCCGTCCGGGTTTGCCCGGATTTGTCCTTGTTTAGAAGGCATCCGGGGAGCGTCCGGGGAGGGCTTCATTTGTAGTCCGGGTTTAAAAATTTAAAGTCATAAGGCTCCTACACACAGTGCAGGCGGCATAGCCACTCGGCATATACCCGCCGGCATTTCCGCCGGCATGTGTTTAGTAGCCTTTAGGCCGCCCGCGACACACGCTCACTTCATCGTACCCCCATTCCTCCCGACGCAGTTGCCACTTCGACTCATGTCCGGATTCTGGACTCCTAAAATCCGGGGTTTTCACGCGACTTGTCCTGGTTTCCAAATTATAGAGATGGCAACCCTAGTCTAAGCCTATATTTTTATGATGCTGTTTTCTTTCATGGTCATGCTTTGTATATAATTACCATTTAGGCTCAGAATCGTCTATTTTTGTTTGCATAACTAGGTTATTTCTGTTTCCGACCGGTTCTTTGCCGAAGAACTCAGACTGGTGGCTTTTGCTTCCGAAGAGTTTCAACTTTTTGCATAGACTTTCGATTATGATTGACATGCCTGAGATTTAAATTCTTGCTGGTCCATCCATTAATTGTTAATCAGTTCGAGATTAACCTATAAGCAAATTAAGGGACATCACACCATCAACCCGACTGAACACATATTTGCTAGGAGCTGAGGGTTTTGGGGTACAAACCCCCCTAAATAATAGACATCTAGAAAAAAAAACAAACTTATCCAACGAAGAATGCATGATGAATGATGTGATGAATTTTGTAGCTCGCAACGCTCGCTATTCAATCTTTATTCGAGCTCACTTCGCTCGCTCTTGCATTCCCTTATTTCTTAAAAGGACTCTGTTTAACCTATTAAATGAAGTACTTCTACCTAAGAATACTTAAAAAAGGCTTACAGGCAGACTCAAGCTATAGCTATGTATGACGTCTACTGAAATGAGTAGATTCAGTTTTAGATGACGTGCTGTTACAAAAACATCCTGTTTCGAAAGAAGATGGAATTTAAATTAAACCAGCGTCATTATTTTAACTACGCATAATAGCACAGTATTAATTGAAAATGAGATCAATCAACTAGTAATTATCATTTATTTACTTGAAGACAATAGCTATCGCTACTTTGAGACTTCGTGTGGGACAAGTTTCGCTGTGTACTGAGTACTAAAGTACAAACGATTACAGTCTAAAGTTATCATGTCTCAGGTACTGTGAGGTCCGAGTGCTCACAGTCTCTTTAATAAAAGAGATATCAAATCCTACTTTTTGACGCTTCTCCTGACCCAAGACCTGGCTTTTGGCATGCAATGACGCAACCACTACAGTCCACATAGTACCTATAGTCGGCTTCTTTTTAGAGAAAACCCATCCTCCTTTGGTAGTGATGTCATGTAAGGGGTGAGTTTCCTCTGAAGCTAAATTCTTCTTCGTTGTTGCACTCTTGGCAGAATGGTCGTGGTCGTCATTTCAGCTGTTAGTGGCTCGCCTAACAATACGCCGCCATTCTTGTCTGAGTCTGATGGTCGCCTTTCTGGTGCAGACGTGCAGGGAATTGTCCACAGCTGCTTTTATCATATCCGTCGACCATCTCATAGGCGATCTACCTCGTGCTCTTGTTTTTGCCCTCCTCGTGATTTTTCCCTGCACCACTAGGTGCTCGATGGACTTGTCGCCACGCGTTTGTCCAAAGAATGTCAGGATTCGAGCTTGCACAATGGAAGACAGGCGCTGCTTGATGTCAAGTTCCTGCATTATGGAGATGTTAGTACGAAATTCATTCCACGATACCATAAGCATTCTCCTCCAGCACCTTCTTCCGAGAGCGTCTATCTTCTTCTTCTTTAAGTAATATCGTTCGCAAATAAATTACCCGAGTTTAGGTTACATACAAATAACAAGTAAGAAGGGGAAATTCTAAGAAGCTTTGCCCTGAACACCATACGAATTGGACCAGACAGTTAAAAGTTAGGTATAGACAAAATGAGAAAAACTAAATCGTTTTCTGGCTCTCCTGAAAACTCGTATTTTGTCCCTTACCTACAATTATTATTATTGATGCTTCCGGTGGGACGTGAAATATGACGACGTATATCCAGTGATGGTGAAATAATATGCAATTTTATGTAATAATACGTAAGCAATAATATGTATGTCACAATGTTGTGTTTACATTTTTTAAACACAGACCTCTTCTCTCCTCGTCTTTCCTTTAGACTTATACTTAGGAAAACAAACAACTACGATCTACAAGAAGATACCTATTTGTACACGTCAAATATTACGATGAACTTTACTTTCTATTGAATGTATTTAAAACCCTTGTAATTTGTTAGGGTATAAAGTACCCAAAGGGTAAAACGTAGGTAACCCTATTACTAAGATTCTGCTGTCCGTTTGTCACCAGGCTGTAAAAGTACCTATCTCATGAACCGTTATAGTTAGACAGTTGAAATGACAGATGATGTACCTACCTACCTACTTTGTATCTGTTGCAGCTATAACAGAAATAAAACAAAAAAAGGAATAAAATTATTATTTAAGGGGGCTCTCATATAACAGACATTGTTTTTCTTGCTGGCTGTATAGATTGTGGCACGGAACCCTACGTGCGCGAGTCCTACTTGCACTTGCCTGGTTTATTTCCTCTTACGTAGTTTCCTCAAACTTTTTCCCGATCCGATCTCGCATCCTACGTAACTTGTTCGAAACTTTCTCCGTTATAAAAAGGGTTACCTACGTCAGTAAAGTTCTTTATTTGGATTAGTCAATAGAGGATACTTTAAAAACACCGTTATTTGAACCACCTTCCTCCTTTATGACGTAAAAATATGAACGGCAATAAAAAACTTCTCGGTTAGCGTTTGTCGAGCTTCAACTTGACGTCAATTCTATATTTATGACGTAAAAAGAGCGTGTTTGAAATTGACGACAACCAAAATATTCTATTACCAATCTCGAAGTATGATCCATGGTCATGATAACTTCCTGGTTAGGAACAATTCTAAAAACCACAAAAATGCTTTCTTAGACTCCTGACCGCATCGTTTGCAACTTTTTATTCATAGAAAAACCTACCTAATAGTATACCAATCATGAATCAGGTTTTCTGATCGGCAATTTTGATAATTGCATTGTATTAGTTGACTCATGCTTCACCGGGATCAAGGTCTTTTAAATTTCAAGAGCGTCCAATTGTCCATGGAGTTTCTTGCCCATTCTTCTCCATAGAGATCTACACTTTGAAGGCAGATGCAGTACCTACTTTCACAGTTATTAGGAGTATAGCACCATAATTATCTTTCTGCTAGTCTTATTTTATGTCTTTTGACAGATAAAAAGTGTCTGTATTTTGTTGAAATAAATTATTTAGATTTGATTTGTTTTTTTTTTATCATGGTAAAATCATCAAATGAATCCTCCTACCCAGGGCAGGACGGGAGAGACTATCAGACTTGTACTGACTAAAAACTACGGTGTCCTTCAACAGCCCTTTACATTCCGGGGTCACAGTAATTCGTTAGTCCCGCGACCCCGGCAGGCTTTGGCCTCCGTCATAATGCTGACACTCTTTGAGGTGCGCGAAGAACACAACATGACCAATTCTAGTACATTACTGCCGCGGCTTATAATGGCTACTTTGCTGGTCGCGCTGATGATCGCCGACAGCGCAGCGTAGCGCAGCTCCAGGCCGACACAGCGCGGTCAACATGCGCTACGCTGCGCTGTCGGCCATCATCAGCGCGACCAGCAAAGTAGCCATTATAGGCCGCGGCAGTAATGTACTATTTCTACCAAGAATAAAGACTAGTTACACTTGGGTCTGCACATCCTGTCAGTGGCGACAGTATCGTGTCCGCTTCCCTGAGAATAATTTGTTTTTTATATAGGCGTGCAAATAATGCTATACCTATAAAAATATACGAAGGAATGGAAACATAATAACCGTGACACGAGATTTTTTCATCATTTATTTTATTAAAACATTTACCACATTTTAAACACACAGGCAGACTGTACTCCTATTTGTTTAAATCTATCTAACGCAAGGCTGTGTTTCAAATTGAATTTGTCAAAGTAGTACCTTGAAAATTGATTACAAATTCACTTTAGTAGCGCCTTTAACAAACCAAGTGGCACCTAACAAATTACATGTACTATACGAGTAATATGATTTATTTACCTATTATGGAGGCTGTTATACAGTAATAATAACTTAATAACAGTAATACAATATCAAAATTTTAGGTACAAACGCTACAGCACATGAAATAATTCCTGTCAAACTTTAACACAAATTTTTTACAAAAATTTCACAATAGAAATAGGTTCATGTTCGATTGGGAACCATTTGATTTTATGTACCTAGCTATAAACAGTTAACTTTTTTTTTAAGTAATTCTAGAAACTGAAATTTTAGTTCAGAAAGAGTTTTTTTAGAAGGAAAGTTGAAAGGTTTTATTTTCATTTTGAATATTCAGCATTTTTTAAAGGTAGACAGATTGCGATTCAATTACTTTAACATAATGAGAAGTATTCATCAAAAATACCGTTTATGTTATTTACGTGTCATGTCGGATGGCAGCAGACTTATTATATGCTTCGTTTTCGTTACCAAAAGTTTTAATCAGCAAGATAATTTACCCTAACAATGCACACTTTTAATAAGCATGTATTCTTTTATGAATCTAAAGGAAATCAAGTAGAGAAACGAATTAGTATTGAACTGTTGTTGAACATCCACCAATCCCGGTCAATCGTTACCAATTTTACCATCATAATGAAATCATTTCGGATAAGATGGTGCCTGTTTTCTTTCTTTCTTTCTTTTCAGTTCTTGAACCAGTATTCTTCTTCATCTGTGTCAACAAAGCATCAAAAAGAAAAAGTTATCCAATCTGCAAGATGTTATAGAAGCTGACTTAGTATTCGGTTTTTTTGAAGAAGTGCACTGCCATGTCCAAATGGAGTAATGAGTAATGGTGTGTAGTGTATTCATCCAGCCCACATCCAGCCCTTTAAGGATTATGAATGTACCCGACAAACTAGTTGAACAACAAGCTGGGAGGGTATGTAACTAACCCGAAGAGAGTAAACAAAAACTAAACGGAGTACAGGTTTGAAAAGCTGCCCAACGACCTAAACGCAACCTCATCATAAGTGCATATAATACGTGAGAATCTTCATAGAAAAGTAGGTATGCGTATGAGAAGATCGCGGAGTCAAGGAGACGGGCGCGTTTTCTCGCGAAACTAGTATGGTAATGACCACCGCGTTTATCTAGTCGCCGATGACCCTACCTACGTCATTTTGTCCATCTCCCCAACCGAGCGGTATCGCTGATACCTTTTAAAACAAATTATAAGTTTGAAAAGAGATAAAAAACAACAACACGAGGAAAATGACACATGAGCGGTCGGAGTTTGTAAACTCGTATAAAACGAACCGGCGCTCATTCTGACCCGGGCATCATCGCGGATAACCAATCCACACAGACAATTAATTTAATAAGAACGCGACAATTTGACGGAAAAAATATATCGATAATAAGTGTTTCTCGTCGACCAACGAACGGAAGGTTATTTACGAGTGCCTAGTTCTTGTGCGTGTTCTACAAGTTTGACGTGAACAGTGTTGTTTTTAATTTTCTAAAGACTGTGTTATAAACAATTAATCATGTTTAAGTTAATGATAACCGTGACTGTGCTTCTGCAATTACTGCTGCAAACGGAATGCTGTAAGTGAAATTAGATTTTACACCTGACACTTTACTGGAGACGGCGATGGATCGGAACGTTAAATGAGTTAATGTGCCTTTTTATGGCCGTAACTAAATGCGCTTAATTTGGATCCAATTAGATATTCAACTAACATTAATGAGTACAAGGTAGGCAAGATATCAACAAAATAATACACTTTACTCGCATGGTAGATAACGTCACACTCTTTGTCAAAGAGACTGAGTTCAGATATGGGAACAAAATAGAATGAGTGTTATAATGATCTACGTTTAAGATCAATTTATAATGAATACATAGTTACATGATGTTAGACACGTAACAGTACGCATTAAATAATACTTCAGAACTGTCATGAACTCATGACCATAATTTAAAGTTGTGTTTACATTCATTTGCAATAAACACTCATTACCTACGTGGGGAAACACGGAGTTTACTTATACTTATAAATATTAATCACTAGAGCTGTTTCCAGCGGCTTCACCCGCTACAACTCGAAAACTATCCCACGGGAACATAAAATCGGGATAAAAACTATCCTATGTGTTAATCCAGATTATAAACTATGTGTGTACCAAATTTTAGCCAAATCCGTTCAGTGGTTTTTGCGTGAAAGAGTAACAAACATCCATACATCCATACTTACAAACTTTCGCCTTTATAATAGTAGTAGGATTATGCATAATATGCTAAACAATTAAACATGTTCACCATTTGTACAAATATACTGAGTAAAATCCATAGTTGTAAAAATTAAAGGAAATTACATTTAACGTAAGATAACAGTTAGAATAAAATGCTATTCAAAAATGTAACGTGAAGTGTAAAACCAACAGTCAACAAAGAAACAAATCTTTTCTTGTTGAGAATTATACTTTGTTTAAACAAAAAATAATAATCTACAATGAAGTGGGTTTTATAAGAAGTGGTTTTTCGCATTATGTCCTAAATAAGCATGCTAAGTATTTAAAAATCACTGAAGATCTTGTAAATCGGTTATCGACCGATAAAATCGCAGGAAAAACAAACAAATGCAATACCCATTACCACTAACTAATTTTATTCTCAGTGCCCCTTAAATTCTAAGAGCTAACAGCTTCCAAATAAAGATATGTTACTAACCATCATCATCTGCCTAGCCTTTTCCCAACTATATTGGCGTCGGCTTCCAGTCAAACCAGATTCAGCTGGATATCAGTATTTTACATGGAGCGACTGCCTGTCGGACCTCCACAACCCAGTAACTGGGTAATACGATACCCCATGGTAAGACTGGTTGTCAGACTTTAGAGCTTCTGACTAACAGTAACGACTGTCAAAGATCTACAAATGACAGCCGGGACCAACGGCTTTACGTGCTTTCCGAGGCACGGAGGAAACTCGCTATGATAGATGGTCACCCATCCACAGACCAACCTCGGCAAGCGCGGCTTAACCCGGAAGATCGGCCTGTGCGGCTGTGATTATTTAGCCACGAGCTCCTCAGATATGTTACTAACCATAACTTGTAAATAAAGAAGGAACCGATAAAAGAAATGAGGATGTAAATCCCTAACAGTCCTTTTTTTGTGGCAAAATTATCAAATGAGTCCTAGGAGCGACTGTCAGACTTGTACTGACTAAAATCCACGGTGTCCTTCGGTAACCCTTTGTGTACCGGAGTAGCGGTAAACGTATGTCCCGCAACACCGGCAGGATCCCTAACTGTCCTAAGTTTGGGCAGTACAGGACTCTGACAAGTCGAGCAAACATGTTTAGGCTGATATTTTCTCCCACAAAAAAAAACCATCTAGTTAGACATCTATTCCATTTTGTCGAGTTTAGAAATTCGGTCATGCACGGACAATATTGAGCTGTATGCTGCATTCCCAGATGCTGTCATTCACTTCATAATATTACACGCCTGTATTCTTAACAGCACCGGTCCTTTGTTACTGTAGTGAATGAATAAATGTTTCATTCAATATGAGAATTAGCACATCTTTAACCTTACGACTTTTTACTGAATCTGAGAATTACAGTATAGAAATTGTGTATTGTTTGGCTGGCGCCTTGGTCACGAGACCCCAAAAGAGCGCTAGACGACCTACAATATTTTGCCGTTATCTGCTCTTGAAGCTACCATACTGTTATATGTGCAACATTGAAAACTGTTTTGGGTCATCATCATGTTTAATCAGAGTTACTTTCTGATGATGATACTTTTCTTCCTTTAGGTCGTCCACATAAATCCGTTTTCTATCCGAACACAGTGAATTCATACAATATGTGTGTGCATGCCACACACATTCGATAACTTCCCGTACAGATTTCAAAAAACGGATCAGGAAAACTGATGTATGTGGCCGGCCCTATGATGATGAATAACGGCAGTTTGTAAGCAATACAAACAATAATATTGTCGAATATTGGTTCGCTTACTTTAAAATAGGTTAGCTTCGTCATGTAGATTATTTATTTATTGTTCCCTCTCTTCAATTTGTTCTATTGAAGCTAAAGAATCAAAATAATCATAAATGTAATATAATTACCCAGTTAATTATTTATTGTAGACTTACCAGTCCATCACCTTTTGGTCATTATACTCGTAATAAGCCCCTGCGTCAATGGACGCCCATAGAAGACCAGTTTCTAATTCTAACCAAGATGGATTCGAGCGCGACTGTTTTGTTGTTCTAATGAGCAGAAGCGTGACGGATATTAGGTTCGATCTATTTCAATTAAAATGTGGATAAGATAATAATTTAGCTATAATCCAAGTCAGGATATTTGCTCGTATTGTTACGAGCTGGGTATTGGGATAAATTAATTAACACCAATTAAAACCAAATACAACTTTATTCACAGACAAATCACAAATTAAAACAATCACAAAACACTACTCAACACTTTAACACTTATACGCACTCTTAATCACACGTAGAACTCACTTAGATATCGCTTGTATTTCACTTCGAGTCGCCTCGATCGTAGTCAAAACTAGACTGACTCAGGTCAATGATCGACGCCCTTTTTATACCCCGGCCGGACCCACTAGATGTTTCCAGAAGGTAGTCGAATGTTCTGGAAACATCCATGGACTTCGACATAGTCCCATACCTTCTGGAACATTCCAGAACCATCTCGAAACATCTAGAACAGGGTAGAACTTTCTAGAATCTTCCAGACCAATCTTCACTAGAATAGTCGAGAACCTTGTGGAACCTTCGAGAACCTTATAGATTGGTCTCGCAATCCGACCGACGTAACACTGCCCCCTCCTTAGACATGCTCGTCCCGAGCATTGTTAATCCCGATCACTCCCGAGCATGCACAGTCCGTCGTAGTCGTCGTTGTATCGCGCCAACCATTTAACGTGGTCAAACTTAGGCGCACCACCTTGACCACTCTGTATGCGGTAAGGAACATCACTGCTCCTGGTCGCAACTCGGCATAGTCCATCCCGTTTAACTTTCGATTTACGGGACTTCCGTGTACGGCGCACTGGTTTATGCACAATAAGCGACACTACGTCAAAACCACTATTGTTTTTCTGTGGTCTTTTCACACAGTTATCCAGGTCATTTTCCTGCGCAGGCTGTAAGGTTTCCTTCCGTTCATTGCCGAGATCCGTGCTTCCTTTTAGCGTCCTCACGAGCACTTCTTCCTTAGACTCTTCCTTGATGCTGTGCTTACTGTCTTCAGGACAATGTCTTCTAGGCAGTGTATGAGAATCACCTTGCGATCTCCAACTGCGATGCTGGGCAGTCATATCGGCTGCCCTTCGCTTTGGACAGCTTGACTGAAGGTGACCCCTTTCTCCGCAGGTATAGCACCTAGGGCTATATCCTCTCGAACTGCCGCGTACAAAAGATGGCACCACCTCCCTACTACGCTGAGTTCGATGGTCTTGCCTCACTGCATCCACTTCCAAAGCATGAGCCAAGGCGCCCTTCAAGGTCTCGTGATGCCCAAGTCTTACAGCTGCTCTAACTTCCAAGTCACGTATCCCGTCGATGAAAGCCTGTACCAGATTGCAATCAATGAGAGCCGGGACGGACCGATATGCTTTCCGGACCATCTTCTCAATTTCTAGAGCCCACTGTTGCAGGCTTTCGCCACTATGCTGAACACGATCCTTCAGCTTAGCGCGATATACATACTCCAGGTGCGCGTCGCCGTACCTGGACTCTAACGCTTCCAGCAGCTGCTCGTATGTCACATCCTTGCCAAGGGCTTCAAGTACGGTCAGGGCCTGGTCTCGCAGACCTAAGATGAGCGCGGTCGTAGCTTGCTCCTTGGTCCACACATTCGCCTTCATAACGGCCTCAAACTGTATCCTATAAGCCGACCATGATGCTGTTCCGTCGAATGGCGGCACCTTAAATCCTCGTGCAACCACTGGACACACAACCCCGTCTCGAGTTTTAAGTTCACCCAAAGTCTTCTTCATCTCAGCAATCTGAACTTCAGCTTCTGAGATACGACTCTCTAGCTGGTGAACTTGTTCCTTCATCATCTTGAGCTCCTTGCCAAATATCGAGTGCAGGTCCTTGATCAGGCACATCTGCTCTTCTTGACGGCGGGCCTGCTCCTCCTGGCGGCGGGCCTGTTCCTCCTTATACTTTTGTAGCTGTTCTTCCAGGCGGCGAGACTGCTCCTCCTGGCGGCGAGACTGCTCCTCCTGGCGGCGGGCCTGCTCCTCCTTATCCTTTTGTAGCTGTTCTGCCAAGCGTCGAGCCTGATCCTCCTGGCGGAGAGCCTGCTCCTCCTGGCGGCGAGCCTGCTCCTGCAGCATCGCCATAAGCTCAGACATTTCTGGACCCACTGGTGCTGAAGACACCGCAGATGGACCAGCGACTGGTTCCGTCGTCTGTATCGGGGAACCTCCAAGCCGCCTCTGGTCCATGTCTTGCTGGCGCTGACTCCTGGTACGGATACCGTCCGTGTCGTCCTTTGGTAAAATTGGCATTATATCCCTCACTTCTGACACCAAATGTTACGAGCTGGGTATTGGGATAAATTAATTAACACCAATTAAAACCAAATACAACTTTATTCACAGACAAATCACAAATTAAAACAATCACAAAACACTACTCAACACTTTAACACTTATACGCACTCTTAATCACACGTAGAACTCACTTAGATATCGCTTGTATTTCACTTCGAGTCGCCTCGATCGTAGTCAAAACTAGACTGACTCAGGTCAATGATCGACGCCCTTTTTATACCCCGGCCGGACCCACTAGATGTTTCCAGAAGGTAGTCGAATGTTCTGGAAACATCCATGGACTTCGACATAGTCCCATACCTTCTGGAACATTCCAGAACCATCTCGAAACATCTAGAACAGGGTAGAACTTTCTAGAATCTTCCAGACCAATCTTCACTAGAATAGTCGAGAACCTTATAGATTGGTCTCGCAATCCGACCGACGTAACAGTATTAAACTTGTAAGCAATAAGAACCATGAAGAAAAAACGTTATTGAAGTGTGTTGCCGCTTCAGGGAATCTCGAGGGTCTAAAACTACCACTAAAACTGCCACTTAGCAATATTCCCAATGATTCAATTGGTGAATGAATTATATAGACGACTAGCTAATGAGTTTGCGAAATGAATCACAAGGAATATTGCATAAAGTGGCCGATTTACACTCTGGCGTGGCGTGGTCGAGGATATGACATGAGTGAAGATACATTTGTATTCTTATAACCACAATGAATCATGTAATCCACATCACACAATTAAAGGAATAGGGTCGATTAATAGTCAGTAAAAATCGTTAATGACTTTACCACAAAAATAAAAAAGGAAGGTCAGTACTCTTTATAAACAGCGGAGTTATAGACCGTAAACGGTAGATACAACATGACCGGCGTATTTTTCCACAAACGCAGTAGTTTATTTCCACCAACGACGATATAATACTAGACTCCGCATGCACGATCAAATCAACAAAAACTATTCTGTCAACTCGCTGAGGTACTACGTAAGCGAGGGGGACGGGGTACTGCGTTGTGATTGGCTAACTCAAGGTCTGTTCTGTCTCAACGTATGTTTACTTCTCACAGGATTGGTCGAAATGAGACGAATATAAGACTTTTTTGCCTAATGTGTTGACAGACATCGGTCGCCTGTTATTACGAGTCTAGTATTATATCGTCGTTGATTTCCACGCAGAAAAAAAATGCTGTAAAGATGATTTTTGAAGAAAGAAAAATTCTGTTGCAAGCATTGCAAGTGGCATTCGAACTCGATTCGATTTCGATTTTCAGCTTGCAAGTGTGAATTGTGATGGCCTATCTGTTAAGGCGTCTGGAGTATTTATCCAGAAGACGCGATCGAATCCCACTTGTAACTGAATTTTTCTTTCCTCAAAAATCATCTTTACAATGCGCGTTGCATGCGTTTAAAATTAATTAATAGTCATGCTGTAGTAACTGTTTTGTTTACAAAGTGACAAGGATTATGTATCCTGTTCCAGTATTTGCTGGGGAAGACTGTGTTGCTGAAGGTGTGGCTGGAACTTGCGTACCTTTGTTGCATTGTCAGCATATCTTCGAAGAGATCCGGCGAGCTGGCAATCCCATCCCGCCACACATGAGGATGAAGCTGCAGAGAATCACGTGTGGCTTCGAACACAGGGATCCTATGGTAAGATTATCATCATCATCAGTCGGAAGACGTCCACTGCTGAACATAGCATGCCTCCCCTTAGACCGCCACACCGAACGACAATTGGCCACTTGCATCCATCGGTTGCCCGCATGCATTTATGCTTACCTAGCGTTCTGCCTTCCACGTTTACATTGTGTCCCTACAGTTAGATACCTACTAACCATGTTTTACCAAAGATATCATACCATAGATATCAGTTAAATAATTATTTACTAACTCTTGCCGATTTCTTTAGTTTATTAGTATTAGTAACTAGCACTTCGCCCGCGACTTCGTCTGCGCGATTTTCGAACTTTGCCGCTGTGAATTTCTAATCCTGGACACCCTTTTGAAATGATAACTTTGGAAAATGTAATGAATTAGTCAAGGATTTACATCGCCATCAAAATGCAACTTGAAATAGTGTGATTTATCAGTAAACATTTGACACGTACGTTTTTCTTTTATTACGTAAGCTAAATTCACGATACGTCATTTGTCTTCTAGGAGTGTGTTTACGAGCTTTGATACGAAATTCCCGAGGTTTGATGGGTTTTATCTTTGTCAATATTTAATGATTAAAAAAAAAAAACAATAAGTCCATTATTTTTCAATACCTTAGTTAACGGATTAATTAGTTTTGGAATTTTCTGATACTGCCTTCATGCCTATTGCTAGTAGGGATTTACATTTATTTAAGGCAGTTTGATGAACATATTACATAGTATCAAGCTTACATAGCAGCGTAAGCATTCAATCTTGTGTAATTACATCTTTAGAGTTCACTTCTTAAGCAGTTTTTTTTTTATAAATTTTTGTTTTTGGTTAAAAAAATATCTTATTTAATTTTCCTTATTGTGGATACCTATGAGAATAGTTCTGTTCTGTTCACACGGTTATGTTATGCTTTCGAACGTACATATGATTCACAGGATGTGGTATATTTTTTGTGTGATGTTCAGCTAAAACTTTATTTCACGGGATTGTGGGAATTTCCAAAACAGCTTTTTTCGTAGAAAGCCTGTTTTGTTTAATATTCATTAATGACTACGTACGTGATAGTAATTAAAATGCTTTATAATAACAAATTGTGACTCATTTATGAAAATAGACGATGATAACACGACGATTAAAGCGTGGCCCTGCCTTCATAATAAATAATCGTTCGTTAATATATGTCGCGTGACCGTCTGTTAATCGTGAACCTGGAACGCAAAGGGTAATTGAAAGAACAGGTTGGATTTATAGATAGTCAGTGAAAGTCTGACTACCAAATGAGTCCCTTCCGTAACACCCAGGGCACTACTCATTTGTTACGGTGTGTTTCACTTTGCTCGACTCACCATATACAACATGTAACAATTAACGCACATCCTGAAATTAGTTTGTTCAGAATCGTTTACTGAATCGATTTCTATCATTTTAATATAGGTAACTTTTTTATCAAAAATAATTAAAACTACGGAAATTATAGTCACATTACCCCCGTATAGTCAAAAAAAACTAAGATAGACCTGTGTGATGTTTTGACTGTACGGACTGTCAAGGCAACAAGACTTAGGGCCTGTTTCACAATCGCTAAGTAAAGTTATAAGTAAGCTACTTTGAACATAACTGCTCAGTAAACAAGTAAATTGCGTTTCACAATACCTCAGTAAAGTTAATCACCACAAAATCTGCTTAGTAAGTTAATCATCGGATGAACTGCCAAGTAGTCTTTTACTCGACAAGTAAATTTGGCAAATGTCATAAACCCAAGCGCCTATCAATTTATTTTCGTTTTAAAATGGATATTTTTGATATTATCGAAGATGAATTTGATGAATTTTTTGATCGCGTGACGGGACCGCGTAGGGAACCAATATTTCGAAATCGTTGGAATAATATGGAAGAATATGACGATACTGATTTCAAAATGAGATTTCGACTCTCCAAAGTTGCTGTGAATTATGTTTTCTCTCTAATAAAGGACACAATAACTGCCCCTACATCCAGGTAAGGCGTTATTTATAATATATTCATCTAGGTATATACTTATTGGTACCTATTGTACGTGTTTTACACGTGTTACTTTTTTTTTCGTACTATGTTATGCATCTATCTAGCTAGTCTAATGTATTGTGTCCTTGTCCCAGGAATAATGCAGTTAAACCTATGGATCGTCTTTTATTAACATTGAGGTATTATGCAACAGGAAGTTTCCTCACCGTAGTAGGTGACTTCACTGGTGTAAGCAAGGCATCTGCTAGTCGCATTGTTAAATTAGTTTCACATGCGATTGCGCAACTACGCTTACAATTTATAAAATTTCCGCCTAATATGCATCAACTGCAGCAAGAGTTTTATGACCTGGCAAGATTTCCCAAAGTAATAGCCGCTATTGACTGTACACACATACCTATCAAGTCTCCAGGTGAATCTTTTTTTTTTGTATTTACATAGTTGCAATTAAAATTGCCGTGTTCCTTAGCTATCCAATTAAAATCTGTTTTCACACCTGTTACACTCCAAAAGTTCCTACTTGTATGTAGATTGAAATGGAGTCATTAATTAATTTCTATCAATATCTTTTTATTTTTAGGTGGAGAAAATGCGGAAAATTTTAGAAACAGAAAGGCATTTTTTTCTTTTAATGTTCAAGCCGTAGTAACTGCGAAATTGAAAATAATTGACATTGTGGCTAGATGGCCGGGAGCGACCCATGACCAAACTATATTCAATAACTCCTTTATAAAGCAAAGATTAATGAACAGAGAATTTGGTCCTTGTGTAGTTCTCGGTGATAATGGATATGAAAATAATTCCTATCTTCTAACACCCCTCTCAAATCCAAGAACACCTGCAGAGAAATTGTATAATGAATCCCAGATAAGAACCAGGAATGCGGTCGAAAGAACATTTGGTGTTTGGAAAAATCGGTTCCCAGTTCTATCCAAAAAAATAATATTACATGTGTCACGGGTTCAGGCTGTGATAGTGGCATGTGCAGTATTACATAACATTGCTATTGATATGGGGGATGAACAATTTGAAGACAACTTATCAGAAGAGACTAACTGGGACGAATACCACAGCGGCACGCAGAATACACAGGATAATAGTGTACGCAGCAATTTAATAAATGACTATTTTGCTTCACTGATATGATAAATAATTACAGTAGTTATGTATAAAATTTATTGAAATTAAAATGTTTACAAAACTCTATCTATTTTCTTTTGTACCAGTTCTTTTTCTAAAGCCCACATTTCTCTTTTGTGCTGCCGTTCTTCCTCATCAAATAGCCACTGTTTCCGTTTATTCTCTAATTCCTCTTCGAGGAGTTGTTTTTGGATGCCTGCAATTTCTAGTTTGCTATCGGCCACCTTTTCAAAAGGTCTCTTGGGTTTTTGTTTACCTAGAACAAATAGTAAATGAATTTATTTAGAGCACGCTGGTGACCTCACTCACATGTAGAAATACAACAACCTTTTGACTAAAACATATTTAACAAAATTACAAAAAAACTCACATAAAGCAGGATGTTTCTTTGCACGCAAAGATGACGGTTTCCAGTGTGACCATTTTGTATTTGATTCAATATCGGCGGCATGTTCCAAGTTGCTTAACTTTCCTATTTTTATTTCCTTCTCGTTATCACCTGAATCCAAAATATCATTTCAAATTAACAATTTGTATTTTATGTATTGATGAAACAGGGAATAATAATGGAAATAGAAAAACTCACATGAAACATTTGATATCGAGGTTTGTTCACAAGGACTTTCAATAGTTTCAACAACAACACATTCTGCTTGGTCAGTAAAATTAGTAGAATCTTCTTGAGTTAGGTTTGAGACGAGAGGTGGTTCTGTAATAAATAAAAATATTACAATTTCAAGAGCGACTTGAGCTTTATGGAGCCTTGTGGAATAAACATAATTTTTTAGGTAAACATTCAAGCAATGTCGAATGTAGTCTGGCTATGTATAGGTTTACCATGTATTTTTTATGGTTTAAAATGTTTTTTTTACCTTTTTCTGGTATTTGGTCAGAGTCAAATACGCTATCCATTCCATCCACTGTTAGTAAAATCATATCTTTTACTTTTTCTTCATTTGGTGTTAATGTTGGAGCGGTACTTGGACCGCCTCCCGTACGATACATTTCTGCCCGGATCGCCGCAGACTTCTTCCTCGTTTCCCTCTTTATTCCATCATATTTTATCTTTAATGCTTTCGCATTACGGAATCGAACACTACTGATACTGTTAAATTTTGCTTCAATTCTTTGCCAACATTTTTCTTTTTCCGCCCATGTAACGGCATCACTTTTTTTATTTTCAAGCACATGTTTATTTTCATTTACAAGTTTAATTAGCGTGTCATTTTCTTCGCGCGTGAAATTAGAACCCCTTTCCCGTTTTTGAGCCATTATAAGTAAATTTCAACAAAGTTTTCGTAAAAACTCCAAATATCACGGTATGACATTTGAATCTAACCGACTGAAACATGACATTGACAAGACAATTCGTTGCATTCCATTCCTACAGAAACATTGATTCTTAAATATTGATAAAAAGGTCACATTATATGCCAATTTACTATTTTTACATAAAAATTATCTTACTATATACTCGGTAAGTATAACGAGAAACATTTGTAATGATTTTTCTGAGATTATTACACATTTAAAAGATACTTAAATTTTTCGTACATTGAAACGAAACGTTAAATTCTAATGTTACCAGCACACCCTTGAGTAAGTATTAATTAGTTACTCTTTACTTTAATTTACTCATTGGGTGATTGTGAAACGCAAAAAAAGTTAACGAAAGGATTAAACCTATAAGTAGTTAACTCGTTGAGTAACTACTTAAACCTTTACTTATTGATTGTGAAACAGACCCAAAGAGCAATTTTATTTGTATTAATACAAATTCCGTCATTCAATACAAAATAAAGAAAAATAAACCTTACTGCAAAATAACAAATTAGGTAGATAATAACAATGCATTTACATGTTAAATTAAAAATTCAATATATGTATTATGATTATAACATAATATTCTAATTGGGGTGTCTGAGGGTGTGCGTTAATTACGTTGTATAAATAGCCTTCCTACAATCTACATGTTTTGTTACAGGTATGCTGCACTTCTTCAGGATGTACAGAGTTACCAGCAACTCATAATTTCATCACGGGGACTGACACTAGTGATAATTTAGATACTTATACTAGAGCTACGCTTGAAAACAAAAATGGGCCAATTCTCGTTGACTCTCATCCGAACCTGAGTCTCCTGCCCATGCAGTGTGGGAGCATTGACAGTGACAGGATCAGCGGTGGAAACAGGACGCAGCTGTTCGAAATGCCTTGGATGGTGCTTCTGTCTTACGATTCAGGTTGGTGATCCATGAGACGCAATTAATCACATAATCCTCAATAAAAAGCCATCATGAGTGGCACACGTCATTCATTTCTTTCCAAGTTTTTTTTATCCATTGAATTATGTCACTGTGCTGCCTTGAACAAGATGATTATCATTTTATAGGGTGCGGGGCAGTGGTCCAACTGCTCTATCCAACTAGTTGGACCATGACCCTTCACTAGGGGCAGTTGTCCAACTTTAAAAATAGTTGGACCACAGCACCTTTTGAGAGTTCCGTGGTCCAATTCATTTAAAAATAAGTTGCACACCCTAAAAGCCTCAACTTTAGAATAATATATTCTATGGTACAAGTACCTACTGGTTTGCGGTTATATTCATATCACACATCACACTGCAATAGTAGAAAAAACTGAGCACATTGAAATAATTCTTTTGACTCTTTTTACTAATTTAGTTTTTAATATACCATTTTTTTTTTGTTTTACTCCAAATACAATGTGACCAATGATAATAACAACCTACAATTTTAACTGTCAGACCAAATTCTATACTTATACATAATTATACAGTTGAGGCTTTTAGGGTGGGCAAATTATTTTTAAATGAATTGGACCACGGAGCTCTTAACAGGTGCTGTGGTCCAACTATTTTTAAAGTTGGACAACTGCCCCTAGTGAGGGATCATGGTCCAACTAGTTGGATAGAGCAGTTGGACCACTGCCCCGCACCCATTTTATACGTGAGGCAAAATAATTACAGTAGCACAGTCTGATCTTCCGGGCTAAGCCGCGTTACTGAGGTTGGTTTGTGGATGATTGTCCATCTGACATATCGAGTTGTTTCCTCCGTGTCTCATCGGAAAGCATAAAGCTGTTGGTTCCGGCTGTGATTTGTAAACCTTTGACAGTCGTTAATCACAATCAAAAGCTCGCAATTCTGATTACCAGTCTTACCAAGGGGTATCGTATTACCCATTTACATGGGAGATCCAATACACAGTCGCTCCATGTAAAATAATGATATCCAGCTGCATTTGGTTCGACCAAAAACCAATATAGTTGGGAAAAAGCAAATGATGATGGAATGGAATTGAGTAAAATTACTCCTATAAACCAATTTAATTAAGTAGCTCAAGTCAGTAATTCTCAAATAACAAACTCTGTTCTAATTTCCAGGTCGCGGCAAAGTATTGAGCTGCGGTGGTACCCTCATCAACGAATGGTACGTGCTGACGGCTGCACACTGCGTGGCCTTCTTGGGCCACCGACTGAAGCTCGAAAACATCGTCCTTGGGGAGCACGACATTAGACAAGACCCTGACTGCGAAATGTCAGATAATATTAAATACTGCGCACCGCAAATCGAGGTGAATTACTTTAATATTTCACAAGCAGGGTGCACCCTTCGTTCTGGAGCAGGGTGTACCCTGCTTAACCTATATCACACTTCCTTTTTTTTAAAGTATTACTTAAATTTACTTACGTATATTTACTTACATTGCCCCTCACTAAGATTTTTTTCTATGTCGTGGATACGTTGACAAACATATAAACGCACATACACAAACGCCCAGACCCGAAAAAATTATATGGACATAAGAACATGCACACAGTCACATACACACATGTATGTCCTTTTTTATCGTGATAGAACCACTGCTGTAATATAAGCAATTAAGCAGGTCATAGGGACTTTATTTATCTCGCCCACTATTGCCAGTCACTCCTTTAAAATCCCTATTACTATTATCTGCTAGGGATAGCTATTTAAAGTAAATCTTTAAAATTAAGACGCCACATTAATTAAAAAAAAAATACCTAACTCCCCTTTCCGACAACCACTAGACCACCACCATCTTTGATTATTTTCATAGTCAAATCTAATCCGTCCACATGGACGTTTAAAAATAATTGCTGAATTGATTGTAATTACTATTTATTTTTGTTATTTCGTTCCACAGACTGTGCCGGTAGCTGAAGTAATACCTCATCCTGGATACACACCTCAGACGCTGGTCGACGATATTGCTTTGATTCGACTTGCTAGACCTGCCAATTTCTCACTTCGTAAGTTTTTTTTGTTCTATACAAGATAAATACACGATCAAAACATGTACGGGTATTTAGGTGTCATGGGTTGACGCCTGCTGCCTGCACAGAATTTACACCAGGGTTTCCCTTTCTCAAGATATCTTGGATATCTTAGTAAATCTTTATATTGCACTAACGATCCTAGCTTCACACAATAATAACAAAATACAGCACAATAACACTTAAGAATTCTCAAAATCGGGTCACTATTTCGAGATTTCACGTCTAAAGCCACGTATTCACTGAGCAACAATTGTTTATAAACTCTGTTTCAGAAACAAAATCTACGTGTTTCTGAAACAAATCATTTTGTTTCAGAAACATATAATTTAGTTTCTGTAAACACTACGTATTTATCGGTATGTTTCGGTGCTCCCCACTTGCGGCGGAGAACACTTTACGTGATGTTTTAGAAACTGTGTATCCGAAACACTGTTGCTCAGTGATTACATGGCTTTACAAATAAACTCACAAACTTTATCTCTCAGTTTAGTTAATAAGGTTTCAATTATTTTTATCTACAGCTAGTATGAAACCCCTGTGCCTGCCCATCACTGAACAACTTCAGACGGAGTCTCTGGTTGGTGCCAACGCAAATGTCGCGGGTTGGGGAGTCATGGAGGACGGCCTGCAGTCTCCAGTGTTGCTGAGCGTCGAACTGCCTGTCTTGAGCACCGAGGATTGTAATACCGCGTACAAGGGGTTAGTTTCAAGCCTGTTATACATTATACTTCCAACGCTTCAGTAAATTCCTCAGGATTGCTTTTAGCCATGTCAGGCATATCTGACGGGGATCCGATAGAGGCCCCGAAGGCCCTGGTCAACAATTACTGGAAGCTTACTGGATCTTTACGAAGACGCGACGCAGGCGTTATTGCGTATAAAAATATAACTTTAATTACTGGAAGGTTAAAAAGACCGTGAATTTTAGTCAGTACGAGTCTGACACTGACTTTTCCTTCTACCCTCGACGGGAGGACTCAATAGATGGTTTTACCACGCCAAAAAAAGGCGTGGCAGGCATCAACTGCAAGGGCATTTGTAAGGGCGTTTGTCGAGCGATAGTTGATGTATCGCTTAGTAATTTTAACTCCTTTTTGTTGGATTACAGATTAAGAAATGTAGTAGACAAGCAACTATGCGCTGGTGGGGTCAAAGGCATGGATTCCTGTGGAGGGGACTCGGGCGGGCCACTTATGTATCCTGGAACTTACGGAAGATTGGGCGTGCGATACGTGCAGCGAGGTATCGTCTCCTACGGCTCGAAGAAATGCGGCATCGGAGGGCTCCCAGGAGTATACACAAATGTGGCTTACTTCATGAAATGGATCTTAGACAATATGCACAGTTGATAGTGTTCTACGACTGAAATGAAACTACTGAACTAACAATATGTTAATACTCGAAATGATCAGGGTAAGCCATGTTACAAGTTTAAAGGCAACTGACAATGTACTTGAGTAGAGAAGGCTTCTGAAATACAGGCTTATCTGACAAGAATAGTTTAGAAATAGGTATAAAAGATTTATTTAATAAACAATGTGTCCGGTTTCGGTCTGTAAAAACTTAAAAGGGAGGTAACTCAATTTTGTAAAAAAAAAACTACGGGTTCGGATCGGAACTCAACCCCTACTGAATGGTAGCCATTTCTGTTTTTTGATTGCTTTCCATGAACATACACCCAGTTGTACAAGGGTGGCTCTTTGATTGTCTGTCTGATAAAAATGTCCAGGTAAAGACTAGGGAAACTCCGTTAATGCTGTTATGGTTCAGAGTTGTATATGTACAACATTAAACACTGAAAATAGTCTGTCGGTTGCTATTCTTGATATTTCCCTGCACAGCTTTAGCCCTTAAGGTGATTGCTTCGATGTAGCCCGCGAAATTCAATTTTTTTTTACGTTTTTTGCAATTTGCAGGCCAGTGACATGTTGTAACTTTATAAATATTTGTGTTGCGCAAATAACAAGTATAATTTTAAATATAAAAATTGTCAAAAAATTCGCTCCATCAGCTCTCACATAGAAAAGGTGCATCGTAGTTAGATTTCGGAGATTTTAACATGATGCACCTTTTCTATGTGAGAGCTGATGGAGCGAGTTTTTTGATATTTTTTATATTTAAAATTATACTTGTTATTTGCGCAACACAAATATTTATAAAGTTACAACATGTCACTGGCCTGCAAATTGCAAAAAACGTAAAAAAATTTGAATTTCGCGGGCTGGTTGGAGCATCCCCCTTAAGATAAAACCTACTGTTTTTGTATTAAAAATTGAGAAAGAATACTTGGATTTGACCGGATTTTTATAGCTAGTCATAGGATGTGAATTATCAGCGTGTGTTTTTGTATGGTTTTGTACTCTTCTTCTGTAAGTCTTCATTAAACTAGTCCAGTATTTATATTGAACTCTTGAGTAAATGATCTAGTAGATATTTATTTTGTTTTTTTTTTTTGTTTCTTGTTCCTCATCGTGTACTTTTTTTTCATACTTATTGGTTTAAAAATGTTTTATTTAAATTGGAAGGACACACACCTTAAAGGGAGGTCTTACCAAAGCGATTTCGGCGTGACCGAACACAGTCGCTTCTACCATATCACTATGAGATCATGCTGGCGCTTCTTTCGTAGTGCCGCGATTAACCGCGACCTGCGGCTCCAAGGTAGCGCTTCCAAACACCACTCTGGAAGTCTTTCATCTTTAGATTTCACTGCGGCAACTGCGGTGTGGAGGCCGCTTCACTAGAGATCGTACGTTATCCCCAGATAATCCCGATGATCAAGACCCTCTGGCAATTCCACAATTGTCTATCTTGGGTGGTCGCCTCCTCATGGAGAAGACCGCAAAAAGGCCTCCTTTCCCTGCGTAAAGAGCGATGATCGTGCTTGATGCTACGGTAGGAATCGTTGGGAGAAGACGAAGGCTAAGTCCAGAAATGCTGAAAATCTAAGTTCAATCAACTTAGATTTTCAGCATTTCTGGACTTAGTTCTCTCTCTATCCATGATAGGTATCAATAAGTAACATCATGAAACCTACTCACAAAACACTTCTGTGAATTATGACGAAAATAAAATAAATAGATTGCTGTCAAATATTTCCGTTCTGTCAGATTTTAAATTTCATTCTATCCGGTCTGTAGAACAATTTACAGACCGGAGAAAAAAATATTTTAACGAAATTATTTAAACGTTGAGCTAAATCACGATATTGGGATAGTTATTATTGTTATCACCTCCATTTAAGCCACAAACGGAGTCGCAGTCGCAAAATTAATAAAAAGAGATTTTTGGTGATGATGTTGTGATCTAATCAGTTGATATCGTCGGTCCGCAACCTGCAAGATGACGAAACGTAATTCTTCTGCGATTGGGCATAGAGGAGACAGTGGTTTGAAAAGAAGTAATGGTAATACTAACGTCATTTTTGTGGAGAGAAGCAATGACCGGCCATGCCAACCGTGGCGCACTCCGGACGTCGACGAACCTCGTCCTGTTAGTATTTGCTACTGTTTATTTATTTGCATAGTGCCGCAATATCACAGTCATTTTGTATTCATACTTACAAAGTGTAATTTAAATACACCATAGGTTCGAGTTCTCTTTAAAACATTTTTATCATACAAAGATTCATCATGCAATAATTTCTTTACAGTGGCTCTGTTTGTGGTCAGAATCAATTTTACAAAACATGGAAAACATGTACAGTCTATGGAAGACGTTCTGCAAAGACCCGTTCCGCTGGCAGATCGTCAAGAGTACTCTGTGGTTCACGCTGGCGCTGACTCTCTTCAGTGAGATGCGTAGCGATATGAATCCTGCGTAGTCCATTAGAAGGCTGAGTAGTTAATCAAAATCCAACGGACTTATTGAGTTTGGCTAATATTATTCTGTGATTGCTTGTAACTTTGATTGTCCTTTGAAAAAAATAACTTTTTCACAAAATGTGTTGGCTCTTTTTGTAGACTTGGATTAATAGTTATAATAGAAGGGCGGATAAATTGAAAATTCCTACAGTAGCTGTTGATGTTCAATTTTACCCGACTACGCCGAAGCTATTGCTATAATACTTAGTTTACAGTTCTACACTGTATTGTATTTAAAAGGAAATATTTTGCTGGTTTTCTTATCAGGATCGTGCGTTTCAAAAAGTGTCCTGAGATAAATCGTAAATCGGGTTGGTTTCTTTTTAAATAGGTAGTGGACGTTTTACATCTTGTAACCTATTATATAATGTATTATTTTTCTATTTTTGGTGTGTTTTAATACAATTTTATAGTGAATTAGGCCGGGAATATTTAGCACAAATTGTTTTATTAATATAATGGAAGAAATACATACAATGTAAGTAGGTACTCGTATTTACATTCTTGCATTAGTTCGATTAGACCTTCCCAGAGGTAAGTGAGGTCGTAATCCTGAAACCTTTTATTTCTGGGCACGATTGACACTTTATGGAATAAATATTTGTGAAGCTGCTAATCCTGGATAGTTTAAGGCCGCTATCACACGGACTGCACCACACGCAGTTGCTATATTCAACTGCATGCTGTTGTCTTCAGTCGGATCTGACTTCACGCAGTTGACGCCAAGCATCTAGACCCGGAGCCAGTGTTAGGTTTGACGTCGAAATGGCTCGGGGGTGTATTACAAGGCTTTAAAATTAAAACCAGGCTTGTTCCAGTGAGTGAACGGGATGGCGCTAGACGACTTGTATAGCTCTGTCACTTTCACTCGCCGGAACAAGCTTGGTTTTAAGACGTTGTAATACCCCCCCAGGACTAACTTAAACCAGGTTTGTTCCAGTGAGTGAACGGGATAGCGCTAGACGACTTGTATAGCTCTGTCACTTTCACTCGCCGGAACAAGCCTGGTTTTAAGACGTTATAATACCCCCTCCAGGACTAACCACATGCGGTCGGCGGTGGACAGCATGCGGCGACACTACACAACTGTAGCCGAACTCGTGAAGTTGAAGGCACGACTGCTTAAAGTTGATATTGACTTCTCTGAACTGCAGCCGACCGCGTGCAGTTGGTATCATATCATGACTGCACGAAGTTGAACGTACAATCGACAAAATTGAATTATGACCCACCATAAGCTTATTTTCTTACAGACAGTCAAACAGAATTAGGTCTACATTCGCGTAAACATACATATCCATGGTAACTACTTTGATCTTTGTCAATTTGACGTATTCAAACGATTTATTGACAAAATGGGTCATGATTCAACTTTGTCGATTTGCATGCAGTTGAATATAGCAAATGCGTGCGGTTGTTGTGGTGCAGTCCGTGTGTTAGCGACCTAAGCTCAATGCATTCAACACACACTAGTTGAAATGGATGGTGTTAAAGATAGAGTTTTCCGTAGGTCTTTCTATCTACAACATCTGCCTAGCATTTTCTTAACTATGTTGGTGTCCGAATCCAGCCTACTGTGCACGACTTTGGTCTTAGTGATGACTTGATGAGCGGTGTGTCGGGTGGCGCGAATTCGCCACTGTCGGCGCCTCGTGCCGTTTTTCTAACATTTCTGTAGATTTGATATTGTTACCACACGACGCCCCGCGCTAAGATCGATTGCAACTTTTGCAGTATACATGGACCGTTTGAGAGCAGCGGTGTCCCAGTGGTCGCCCACTGATATCGGTCCCGATTCACGAGTTGTAGGTTGTGGTTTCGAACCTCGCCAGGCGCATATACTTTGTGTAATTTAATTCATCACCTATTGCTCTCAAAACGGTGAAGGAAACCGGCATGTCTTAGAAACAAAAATTCGAAGATATGTGACATCTACCAACCCGCACTGGGTCCGCGTGGTGGATTATGGCCCACTCCTTCTCACAGAGAGGAGGCCTGTATCCCAACAGTGGGAACATTATAGGCTGATGATGATAGACCGTTTCTCGCTAGTGTGGCCCCCTCATAAGAATCCTAATGTTAATTGTTTTACTGTTCTGTGGGTTTGACACATAACCAAATATCATTATCCGTCACTTTATGATGTCAATTATTGTTCTTGTATGTAGTTATTTTCGTGATCTATAAAAATATTAGGGCAGGCCGCAGTTAATATAAATTGGATGTCATGTCATGTTCTAACCCCGGATGCCGTAGATACCAGGCAGATGATGAAGACAACGAAGACGAAAGTGTGAGGAGGTCAGGGGGAAGACGGACTCATAACCTCAGCATCTTTGACCCTCCTCCCAGTGTAAGTATTAAATTAATTATAATTAAATACCACTAGTACTTTTGCTGGTTAGTCAATGAAAAAGGCAAATTCAACGTTAGTTCCTTATTTTAAGATTCTTCTAAAATGGAACTAATGATGATAAAAATAATCAGTAGTTCCATCATGGTACTGTTAATGGAACTAGTGACAACGAACCAAATATTTGCTCCACACGGGAATCAAATCCGCGACACGCAGCTGATCAATCGCTCAGCCACCGCGCCAATCGTGACGTCAAATTGGATAATGCTCTGGTCTGATTATATTATAATGCAAGCGAAAGAGGAGTTTACGTTAGGGCGAGGACGTCTTCCACCTCAGGATCTAGCCGCCGCGAGAAATGCCTAGGACGTCGGGTATTATGTGGCGATTTCCGGCCAATCGCTAGTTCGAGGCGGTGATAGAAAAGAGTACCTACTTACCTAGACAGTCTTTTATACAGCAATGGGACATTAATACTATCAGCTGTCTAAGAATGATAAAAATGATTCAAATTCGTATCATCGTCATCTTCCTGCCCTTATCCCATTTTATTGGGGTCGTCGCAACACGTTTTTCTTCCATTCTCCTATATCAGACGTCATAGTATCATCTACTCCTTTTTCTTCCATATCATTCCTTAGACAATCCATCCATCTTTTCTTTGGCCTTCTTCTTCCTCTCCATCCATCAACATTCATACTCATCACTCTCTTAGTCACATGAGTGTCATCCTTCCTCATCACAGACAGACGCCAAAGTCAAATTCGAATCATGTTTGCCTGTAATCAAGGCATTACAATAAACGCCTACGATGAACCAAAGATCAACGCGACAGAACGCAAAGTATTCGCAAATCATGAGGATAAATATCATGTTAAAGCCGGTTTATCGCGAACGCATACTGTAAGAATTTCTATCAGGAAAATTCTGATTCTCGCCTGAAAGAACTTGCTACGTATTTTGTATTTCACTGTTCCTCGTGGTCTCACCCCTACTGCTCGCCAATGGTTGCAGTATGATGTTTTATAGCTTAGATATATATGGCCTTCCTCGATAAATGGGTTTTTCAATATAAAAAGATTTTTTATTTCGACTAATAACTCCTGAGAACAAGGTTGCTTCTTTTTTTTTAATAAACTTGTATAATAATTTGTAATTTATATCTACTCGTATTTTATAACTGTCGAGTGATAGTTTGTAGATACAGATGCACATGCACTTCTCTGAAAGTTATCTTGACTGCGCCTATGAGTTAGGCCGTTAAATCCCGCTGGCGTTTTACGAGCTTTGACGTCAACGTCGCGTCTGTTGGTCATAGCATTATGAGGCGCGACGTTGACGTTAACGCTCGTAAAAGGTCAGTGAATATACAGCGGCCTTAGATGGTTGATCTTCGTTATCGGTATTCGCCTATTCGGTATGAGTCCGATCTCGTCAGGCAGTACTTCATGGTTCGGCTCTTATATTGCCTACTTCCGAAAGCGGAATAGGTACCTCTGAACGATAGCAATTCTATATTTTCTTAAGCAATTAACAAACAGTTATTTCTTTGCAGAAATTCACCGTGTTTCGTGCCAAGGTTCGCAAGTCCATTGCGATCCTGCACACCTATTGGAAAAGAATGACAAATGACGAATACCAGTGGACGGTCTTCAAAAGTATTTTATGGTTCATTTTTGGACTAAAGCTGTTTCACGTTGTCGCTCGCAATTCATCGGTTCTGTTCGGGTGTCCCAAAAAACCCCCATGTCCTCCGACTCCGTGTCCCAGACTAAATGAATGCAAAATAAAAAATTGAATTGTATGAAAATTGATTACCTAACATAAAACGAGGATGAAGGATTGTAGCTTCAGTTTGTTATATTATATACGTTTTCTAAAAGTGAATTTAGTTTTTCTAATGCGGACGTTTTTTTTTTCTTGGTAAAGTTGTCCAATGAGTTGTCCCTTATCCGTGCTTATCCTATAGTTGGTGCCAGTTAAGATGGCAATAGCGGACATTGACCCCTACCTAATAAGTCGTCGTATAATGACATTTAAGCTCAGAATTAGCATTTTTATGAAATACCGAATAAATTAGTAAGTATATTGTAAGGATATAAGTACTTTAGTATTCATAAAATATCACAATGGTAAAAATATTTCACCTATACCTAAGATTTATATTATTTTTATATTTAAGACTCACAAGTAAACACTATCATTTCACAAAAAATGCTAATTCTTATCTTATGTCATTATACGAGGACTTATTAGGTAAAGGTCAATGACCGCTATTGCCATCTTAACTGGCACCAACTATACCTTGGGTGAAGCAAAAAGGGACTGTCACAGTCATATTTACTAATCATCCGTGTTTCTCTCTCCATCAGTCACTTCTCAAAGATGGGTCTTACTACCGCAATCGCAACGTGCACGTAATGCCGAATTTGGTACTTCGTATTGTTGATGTTTTGGTGGTTACAAAAACAGTTATAGCTTAGATACGAGAGATATATACGAGTATCTGACGGAACATCCGTCGAGTGTATCATCGAATGTTCCTGGTTGAGTCTGAATGATCAATTGTTTTTCTATAGATTTATCTGCTCTCCGGCGTTCCGCGACCGATAATACGCGACGCATGTTTCGTCAGATATGAACCTTCCCTTAGTACCGAAAAGGTAACGCAGAAGTGTAAGTACCTAATTGCAAAACCTACCTAATTGAAGCTATGTTTAGTCCAATGTAGTAGGAGGGGATGAGCCTATTATGTAGTTTCAACTGGGCACTTATCCAAACACTACTGTGAAATCCTGATGAAGAAACTCATAGCAGTTTGCCTTACCTGGTTATCGAACCTGGGACCTCACTCTCGGCAGTCGCGCTGGCAACCACTCGCCACTAGACTTATCAGATAGTCCAGCTAGTTGCATTACATTGTTCGAACATATTATTTTTATAAAGTTTATATTTCAAAATGTTATAATACTGCCCGTCCTTTTAAATAAAATAAATCGCATCTAAAGAATAAAAAGAACAGCCCCCCTAGACAAGTCGCAAACGATAATCGTTAACGCTCGGTTCTCCCAAATAGATTTTCAACCTTATTCCTTCGAGTCTTTAGTTGAAAATCTATTTAGGATTTCTAAGCGTTAGCGACTGGAACGAACGACAACGCCATGAAATCTTCAATAGATTTTCAACTAAAGAATCGAAGGAATAAGGTTGAAAATCTATTGGGGAGAACCGAGCGTTAACGATTATCGTTTGCGACTTGTCTAGGGGGGCAGATATCAATAGTTTAATGTTTTGTGTTTATTTAAATTCTGTCAGCGACCAACACAAACAAATAATTCTGTTGAAATAAACAATATTGTTATGACATTGTTACTAACACCATAATCCTAAATACCTACCTAAATTATAAACATTTAATTGTCTCAAAATATTAAGGTTAATTTATTTATTAAAGCACAATTCAACAGTCTCGATAAAAATAACTATTATTATTTATCTGAATAAACATGAAAACCAGTTCAGCATAGTGAGAATATAATTATGAAGAAATAAAAAAACCAGCGCGTCAAAAACTGGATTTTCGTTATCATTAGTAGTTGTTGTCTTGTGAATTAAAATTTCACCCAATTAGAAAATCCTATCCATTGTGAATTTCCCATTTAATAAAAAAATACAAAACAGATATAATAAATCCATTTTTAAAGTAAATTCGTTTCATATCTGTTGTTGTCTGAAATCTTGTTTTTGTTTCGCCGCATTCACCTCCGTAGGGGAATCCCCCCATACTTGTCATAAGGTTTACATTGTTTTATTCTTCGTAAATACGTTAATAAGGACAATAAATGTTCAAGTATTTATTATGTCAATACCTATAAATAGAACGATTTCAACCTGACCAAGTCGTAGTGCCCTTATGCATCTACAAATCAATTTCATATAAATATTGTAACAGGTCTTAATTTAAAGGGGTGAAAGGCGATTTTCTTTTGAAGCTATTTTTTTACTTTTTGTTAAATGACATGTATAATTATTATTGTAGGTATATGTGTCCTGTTATCATAAGAACATTATTGTTGTTTTCAAACAGCATTTTTCTTCGGGATGAAAGGTAATTAGAAACAGGACCGGAAAATTCCACCAACCAAGTAGATATACAATTTCATTCAGAAAGATATGAAATGCTTAAATGATGTTTAATCCTTTTATTGAACTTACAAACACGTTTGACTGCCAAAGTTATCAACTAATTTCCATAAAATAAACATTTTCCGATCGAAGTAACACTTAATAAACACCTACTAGGTACTTTAGTTTCTTACTAATACGGAATGATCCTATTACAGAATGATGGTATTATCAAATTGATATCATGTAGCCTAGAAAATGAAGATATTGATACCAGGGAGAGTTTAGACATTTACCGTCGTACTACAAAAACTTAAACAGCCGTTGAACACTTGTATAATAAAAGTGTCACTGCAATGAAACTTTTTTTCATCTCCGATCATCGTGATTTTTGGATATGTTTATTAAAAATACTCAATATTGATAGGAAAAATAGTAAAAAAAATCCAGGTTTTCCGGAAAAACGAGGAAAAGGTGGCCTTTTAAAAGGCCCGTCGTAATATGGGGATAGTCCACGAATATGTATGGCAGTTCAATCGTTAATGAGATAAAATATTTTGGAGTCAGTTTTTAATCATCTTATGTGGTCAAAGGATATCAGTACTAAGATTTTAATTAAATTAAAATTTATAAATAAAAGAAAGGCGGACATTTTCATAGACTTTACTGATTTTGAAGGTACTAACCCGAAAAAACAGTACTTGGGAATTAAATGAATATTTTACTTTAGTTGATTCTTATTTTTTTTAAATTATTTGTACGTTTATCATTGTTTATATTGTTTACCTTCTAAGTGACCAATTCCATCGCACCAAAAAGTTTATCGATGCGATCTAGATGTCGGACATGTGCCTCTCTTTTAAAGTTCTCTTTGCTAATAAATTACCCATAGAAAGCAAAGTGATTGACCAATCATATATTCCGCCGTCTCGTTTGTATACCTACTAGGCATTATCTGCGGCTATAAGTCGGCAGTGGCAGATGACAGAAAATATCAGTACCAGTTCTTGCCGTAAATAGAAATTTGTTTTCTGATATTTCAACTTATCTGCTCCTTTCTTATTTTCATTACACTGTTTGGTATATTTTGGGGACCTTTGGGCTTTTCAATTTTTTATCTAGCCCTTATTTTAAATATCATGAAGGAGCTATACAAGAGTAATTCCTCAAGAATCAAGTAACATAATAATGTTGGAAGGCGGCTATCCGAACATAAGCAAATTTTGATAAGGCACTTGCCTGCAGACCAAGCTACCAGCAGTCAGTATATGTAGATGATAGTAAGGATGTAAGGATAATATACCATGTTGTACGAACCTCTTAGTTTATATATAACATAATATCACGCCTGTAAACACCAAGGGAGAGAGTTAGCTAAGGCTAACCCTACGACTTATGATGATCAGAGACATCTACTTGGCATTCACAAGTGGAAAAATAGTTATTTAAAACAGCCATAAAGTGCCTTCATTACATTGCACTAGCTCATCAACAATTTATGTGAAATTAAACGATTTCAGTAGTCATGAGCTAAAATAAAATAATCATATTTTGCTATCCCCATAATACGACGGGGCTTTTAAAAGGCCATCGATTTCGAACGTAAAAAAACGTTATTTAGTTATTGTTTCGAAACAAGTTCATAAGGTATTTATTTCGGTAATTTATCTAAAAATTAATATCAACGTTCGATTTGTTTCAATTCCGCAAATAAGTAGCTTAAAAACTTTCTTTTGTAAAGTTGTCGTAAAAAAAAATTCTCGAGTTCTACAAAAACACTAAAATAACTGGGATAAATGAATCAAATAATAAACGTAAATGCATCAAATCAAACGTTGATAGGTACCTCGTAATGTGACACCATAAATATGAGTGTGAAATATTTTTAATAACAAGAAAAATGAAGGTAGATTAAATTATTTTTTTGGGACTTTTAAAAGCCCCGTCGCCGTATCTGGGATGTGGAGGAGAAATGATGTTTTGACGTTGTCAATTACCTATTTTAGACAGTTTTCAACGGGTTTTTTTTTTTTTTTTTGATTAGACGGTACTGTCTAACTATAAGAAGTTAAACATCTGTAAACATCTGTTCAACACTTGTCCAAATAAAGTATCAACAGCAAAACGGCATTTTTTGACGTTAATATAAGGGTCGTGTTGCAGTTACGCTTTTTTATACAGGTGTTCAACAGATGTTTAACTTTTTTGAAGTAAGACTGCTAAACATTGTCTAAGTCTGTGTTATTGTATGAAAATTCGCCTAAAAAAAAACTGTACCTATAAAATAAGATTTTAAAAGCGCTCCCTCACAGGAGCATTCGCGTGTAATGTAATACTATAGATTTGACTTTGAGCATTACATTACAATTCTACCTCCCCTCCCTCAGATTTGATACAAGGTGCGCAGTGTGATTGTGATGCTCGATTGTCTTCCCTCACTGATGAAATGTTCGAATCTGTAACGTTACATTACAGGTGAATGCTCGCGGTGAGGGAGCGCCTAAGACGACGGAGTTGTACCGTCAACCGCAAATTAGTGGTTGACATTGAAAGCATCTCTATGTAATAGCTCATTCGTTTTTGAAAATAAACATCTTCAATTTGAGAATACTGTCTGACCAAGAGGATATGGGGTAAAAATAGGCAAGCGTGAGCTGAGTTTAATCTAAGGGCGCTCCCTCACCGATTCGAACATTCGAAGACAATGAGCATCAAATTGCGCACTTTTATGTTACACTAGCGGCCCGTTCTGACTTCGCACGGGTGGACACATGATGATAAACTTACTCTATAACCTGGTCCTGATGGTTACAAACGCAACCAAAAAAGAATTATCCAAATCGGTCCAGCCGTTTGAGTTATGGGCTTAGCAACACATTCAGCGATCCATTTTTATATTATAGAAGATATAGATATCTTCTATCTTCTTCTATATATATATAGAAGAAGATAGAAGATTACAGGTGAATCTGCTGTCGGTGAGGGAGTGCCTTAAGTACAATTTCACGTGAACTTTAGTACCTATAAAGGTAGGTCTAATAAACGACCTTGCTCGAAGTTATTTCAAGCAAAAAGCAGGACACAAAACATATTTATGTTATTGCTCCGGCTTGGTCCGTGAACTTTAAACAAAATACCTAAGTACAAAGTGCTCGATCTTTAAAAAACTCATTGTGAGTTGTGACGTACGCATACGAAGCTCGTTTTGTGACGAACCAGTCCACACCGAGGATCGAACTTGGTACCGATGACTCACTAACCAACCCCACGAACAATATTTAAATAAAATGACATTTTACTTTAAAAGTTAGCGATTAATTGTGTATAAAATGAAGTAGTATGCAAAACATTTCTAATAGTCGCACATAAGTGGCATTGCAGACGTCGACGAGGTACGTGTAATTACATACAGTGCACGTGCTAATACCACTTATTTTTAACATTTTGTTGTTGTTTTACACAAGCTAGTTTTGATAAACAGTATTCCCAAAGTGATAATGATTTCAACACACAGAAGAAAACGCAGGCTGGACTACTAAGCAACAAACCCAAAAATTAAAACGAGAAACCGATAAAACACCAATACAAAACCAGTATCTTTATACAAGGAAAATCCTGCGTTACGACGAGTTTTGTCTATAATAATAAAAGGCGCGTCATCACAACATGATCACAGCTACTTATTCGCATTTTCAAAAAATATTTATTGTTGATAACCTTAAGCGTGTGGCGGCTAGCAGCGGCTAGTGGCCGGTTAACTGAACTATCAGTCGCGCACGGGCCGTCCTCTGGACAACTATATTGTTGACACTCCGACCACGGAAAATTAATGTTTTACAATTTGTTATAACATTACAAGTGCCAAAAGATGAAGAGCCTGTGCGAGGGAGCGGTTGTGATCACCTGCATTCTCGTCGCCACATTCTCTAACGCTGGCTGTCGTGAGTATTATTCCATTCTTTTATTCGTAATTAAAGATTAAGTGAGAAAAAAATGTGTTTTTAAACTCAAGTGACCTTACTGCTTAAGTTAACCTCCGTAATCTGTAGAGTACGGCCGCTTACCCATCTGAGATCGCGTATAAACATACATCTTACATTTTTGTTTACTTACATTAAGATATGCATGTACTTTTAAAATTACAGTTTTACTAATTGACATGTAACGAACAACGTGATCTAATACATACTCGTGTAACGCTAAACAAAGGTGACAACGTTTTTTTAGGAAACTTTTTAGCATTTGATTTGTTTTTTTAGACGTTTTAAATGTTATAAATGGTCTTAAATGAATTCTGGTAAACTGTAAATATCTACAGCGAAATACGTGTTCAATTTGGCGATATGAAAAGGTACTAACTTTTACTTATAGCATTATCGAACAAAAAATGACTAGTGAAGAAAACAAGGGTATGAATATGTTTGTCAAGAAGCTGTACCTAGTTAATAGGTATCAAGGACTATTAACCACAAAGTGAGCAAACATACCGGCTGTAACTTCTTGACTAAGCACCCTTGTAGCCATGTTACTGCGATTTAATCACACGTTTGAAAATATAACTAAAATTGTTTAATAATGTATGACAAACTGTCTATTTAACCTTGTGTTAGCAACTAACTCTGAGGTAAAAGATAACTCGGGTTCGTGCAAGCGGGCCTAAATCATTGGTGCATAAGTAATCAGATTAAGAATGATATTATAACTTAGTTGTCCATTACCCCTAAATTAAGTTAATTGTATTTAAATGACATTATTCATCATTATATTAAGGTACCTCTATTAACTTAATTAACTGTGATAAAACTAGTAGGTATAACATAGCCACAGGCATCTAGCGAGGTATGACAAAAACATGATACGGCTTTGAGAGAAGACAAACCTTACTCTATTATTACAGTGGAAGGTATTATTAAAGACCATTGATTCCTACTAGACTTGTATCCTAACGGGTAACGGTAATAAATAGCTGATATTCATGCAAAAAAACAATCACCTTTCTTTTGTACCTCTATTATTAGGAACACGGCGAAACACTTGCCTTGTACAACCATGCCTAATATCTTTATACCAATAACAAATCCGGTTTTTTCTATTGCAGTTTGGTGAGAATCCTTAGTACAAAACCACGGATTTTTATTAATTGACTATGTGATGATACCTAACACAAACGAGTTTCTGGCATTCAAAGTCAAAGTACTAAGGCGGTCGATAATATCACAGAAAATGTCTAAAACTTGATTTTGATAAATATTGGTGTTCCTATATATATTTTTTTAATTACAACCTCACCTCATAATATTTTTTTTGCGCTTCACTAATGGCCATTTAACATGGCGAGGCAGTTTATCAAATAATTAAAAAACAGCCTCCTAATTAATGGTCACCAATTTTACTAGTCGCCTATCAAGGCGTTCAGCGTAGGCAGCGTAGTCGTAGCGTTTATGTAGCGGGTTCGTAGCACACAAGGGTCGTCGTCAACTTTTAACCATAGCGTAAGCGTAGCAGAATCGTAGCACAGGCCTCAAGGAGTTGTATTGTAGCCGTAGCGTTTGCGTAGCAGAATCGTAGCCAGGTAGGCGTCGAGGAGTTGTAGCCGTAGCGTTTGTGTAGCAAAATCGTAGCACAGGCGCCGTGAAATTGTAGCCGTAGCGATTGCGTAGCGGAATCGTAGCTCAGCCGTAGCGTTGGCGTAGCATATCGAAGTGTATGTGTGTGTAACTGTTTTATGTCTGTATTAAAGCGTCCAGTAATATCAAAGGATTTGAGAAAGTGTACTGGTGCTCAATTTATTAAGCTCTCTGTAAAGAACTATCGCGACAGCGTACACCGCAACAGTAAACACTCGCAGGTTGTAACGTATATTGCAGTTTATAGAATTTTTACAACAACGTACATTTCGCAGTAACGGACATCGCGGTAATTATTCGCTACTTTGATATTTTATACAGTGTAAGTAAAAGTGCAAAAAATTACACTTGAAAGTTATTTTTTTTTATTACTTTAATGTTTATCAGTTTTTTATGGTATCAAAACTATTTTTGACATTCTGAAGTTGTTAATCAATTTTAATTATTTGTGCTAAGTTAGCTGTTTTAATATTATTTCAGCCTTTTATTTTTTACTATTACCAAATTTTTTATACTATGCGTATTTGAGTGGGGTTCTATGACAGGAAACCTCCACGTGCGCCCGTGGACTGGAGTTCCTTCTCGGATACGTCCGAGGGGAAGACCAGTTTTTCGGGCCGGTGCACCCTGGGATGCGGGCAAAAACTCTTCCTTAGGCATTGTGTGCCTAAGTGGTCTCTTTGCCCGTATGCATAGGAATGACTGTATGTATAGGAAGAGACGCCTGGGTGTCACCACTGCGAAGATCGCCCGGAGGACACGGTGGAGCATACGGTGCAAGACTGCCCAGCTTGGGCGGAGCACCGACGTGTTTTGCCGTACAACATTCATTTCCAGAATTTGATCCTTATTAGCAACACTATCGAATGGTGTAGGTAATAATGTGTGGTTTTTTTTTCCAAAATCTGCGGTTTCGATTCCTCACCGGCACTATTGATTTTTCTAATCTTTTGACAAAATCGGTCTTCAGTCATCCTGTAATTCCTGTATAATTATTATACACTTTTTGTTAAGTGTTAACAAATGTAAAAAAAAAACCCATAAAATTTAAGAAAATAATCGAAAATTTAAATGTTTTAATAAGTTTCGGTTTCGGTTTCGGCCGAAACTGAGAGCTAGGCCGAAAGTTCGGTTTCGGTTTCGGTTTCGGCTGAAAAATCAGTTTCGGTCGGACACTCATAAAAGGTTATTGTAGGACCCCGTGGATTTTAGTCAGTACGAGTCTGAAAGTCCCTCCCTCTCTGTCCTGGATGGGAGGACTCATTTGATGACGTTAGCACGCTAAAAAAGTGACCACTGCTAAGCAAAGGATTCCTCCTCCAGAACCATAACATTTGCCCCCAAATGCAGGCTGAGGTCGGTCGCTTGACGACGATGGAGGTCCTCCAGAAGTGGAACCTCCAGCTAAAGACGGAGCTGGCCGGGCTGCGAAAGGTGGGCCACCGGGAGGTCGCACAGACGCAGAGGCGGAGCAAAGTGCCGCTGGCCCAACCCGCGCCAGCAGAAGACACCAGCGCTGTCCTACAACTGGTGTGGCAAGAGCTGAAGGCCTTTAACTAGCGCTTCGCGGTTTTAGAAGGCCCCGGGGAAAGCGGCCTCGGCGAGGGCTGGTCCATCCCCACTTTCCTCTGTGCAATTCCAAACCACTTTCGCATAAACGAGTGTAGTCGTCACGCCAACGTTTTCTAAGCTTCACTCATATATCCACACTCATATTCTGGCAGAATATTATTTACAAAGCATAGTTACGACATTTTTATAAACAAAGTAAAACATATAATAAAGCAGCAACACTTTAAAAACTTGTAAAAATGGAACATGAAACGAATCTATATTATTTTATCAACACAATAAACTGAGAACAACAAAAATATCTAGGAAGATGCATAAGATCATAATTATTATTTAAGTATATAAAATGTGGTTTTACGAGGCCACGCAATTTACATAGATAATCAAGAAATCAACTTCTTGTGGATCGACAAAAGTTTATCAAAGGTCAATGGGAAGGATTTCATTTTTTTTATTGGAAATAAGTATTGAGAGAGAAAAAAACCCATGTTTAAAACGATCACCTCGTTTTAAACATGGGTTTTTTTTTCTCTCTATAACATAATATATTTGGGCATTCCAATTATGAAAACCCAATACAATTCGTAGGTACGCGCGAAAGTTAGGCCCATTCTCCATCAAAGCGGAGACGAGAAGATATCAGATGTTCACCAAAACTGAACGGAAAGAAAATAAGTATACTGATGACTGTATTAAAACTGAACGGAAAGAAAATGTGGATTTCTGATTGGTTATTCAAAAAGCATATCTCGTCTTCTCTCCTCTCCGCTTTGGTGGAGTCCTTGCTTTACACCCCGGAGCCCACCGCATCGCATTCCCACCCCATTGCCTGTCCGCGCTTTTTCCGATTGACTAAAAACAAGAATTAATGTGATTGCTTGGCTAATGTCTACTATTACTCACTATAAACAAACCTACAAACATTTACCTCTTTTTTCTATTGTATACCTTTAGGCTGACCTGACCGCACACTTGAGTCAAAACAGTTTTAAGACAGATTATTGCTTTACAAAAACCATGAAGATGCGCACACTTAAAACAAAACGTCTCATAGACAATATTGTCTAATAGACACATGAACTGCACAGCGACAAGTCTGACACTGAACAGTTTTGTTTCAGGTGAGCGGCGTGTCGTAGACAAAACAGTTTTGTTTATGTTTTAAGACAGACTTGTCTATGTGAGACAAGACTGTCTTAAAACAGTTGTGACTCAAGTCAGCGCTCAGCCTTACGTACACGTAATATGAATCATTGACTCCAATCCATTTTTTTTCTTTTTAAGTTTCCTCATATCCTGAGTCTTAAATAAACTATGTATGTTATTATTATAAGGTAAGTAAGATAGTTATTCGCTCAGTGGCGTAGCAAGGAGGGGGCGAAGTGGGCCCTAGCCCTCGGCATCGCACCTGAAAGGGCCTCGCGCTCTTGACAACGGCGATCACAAGTTAGTAAGCAGTCAGTCAAGCAGTAACTTTTACTAAGAAATTAACATGACCAAAAATTACATACTTGTGGTTTTCGATGAGTAGGAACTGGAGGAATTACCTGCTAAAAAAGCTCTATTTATCTCCTTAGACGTGTGGCTAAAATGCATCTTTGTTTTGTGTTTATTGTTTTATATGTATGTCTTGTATATACTCGTATATAGGTTTTTTTTATTATATTTTATTTATGTATGTATTTTTATATGCAAATGGTACACCAAAGACTACCTACAGTACTGTTTCTCCCTTCTCTTCAAATTCTTCCAAAGGTTGTCTTGAAAAGATCGCTTTTAGCGATAAGACCGCCCATTGTGTCACCCTATGTGTAAGATATTCTTTATATTTGTAATTTGTTTGGTGTGCATAATAAAGAGTATTCTATCTATCTATCTATCTATCTGACCCTGGAACATAAAGGGCTATTGAAGGACACCGTGGATTTTAGTCAGTACTAGTCTGACAGTCCCTCCCACTCTGCCCTGGGTGGGAGGAATCGTTTAATGATTTCATCACGCTAAAAAAAATTGTAAGATTTTCTCAATTAAATTGAGTAACTTTTATAGGTTGTCCTAGAGGCTTCAAAATGCCGTGTCACTGACGATCACGTTTACATCTGAAAAGGGCCTCGCGAAATCGTATTGCCCCTTCCTAAATTCGGTCTCGCTAAGCCAGTATTCGCTTTACTAAATACGTCATAAGCTTGTATGATTTAATTGTTTATCATTGGAGCGTATTAATTACAGGGGAATTCCGAGAAAGTTGCATCAGAAATAATCAGTTTATTTAAATACGAGTATATTAAATATATTTATGTTAATTTTTGCCAAGTTATTTGCACGTTAATTTATTTTAATTCTTATTGCTGTCAATCGACTTGGTCAAGTTTTTCTAAAATGTACGTGAATGGCCCTATATTATTTCCAATTGATTTCTTTGACTTCACATTCAAATGATATTGTTATCTCTGGCTTATTCATACATAGGTACCAAAGAAATGTCTGTTTCAAGCTTTAAGATTGTCATTGTAGCATCCTTTTTGTCATAACATAGCTTTCCTTTCGCACAAAATTAAATAATTTAGAACACAGGGAGGTAACCTATTAATAAAAAAAAACTAAAGCATATCCTTTCAATGTTTTCTAGAGCGGTGTAATGGCGGTGCGAACTGCATCCCTCTAAGCGACTGCGCTGGCCTGTACGCTCAGCTGCAGCGCGGCAACTCGCAGCAGCTGACGGAACTCCTGCGCAGCCTGCACTGCGGCTTCCAGGGGGGCGACTTGCCTATGGTAAGCTTACCTAAAGTTTTTTCCTTTAATACTCTGAGCCCCTTATTAATAAAACGAGAATTAAAGTTAGGCCAAAGTTAATCCTTAAAACTGTATGGTTAATTCGAAGATTATCCTGGTTGTAACTTTAGACCGCTCTTAGCTGCCACGGCCTATTTTAATTATTATTAGTACCTAACTTTATTTTGAATTGTCTTTTCATTTTACTATGTGTCGCAGCAGCGGTGAGGTTGGTGAAAACTGAGTTTTTATGCGTGTAGACTGTGTTGAGGATTTTTATAATTAAAACGATGCGTTGGCTTTAACGAACAAATTCTGTATTAAAAATTGCCATCTTGGTTGTACATAATTCAAGGAAGAGGGGTGAGGGGAACAATATTTTTCAAACCAATCGCGATCGAGATTTGGTATGACGTAGCGCATAGTATTTATTATTGCCCCGAGATGTCGCTGTCAGTCCTCTATGTGCGTTTATAATTGAGCATTCACAACATGCCCCCGGCCTTGAAACAGTGGCTTTCAATGGTCTTCAGTTGCTGCATCATTGTCGATCACGTCCTGTAGTAGAGGACAAATCTTCGCATAAGCGCGCCTTACTACGCCTGATGACGTACGTATATCAGCCACCCGGGATATACCATCCTTTCCAGGGATAGTACAAAGTACACGTCCCAAGTGCCACTTCAAAGGAGGGAGGTTATTATCCTTAATAACCACTAGTGTGTTTGGCTTGAGCTCATCCTTATTCGCCGTCCATTTTGTCCGCACCTGTAGCTCGGAGACGTATTCCTTCGCCCACCGGTTCCAAAAGTGTTGGCGAAGTTGTTCTGCCCTCTGGTATCGCTTAAGACGACCAGCAGGAATACTGCGGAGGTCATCGCCTGCTGGTGCAGTCAGTGGTCGGCCAATAAGGAAGTGACCAGGAGTGAGCGGAGAAAAGTCATGAGGATCGGGGGAGAGAGGAGACAAAGGTCGGGAATTTAGTACGGCCTCTATTTGAGCCAATACTGTGCTGTACTCTTCGAACGTGAGGTGCGCGTTACCTATCACACGACGAAGATGGTATTTAGTCGACTTTACTCCTGCCTCCCACAGACCACCAAAATGCGGAGAATAAGGGGGAATAAAATGAAATTTAATATTTTGGCTAGATGCGAATTCTGAAATATCTCTGCTACAATTAGTTAAAAATTTTGAAAACTCATTCATTGCTCCTACGAAATTGCGACCATTATCAGAATATATATCTGCAGGCTTACCTCGGCGTGAAATAAATCGCTTCAAAGTAAATAAAAACGCTTCACTTGAGAGGTCACTGACTAACTCCAGGTGTATAGCTCGTGTCACGAAACACACAAATAGACAAATGTAGCCCTTGATGAGCCTAGCACCCCTACCTTTGCGGTTCAGAATGAGCACAGGTCCAGCGTAATCCACCCCACACCGAACGAATGGAAGACTAAGTGTAACTCGCTCCCTAGGCAAGTTACCCATCATAGGACTGAGCGTCTTACCTCTGATGCGAGTACAGGTAACACAACTGTTCACTATCTGACGAGCCAAACTCCTACCTCCGATAGGCCACCATGATTCGCGTAAATGAAAAAGTAATGCTTGCGGAGCAGCGTGGAGAAGCTGAATGTGCTCATGACGAAATAATAAAGTGGTAAAATAATGTTTGCTATGAATTAAAATTGGGTGTTTTTTACCGTAAATAAATTCATCGGAATTAACTAAACGACCACCTACGCGCATTAATTTGTGATCATCAAAAAACAAATTTAATTTAGATAAACAACCTTTATTTTTAATAGTTACATTATTAGAAAATGCCTTATATTCAACGGGATAAGATTCCATTTGACAAAATCGAACTAATGTTTTTTCTGCATGGTCTAACTCGTCTACACTAAGGCTGCCTGTACGCTTATTATTTTTACATCGACTGTTATTAATAAAACGTAACATAAAGGCAGTCGCACGCCTTATACGTTTAAATTGAGAGAACCGATGGAAGGGAAACAAAGATAACTCGCAACATTCCTGAGCTACAACGGCAGTGACGCATGACTTGACCTCAGGTAACTCACGATGTCTGAACGAGTCCGAATCTTTGTGGTCGTCTATTGAAAAACTAGGGTCGCGAAGAAATTCAGGACCCTCCCACCACAAGGTAGACGAAGAAAGTTCTTCCAATCGAGCACCGCGTGACGCTAGATCGGCGGGATTATCTCCACTTTTTACGTGACGCCATGGAACGTCTAGTGTAAGGTCATGAATTTCCGCGATCCTATTTTGAACGAATGTCTTAAGTTGATTAGGCCTCATGTGTAACCAGCCTAATACGATCGTGGAATCAGTCCAAAATACTACACTATTAAACTTACAACGTAATGAGTTGCGTACCTTGTCGTACAGACGAGCACCTAATAAAGCCCCACAAAGTTCGAGACGTGGGATACTAATAGGTTTCAAAGGCGCGACCTTTGTTTTTGAAAACAATAATCTAACTGATACGGTTAAATCTTTGTTATCTGTACGAATATAAACACACGCGCCGTACGCCGTCTGAGATGCGTCGCTAAAAATGTGTAATTGAATATACATAGGCTGTGTACCTATAGCGTGGCGAGGTATACGAACAGTGTTTAGCGCTTGCAATGAAATAACAAACCGGTTCCACACGCGCGCCGTGTCATCAGGAACGTTATCATCCCAATCTATTTTTAATAGCCATAATTGTTGTAGAAGAACTTTTACAACAATTATGACTGGACTTAACAAGCCGAGTGGGTCAAAAATTTGTGAAACGTTTGATAAAATAGACCGTTTTGTGATAGGCTTGTTATTTTCAATATTAACGTGAGAATTGAAATAAAAGTTATCGCTTACGTTATGCCAGCCTATACCTAAGGTTTTAGAACTAATATTTTCATCTAAACTTAAAGGTTTAAACTGATTAGATGACTGTTGGTCATCATCGCGTTTAAAATTAAATATCCACTTCCTGAGTGGAAAACAGCCCGACTGCAGCGTCTTCTGAGTTCTGTCGCATAAATCTAATAATTTAACTTTATCATCTAAGCCCGTAATATAGTCGTCGACATAAAAGTCCTCTTTTATACTTAGAGCGACATCAGAATCAGGAGATTCAGAAGCTAATTGTTTCAGACACCTAACACTTAGAAAAGGCGCGGAGGCAGTTCCATACGTCACGGTGTTTAATTTAAATATACTTAACGGCTTTGAAGGATGGTCACGCCACAGAATCATTTGCAAGCTGCGCTGACCCTCATCTACTAGGCATTGCCGGTACATCTTTTCTACGTCGGCGCACACGACGTACTTGTGCTGCCGAAAGCGAAGAAGAATGGCAATTAGATCACCCTGTATAGGAGGGCCAACCAGTTGCAAATCATTCAGTGACTTACCAGAGCTCGATGGTGCGCTTGCGTCAAACACCACGCGCAACTTGGTGGTGGTGCTGAGCTCGCGGAACACGCCGTGATGCGGCATAAAATAACACGGGGATTCATACGAATCTACCTGTGCCATATGGCCTAAACTGAGATACTCCTGCAAAAAACTGGAATAAAGAATTTTATACTCAGGAGAACGCTGCAGACGTTTTTCTAGCGCGAGAAATCGACGTTCTGCTTGTGTGTAAGAATCCCCCAAGGTATCAGGTGACTGATTGAGTGGAATGTGCACACAGAATCTACCCTCACTGTTGCGAGTGGTAGTGCGAATAAAATGATCTTCGCATGCACGTTCTTCATCAGTCTGTGCGTCTCTGACCTTAGACGGTTCTTCAATCTCCCAGAACAATCGAAGCTGCGTATCTAAAGAATTAATAATATTGCACTGAATTGGCGCATTTTTGCGCGTATAATTAACGATAGGTCCTGAAATAATCCAGCCTAGTTTGGTATTCTGTAGAAACGGTCCACTAGGCAAACGAATCTTGCCGTCTTCTAACAGATCCCAAAACCTATCTGCGCCAATTAAAATGTCAATATCTTTGTATTCTAGAAACTCCGGATCGGCCAACCGTATGTTGTCTGGAATACAGACGTGCGCGCTTAATTTACACACGGCAGGCATCGAAGCCGTAATCCTAGATAGCACATAGCAGTTAATGCGCGTAGTAAATGAATTATCCGCAGGATTTGATAACGATATTACAAGCTTGTGAACAATGTACTATCGAATCACCTACGCCTCGAACTTCGTTTGTGGACTGTATTAATGATGCGTTTAAGAGTTGACATAATGATTTAGAAACGAAACAGCGCTGGCTTCCATTATCAAGGAGCGCCCGCGCTTTATGATATCTACCGTGTACATCTGCTACTTCCACGATAGCTGTTGACAATAACACGGACTGCACACCTATAGACTTATTCGATTGAGTTTGCATGTGTGCCTTGTTTACCTGAATAGGGACAACGGATTCCGAGGCGGCTGGTGAGGCTGCGGGGAGGAGCGTAGGCGCTTCACTCGCGTTAGTATGCGACGCCTCAGTGTTCGTTGTGGAATGACAAGCAACAGAACTATTAGCGTTATTATTGTGCAATAATGAGTTATGTTTTCGATCGCAGTGTCTACATGGCCCGAACCTACAATCATTTACTGAGTGTCCCGAACGTAAACAATTCTTACATAAGTTGTGCTCGCGTACAAGTTTAAGCTTTGTGTCTAGGTCGCAATCAATAAACTTTTTACATGTGTACAGTGGATGATTCGCGTTACATTTTGCGCATGTTAACTTACCGCGTTGTTTATTGGATTGACTCGACCCGCTGGACACGTTGCAGTGTGACATATTGTGACATTTTTGATGTTGTTTTTTGCTGTCAGTGCTTTGAGCTTCTTTGCTATGTGAACGCTGCAATGCCTCCAGCATGTCCGCTTTGTTGCGCAAAAAGTTAAGCAAAACATCCACCGACAAACGCTTAGTATTTTGTTCGTTTGCGTTCGGGAACAATGTGCACCTATGAGATCCCCATTCTCTTTCAGTTATTTTATCTAACTTCGACACCATGATATTAATAATTAAACTATCCCAATAGTCTGTAGGTTCACCTAAGACCTTAAGTGCGCGTAAATTTTTCAAAATAGTGTCTATTAATTTTCTAATCGAAGAAGGCGACTCTTTAGTTAGTGCAGTAATATTTAACAAAGCTTTGATATGATGATCAACTAAAAGTCCGCAATTATTATATCGGTTGAGCAACAAATCCCATGCAACCTGATAATTATCAGCAGAAAATTCTATGGAATGAATAACTAGATGTGCACTGTCTTTTAGGGACGATTTGAGATAGTGAAACTTCTCTATATTAGAAATATCTTTAGAATTATGAACTAGTGAGGTAAATGTGTCTCTGAATTCTAACCAGTGCTCATAGGAACCGTCAAATGTAGGCATAGAGATAGTGGGTAACTTCACAGAATGTATTTGACTATTATTATGACTATGACACGACCTGGAGGAGTCAGCAACCTCATCAGTGTTCAGCATAAATTCAGCAAGTGATATTAAACTGTAGTAACTATCTTCAAAATGTTCTCTTTGATTTAATTGTTCGTCTAATTCACTATCAGAAACTCGTTCTTCTATTTTAGTTTGAATGTCGTTAAAGTCAGAAAATAGAGTAGAACATCCTTTAATCCTCAACTTTAAATCAATGCGTTTTTGATTTGGAAAGTCATGATCACAGTCTTTTAAAGACTCTAAATAATTATTAAATTTGGTAAGCCTGCCCTTAATAATGCCACGCTTCCTAACTAAATCGCGAACTAACTCACTACTTTCTACGCTTAGCAAATTAGGAGATTTGTCACGGGATTTAGCGGAGTCAAAAGGCATTTTGGTGGTCAGTGAAAAGAGAAGTACTCACGGTTTTACAATCGTCAGCTCAATCACACACGGCACTGATGCTAGCAACGTCACCAGGGTAGTAATTGACTGGTAATCTGATATTCCGAGAATACCATGCGGCAATTTCACTGAAATGAGAGCACAGACACACTATAGCGCTAAATAGAAATTAAAAGACGTGGGAAAGGAATAAGGATTGGCCCCACCGATTGCGTATTATATTCGATGAGAGCTTTTGCGTTTTCTTCTCGATCCGCCACGTGCAAGGGTCCACAGGTCCAAAGGTCGCTCGGCGATCTGGTATAGGCAGTATCCAAAAATCCGGATTGGAAGGACCAAAAATGTCGCAGCAGCGGTGAGGTTGGTGAAAACTGAGTTTTTATGCGTGTAGACTGTGTTGAGGATTTTTATAATTAAAACGATGCGTTGGCTTTAACGAACAAATTCTGTATTAAAAATTGCCATCTTGGTTGTACATAATTCAAGGAAGAGGGGTGAGGGGAACAATATTTTTCAAACCAATCGCGATCGAGATTTGGTATGACGTAGCGCATAGTATTTATTATTGCCCCGAGATGTCGCTGTCAGTCCTCTATGTGCGTTTATAATTGAGCATTCACAACACTATGGACACTATTAAGTTGCCACATCGTTCTCACGTAATGTACCATCTGATGATGAATGATGTAACAAAAGTTTTGTAATAATTTTGGCGATTGAAAAAGAGTGTCCATGGAGTTTCTTGCTCATTCTTCTGCATAGAGATCTACGCTTTGGAATGAGCACAATACGGTACTTTCACAGTTTTTATGTCTTGTGACTGGGACTGCAACAGTAGCACCATAACTATTTTTGTAATTGTTTTATTTTATGTCTTTTGACAATTCATAAGTGCCTGTAATTGGCCTGATTGAAATAAACGTTTTGATTTGATTTGATTTGACTACGTTTATTAATAAAGGGGTAGAAGCTTATCATACATCAATTATACTGTTTCTACTGTTATACTATTTCTACCAACCAGGTGGATCATCAACAGATTAAAGGAAACATTCGGGTAAATTTATCTAAACATTTTTGAACACTAGCTTCTGCACGCGACTTCGTTTCCGTAAATGTTTGGCCTTTGATTCACCGCGTCGCACCACATCACCTGCTACCGCTTTTAGTTTTGAAACTATCAACCCCTTAGGGGTCGATTTTCACAAAATCCCGCCTTAGTGAGCTTACGTCCTAAAAATATCCCCCTTGCTAAATTAGATACTCCTGGCACTTGTAGTTTTAGTGATGAGTGAGTGACTTATCACTTTATAGATTCTGGTACGGTTTGGAGCACTAAATGAAAAACTTGCACTGATCAACCTGATCCAATTTAGATAGAGGCGTGTACATATTTTAAATGGTCTTTTGATTGTCCAGATATGCTGTCCGCCGCAGTTCTTAAACCCTCCACAAAATGGTAATGTAGACAATAGAGGATCTGTGGACCCCACGAGTCTCCTGCCCAACAGCCGCATCTGTGGGATCCAGAACAATGACAGAATAGTTGGAGGCACCCAGGCCGACATCGACGAGCATCCCTGGATGGCACTCATCAGATACGAGAAACGTAAGTTTAAGATTGATTCTCTTTAGCTAATTTCTGGCATGGTCACCACGGTTGAGGCGGTTGGTCGAAATCCTGCGACAAGCGTAAATTTTTGAGACGTACCTAAACCGCGGAATTTCGGTCGGTTTATAAAAGAAAAGTCTTTCAGGACGCAAAATGAGTGGTCTGCACTGTTCCAGAACAAGAGATTACGCGACTCACAACTCAAAAATTAAACCAGTCGCCTTACTTCATGATTCATTTGTGTATCTTAATGAATACACTAGAAATGTAGATAAAGGCCCATGCGGTTAGTAATTGTATGTGATTTATATTAGTCCGGTCAATTTAGACATTCGAAGTTACATAAAGTCCCAACAAGCTGAATTTCTGTGAAGTTGTTCAAAACATAATTATAAACAATGTCTAGAAGTTCCCCATCATTCCCCTGTAAGGAAAAAAATTAATTCAAGGTCAAAGGTAAAAAAATGAGTTTTTCGCGATTTTCAGCAAAACGGTAAGTTTTATCAAAAAAGTACCTCAGACAAAAATTGTAGATCATAAAGTTATCTATAAAAATGTATCAATACTTTTTTTCTTACGAGCCACCCTTTCTGAGATATAACGATTCAAAAAGTTATAAAAGTTGTTATCGACATAATATGCACACGTTTCCACGCCACCTATGAGGTAGTGTACTTAACCTCAGTTGCTGCTCACCAACATCTTTTTCGAGTATATTACCAAGTTAAAATAATCTGGGTGTCGAGTCTGCTAATTATTAGTCAGAATGGCACCACAATGGCGTTTCAATTGTAATGCTTATTCGAACCATTTTTTACTGCTGAGTAAAAATGGTTCGAAAATTGAAACGCCATTGTGGCGCCATTCTGACTAATAATTAGCAGACTCGACACCCTGATCACAGGTCTCGTCAGTAACATTTGCACATTAATTCCAGGCAGCAAGCAGCTTTTAATTTGTGCTCATTGCCAAGTCACTATAATTATAATATAAAGAAAACTACTGATATAATTACTAAATGTTGATTTATAACTACAAAATAATTTGAATAGGACTTGGCTTCTATGAGATCTCAAAACTTTTTACGATGGAAAGACTGCATCGAGAGACTTGGCATTTTTTTACATGTAATGTTTTTGGTGGGATTCTCATTAGTTTGGAAGTTAGAGAATTTAGTTTGAAGCAATCTCTAAACATTTGTTGCCTATTTGAACCTAAAATTGGTCATAACTTTTGAAACGCATTTAATATAAACTAACGTATGTCTTCAGAGGTAAAATATTGGAAATGCCTCTCCCTTGCCCCTATGCCGTATTGATCCACACTTCGCGGGAAGATAGACTACTCATGGCCAAAATTAATTGTGTGTTTGTTGTTTTACAGCTGTTGGTTGGGGCTTTTACTGCGGAGGAGTGCTTATCTCCGCAAGGTATGTGCTCACGGCGGCTCACTGCGTCAAGGGCTCCGACCTCCCGCCGAACTGGAGGCTGTAAGTAATAAATTGTATAAAATCTTGGTTCTTCTAACGTTCAGCTGTGTTGCTGGGGAGTTGTTCCGCCACTTCTTCTTCCCAGCCAAAGCACTAGGAAGTGTCGAAGGGCGGGCGCTTTGGGGGACAGTCTTATGTAAAAAAACAACCACAAAAAATTGTAAAATAACAACTTTTAAATAATAACTTTTCTTTCGGAAGTCGGTGCCTATATGGTTTATCTTTTCACTGTCGTTTTAGCCACTGACTTCCGAAAGAAAAGTTATTATTTAAAAGTTGTTATTTTACACTTTTTTTGTGGTTGTTTTTGAAGGCGGTTACCTAATTTTTTTTTAAGTTTTTATTTTACTCTTTTTAGTTTAAATCAACCTGAATTCTTGTCAAGAACATCATTCTCTTACATGTGCACTAGAATTTTGTAATCCTTCGCATCGGTACTTACGTCACTCATGTACACAACAAGCTAATAAAATTCCATATCTCAAAAATTACTGAATTGATTTTGATGAAACTTGCAGTATTCTCTAAGTTAATGATACCTAGTACAACAAAAAAGAATTACTTAAATCAGACTTGTAGTTCCGGAGATATGCGAACACAAAGTAAATCAATCTATGCCTACTCCTTACTGTTAAGGAATTGTAGGTACCGCTTCCACCATCAGGTCATCCACTTGAGATAATGATTATCAGATGCAAATACTTGAAAAGCTTTACAAAATATATGAAAATGGTACTATGCGCCTATAAAATTTGAAGGTTGCCCTCGATTTCCCTAGGATCCCATCATCAGTTTTTTTGAAGTCGGTTAAAAATTGACCTTCAAAGTGCTGATAAATCACCCTAATTTGAATAAATGACTTTAGATTTTGATTTTGAATAGCTTCATCTAAAATACTATCCACTGTCATTATCACCTGTCTAGCATTTTCCAAACTATATATGTTAGACTAGATGTCGGATTTTTGGGCTACTGACTAACCGTAACTACTGAAAAAGATCTTTAATAGTATCCACAAATCTGTCAAATTATTTTATAGCGTCACACGGGTCACATGACTCATGAGCAAGGAAAAATATGCATAAAATCCTTTAAAACTGAGATCCTAAATTCCTAATTCGAAAATTGAGATCGGGATTTTTCTTTAACAACACATTAAAAAAAATATGTAGATTCATTGACTGGCCTTGGATTCCGAGGTTTTAACGGAACAGAAACGAAATACCGGGATAAATGTATCCTAGTATGTGATATTTCAGACCATAACGCTTTACCTATCTCTGTGCCAAAAATCCGTTCTGCAGTTCTGAAGCGATTCATTGTTGAAAATATCTTATTCTCTTTCAAACCGGAAAGAAATATGCTAATGGGACCAGGACGGTACTATTATATATTCTGTGCCAGGACTCAACCTGGTTCAACCTGCGACCCTCTGATTCAGTACACCAGACGTCTTACCAACCGGGCCTAGGTGGAAGATATATCTGAGGCCTTAATACCATGAATTTTCAGTTATTCTGACGTAAAGTGAACTGGAATTTTTCACACACACCAGAGGCGTTGTTCCATTTTTCTACACAAGAAATTCTGTAAGTGCTGCTGTAAAGTAAAATAGTGAAAAATCGTGAAAAGGGTTCTGGTGTAGCTTCAGAACTTTGCACTCTGTGTGGAAAATTTGGCAGACTGCTTTATGTACCTAATATTCCGGCATCACTTCATATTAGTGAAAACGAGCATTACTTTGTAGAGTAGGCAAGTTTAAGTACATATCACATACATGGGTATTTTATTTGTTCCGCGAATCTTAGTGATCCATGAATACCCGTTAACCTCAAACTTTCCGCCACTTTGAGGAGTCACATGTGTCATACATTTTACAGTACAAGGATATTTATTTGATAATGAGGCCACATCAAGCTACAGGAAGAACTCGTTCGCATAACCTGCAAAAAAGTGATTCAAGAAATCTTTTGGAATTACTGAATAACCTGCACCTACGTATAGTACGGCCGCCATGCAAAATCATCGTTCGGTGATACAGCACAAAACAGAGCCTTTGGTACTACACCACGCTAATAAGCATATATAATAATGTAATGTATGTGTATTCGTCTGAAATATATTATTTCAAGCTTGACCCAGTGAACATCAACAAAAACAACTACTAAAACGATATACTTTAAATAAAAAGTTAAAATCGACGCGACGTTAGGGAGAGCTAAATAAAATTTCAGTGCTCAAGATTAGTTAGAGAAGAACTGTGCCAAATTACTATAGAAAAAATATTTACACTTTGTGTAAATAATTTTTCAAAGCCTGTCAAATCGTGGTCATGTTACCTTCTCGCTACTTCAAAAAAACAATCACCAATTTATCTACATATATTATAATTGGACATGGGCGCAGCCGCGATGGGGCAATTTTGGTTAAAAAAGACACCTTTTAGTCGGAGTCAGGGTGGGGCAAGCACCCCACCCTGACTCCGACTAAAAGGTGTCTTTTTTAACCAAAATTAAATAATGTAGGTACTTACCTAATACAATACCTACTTAATATCCGCAAGAAACCTCACACTAAACAATCGTCAGATGACACAAAAAAATCTAGAAATTTGCCCCATCCTGAGCAAATATCTAGAATTTTGCCCCACATTGTGCACATGGCTGGCTACGCCTATGTAATTGGTACCAACGATCTCAGATTTTCTTTAACCATGAGCCGTGTGATTTCAGTTCCCAAGTGCGCCTGGGTGAATGGAACACATCGAGTGAAGTGGACTGTTTCCATGACGACTGCAGCGGCCCGGTGCAGGACATCCCCGTGGAGCAGATCATCCCACAGGAGGGCTACAACCCCGAAGACTCTAACCAACACCACGACATCGCTATGCTCAGGCTCGCGCGCAACGCACAGTTCAACGGTAAGATTGTAAGGTAGAAAAGGTGGGGCTTAAGACACACTGAGTTATGGCAGAGACGCGACTATCGTTTTTAATAACAAGGCATTTTAAACTATGTAGGTATGTAGGTACAATGTTACAAGCGTTTTACGAGTAAGTACCAAGCGTTTTAGCTATGGTTTTAGGTACCAAGCGTTTCTCGCGATCTCGTGGAGCCTTCGCGAAGCTCCGCCACGCCTCGTTTATTCAATCAAGCGTTTCTATATCTTGTAACACTGTGCTTAAAGTTTATAATGTCTTAATTTTAAAACTGAATGTCGCGTCTCTGCCAATACAGTGTGGCTTGAGGTTGAGACTAAGTGAAATAATTGCTCATCATCTGCATCTGCTTGCCTAGCTAGCCTTGTTTGTCTCAATAGATACCTACAGCTGAAACATTTACCTAGGTAAATAATATAAGTAAGTACAGATGTCAGACCCTTAACCAACCCCAATCTGTCAAATTTTCCCAATCGAACATAAACCATACATTTGTGTTCTGTTAGGCAGTTATTTAACTCGACAAAATGCAGTGCATAGCTAATTTGGTATTCACAATTATATGGTTAGTTACCTTTACCCATTAGAAAAAGTAAGTAGTTTGTAATGATGAATGATTTACACACCATTTTTCTTTTTTTGTAATGGTTCTCCTTATTATGCACCAGTACGATTTCACAATTTCTCTTTCATGACAATATTTTATCGCAGTAACGTAAAGACGCCTGCACATCAATCTATCTCAATCTATGAAGTTTCTTTAACAGATTTTCAACCATACCACAATAGTGGAAGGTTAATGTTCAATTGATAAAATGTAACGGATTGGGGTTCATCTGCTGTCTTCTGGACATCACAGTAATAAACTTCGCAGCTATGATGTACATCGACAAATACCTAAGTATTATTAAACTAATGATAGCAGCGATATAAGTACTATTTGTAGGTAGGTGCTATAACCAGAGCACCAAAGAATATTTTCTAAACGACGAAAAAAACTGAGGAGTTGTAGAAAGCGCGCTCATGTCGACCAACCCTGGATTGGACATGGACATGACAAACATGACACACCTTGGAATGTTTGCGATTCTGTGCGACTACAGAGTGACAGGATATATATTTTTATATTTTTTCTAATGGAGTAAAGTATACACACATCATACCTACATAATACTCACGCCTTTTTCCCTTAAGGGTAGGCAGAAACTAAAGAGCGCCACGCCAGTGCGCCACCTGAAAATTTATAATAGTACTGTAAATTAATAAGAAATAAAAAAACATTGTTTCAGACTTCGTGAAGCCGATATGTTTGCCACTGAACAACGATCTCAAGAACAGCTTGTACGAAGGTTTTGACATGGAGGTTGCAGGATGGGGAAAGACGGAAACACGTAAGTACGACTTAAAACCTAAAGATATTAAGATTTGGACTCATTTTGCACTGTGAACACATAGCACGACCACCAACCCATCTTGCGGCTTACTATGGTTGCTTTCAGAAGCGGGCGACACAAACGCCCCCCCGCAGTTCACTACAGGACCTAATTTGTCAGGTGGGCTGATGTCATTTCCATGGAATTATGTGAATAGCTTACATTCCACACAGCGTGCTTAGTGATGCGTTCTACCAAAAGTCAATGGAAAGAAACAGGAGAATGGAATTGTATTCGTGGAATCATGTCGAACATAAACCGATTTGCTCTACCCTTTAGATTTGGCGAAGAAGTGGTAATTTCATTGATTCTTCGTTCTTTTGGAAACGTATCATGCTTGGTCTTCAATTAAACTCGCCTAGTAGATTAAAAAATCCATTAACGCCTGAAATTAATAAGTACCTACTAAGTATACTAGGTATCTCAATTCATAACTATTTCTTTGCCAGCTATACTTCCGGGTGGAATTGACATGTCCAATTCCATTCGGAAGCATTTCTGCCTCTGACTGATCGGAAATTCAGTCTTTGACAACGCAATATTGCGCACGAGATGGATTATTAATTTCCAGCGTTAGTCTACCTTCCATTGTTTTCATTCATAATTTAATGTATAAACTACTCTCAAGCATTCATCAGCATCAGTCATTCTATTTTTGGTTGTTATTTTTTATTGAATGAAGATAATTTGGAAAATCGTTTTAAATTGTTTACTATTGCAGGGGTTCCCAATCTTTTTCAGCTAGCGGCGCTCTTGCAGGCTTAGTTGTTTGTCTCAGCGCCTTTATAGCTATCCGAAACCAGACAAAACAATAATAAGTACCTAGTTGCAGACTTCATGAAATTAGAGCACTTGGTCTGATTTTGAAGCTGAAAAGAGTTCAATGAGACTATAACATCTTTTTGCTGGTGGATCTTGGGTCCACGCAATATCGAAAATGGTCATTTTCGATATCGTGTAGACCGCGACAGTCGCGTCTCACGGCGCAGTTCGGGAACCCCTGAACTATTAAAGCTTACGCCTGTATGAACTAAATCAGCCGCTACATTTAAAAAGTGGTAAAACATTAATCGACGAAAGTTCACAAAAGTTGTTGCCAGCAAATATGTTTTTTACATTTTATTAATTTGTTCTTAGAACTACACCTACTAGTGAAATGGAAATACGTACTGCCACTGATTAAATGAAAACCTGCTTCGTTCTGCTTTAACACAGCCATCAACTAAATCTATAGTAAGACGAAAAACCATTTTTCCAGGTACGGAGTCGGACGTCAAGCTAAAGGTGCGAGTGCCCGTCGTGAACATAAACACCTGTGGACGAGTCTATGAACGTGTATCCAGACAGATAGACAATACTCAGATATGTGCGGGCGGCGTGGCCGGCCAGGACTCCTGCCGCGGGGACTCCGGCGGCCCTCTCATGGGCCAGGCGCCCTCCGCCAACAACTGGATGGTACTCGGGGTCGTGTCCTACGGGCCCTCGCCCTGCGGCACCCAGGGCTGGCCCGGCGTCTACACCCGCGTCGGTGCATACGTCGACTGGATCTTATCCAAGTTACGCCCTTAGGTAACTCGACGATAGCTTTGTTTGACTGAGAATATAACATTAAAGGCCGCTATCCCACTGGCGTTTTACGAGCGTTAACGTCAACCTCGTGACTGCTCAGCGTCGACGCCGTGCAGACGCGACGTTAACGTTTCGTCGTCGCGTGGCAAGCGTTGACGTCTGCTGAACGCGAGGTTAACGTCGCGCTCATAATAACTATGGCCAACAAACGCGAAGTTTAACGTTGCGTAGAGGCGACTTTGACGTCGCGTTCAGCGGACGTTAATGATTGCCATGCGACAACGCGACGTTGACGTCAACGCTCGTAAAACGCCAATGGGATAGCGGCCAAAAATAACGTGTACAGACAACCGCAAGTTAATGGTAATATTTTGAAAATAGTTAGGACGGTTTCCATAGTCATGATCCACGTCACAACTATTAGTAGTTTCTTACTATTGACGTGCCTTTGACTGTACATGTTGCGTGTTAAGACAGGGGCATTAACTTCGTATTGTACTCAAAGTGCAGTGTAACTTGAGATTAACTTAATTTATAAGTGTTAATGCCTATAAACTATCTGTGAAATAAAGTGTCGATGTTAGCGTTACATTGTTTTGTAAGAGTTTAGTCACAAATGAGTGCCATCCATGACAGTACATCTTGCCACTGTATTCTATGTTTATAAGATTGTGTATTGTGTCCTAACAATAAAATAAGGTGAACTATCTGCAACATGGAATTAATAAAACAATGTTACAATTATAATAAAATTTGTATTAAGTAAATAATAATTTATTTATAATTAGATGTATAAATGGCCTCCTGCTAGTCACACACTGCCCCCGCCCCCGCCCTGCTCCAGCACCGCTCTATCACTCTCTTCACACATCACGAAAGAATACAACTACGGAAATATATTACTTTTGTGAACATAGGAGAAATATAATTCTCTAAAAATGAAATATACCTACTCATTAAATCTTGGCACGTATTATTATGTTTGTACTTCCTCCTTTACCTCACGATCTAGGAGCATTCCGAAGATCTTTTATTATTTGGCTTTTTTCAATTTTGCTAAAGTAGAACTAGGTATTGACATACCCAAGTAGTAAGTATTCAGTAATACTAAATAGTGTAGTATATAATCGAATTAGTATGCAAGTAGTACAGTTACAAATGCGGTATTCATCGAAGATAAAATATAGACACAGCAACGTGACAAGTTTTCTAATAAATAAATTAGAAAATTTATTAGTCAGCCACACACTAAATCACTTCTGTAAACACATATTTCATTAGCATTTTAAACGAACAATAATGACGTATATTACTTATTTTTATGTTAGACATTAACATAACTTATAGCTAATTATATTTCATATATTTGATAAATACAAAAATCTGCGACTAAAACATCTCACACAACAGATGAATAGCCATTTATAAAAAAATATAATATATAAAATGAGATTCAACAGTTAAGAATCAGATACTCAAATAGAAGCCTATAACACAGCAAAAGGTGAAGGAGTTAGTAGAACTGAATATCAATAAATATTCTAGTATGGAATGAAGTAAATGGAATGTTTACATTGTAATTACAGTCGAATATAGTCCAATATTATCTTAAACTTACAAAAAACTGTATATACTTTTAGTAAGTATTCAAAAATTTCTTTACATTTTAAATACAGTTTTATAAAAAACTGATTTCGATAGCAGCAAGATCATGAGACAAGTCAATTCTACTTGCAAATACTGCAAAATGTACCTAATACTATAATAATTATGACACATTATGTATGGTGGCAAACACATTTTGTGAAAAAATAATACTTAAGACAAAAAAAATTAAGAAAAACGTCAGTTTAAGATGCAGCTGCTATTTCAACAGGAATGTTATCTGTGACTGGTTGCTCAGCAGGTTGTTCAACCACCGTTTCTCCATCTTCTCCATTATAAGTCTCATTTTCCTCAGTCTTAGCCTCTTCTTCAGGAACTGGTGAATGGATTTCATTGGTGCCATTCTGTTCACCGTTAACTTTTGGCCCATTTATCATGATGTCTTGCAACTTCTTGCCAAACTCGGGATCAGTTTCGGAGACACTCTTGATCAGTCTATCTTGGTCCTCCTCAGCCCAGGTGGGGAACCACTCGTTGAATAATTTTATCTGGAAACATTGATTTGTTTGTTGAGCTTGGACTGGTTGATGATAATAAATATAATAACATAAACTTAATTCTAGCTCCACATTATTTTATCCTTACAGGTACTATTTTTATCTGATTTAATTCATACAGTATTTCCTTAGATTGTGTTCACCATCGTTTTGTTTTTGCTTGGAACTAACAAAATGGAACAATTTGCTAGCTAGTAGAAGAGTATATCTCTTGAGAACAATGACCTTACAGGGGATTCCAAATCAAAGATCAATTACTTCTAGTAACTGGGAAATTTTGATTCATCAGTAACTTTTTTTAGACTGGAAATACCAGCCTATTCAGTTTTTTTTGTAAAGCAAAGGTCACACAATAAATTGAATCAATTAATATAAAAAAATGAATCATTTTGATGATTATGAGACACTAACTCTTTTGAGCCAAATGATGAAATCTGACCACTCTCACAAAAACATTTGAAAAATACAGGTTTTTTGAGCTTGTTGTGTATATTAATAACATTAATATAGGTATTATTATGTATCCTGTTATAGGTTAGTTTCCAAAGAATTCTAATTGATATTTAGTTTCAGACATATATTTGAAATGCTTTAAAAAAAACTAGATGGCAAACTACAATCCCACTACACTTGAAACTTTTCAGTGCAATATAAAGTACAAACATGTATACAAAGTTCTAGTAAATGGCAAAGGAAAAAAATAGCAGTCTGTCAAAGGTCTAATTGAAATACTTTAAGCTTGAGTCATTTGTAATACAGGTACATTTCCATGCCATGAGTCAGTCAGACACCTGATATTTACACCAAGGTTATTATTTAATGCAAGGTTAATGTAGTGAGTACTTGCCTTAGAAAAGTAATAGAAATAATTTCACTTACCCGACATTGGAAAAGGCTGACGGGTTTGTCATCACAACTGATTGTGGCCATCGATGCTGCTAGCTGATCAGGTTTGTCACCGCGGGCAGCGGCCAACACAGGGAGGAAGTCTTCGCGCTGCAGTTCACTGAACTCTCCGAACCACTGCACCATGTATCGCATCTGAGCTTCTGATGTTAAACCGGGGGCTGACATCCTGCGAGCTAGCGGACGGTGCTCTACAGCTGTAGAACAAACATCTACTGATAAGGACACTGCTGTACAAATACCTTTATCGTAAACAAGGTAAAGTTAGTAGGTACTTTTACAATTTATTTTCCTCATTTACAACCACAAAAACTGTCATTGAACTCAGGAAACAGCTGATAATATTTGGTTAGTAAACTGAGCATAAGAAACTCAGGTCTCGCAAGTTAGTAAGTAGGTACCTAAACTAGTTCAAAGAAAATGTGGAACTTACAATCAGGCACAGATAAACAAACAGTAGAACCCAGTAACGAAGCCATTGCGACACACTTAGAGAAATGCAACGATAACAATAAGTATTGAAAAACTAAAGTATCAGTGAGAACGCGAACTGTTATTCTGTTAGATACTTTCTATTAGCGCTCGCCTACTCGACTGCAACTGAGCCCACCGGCGCAAGGCCACATAACAATTTCACCTTTCAACTTGTTATATCATACGTTTCACTTTCTAACTACTAATTAACATTTATGAAAATTATTTACATATTTTAAACTTAATCATAACTTCGAGAAGAGAAGAGTTTACGTAAAATGTTGTTGCTTACCTGTTATTTAACAAATTTAGGAGCCCTGAGATGTTGGTCCTTAATAAGTTTGCTATTTAGTGTGTTACCTACGCTGAGAAATAAACTTTGTTGCTCGTATTTTATTTAATTTAGAAAAACTTGAAGCAGCAGTTTCAGAAACACGTACCTACAGTAAATTGTCAAAAAAATGTTATTTTATTTGACCTTGGGATGCTTGACAAATGACAGCTACATTGAGTTTGACAACAGAGTAGCATTACGACTTTTAGGGCAAGTGCGAAAGGGATAGCCATATTCCATGGACCTAAGCATTATCAAGAAACAACGGATACAGTTTGTTAACATTTTTGTATCCACATTACCACACCCTAAACAAATCATCCGATTATTATAAATTAGTTGGTAGACCTACTTGCAATGATGCGCTGATTAAGGGGGATGCTCCAACCAGCCCGCGAAATTCAATTTTTTTTTACGTTTTTTGCAATTTGCAGGCCAGTGACATGTTGTAACTTTATAAAAATATGAGTTGCGGTAATAACAAGTATAATTTTAAATATAAAAATTATCAAAAAATTCGCTCCATCAGCTCTCACATAGAAAAGGTGCATCGTAGTTAAATTTCGGAGATTTTAACATGATGCACCTTTTCTATGTGAGAGCCTGCAAATTGAAAAAAAACTAAAAAAAATTGAATTTCGCGGGCTACATCGACGCAATCACCATAAGGGGTGTATCCGGCAAGCATCATAATTTTTATAAATAAAAATCTTAGATAGATAGATAGATAGAATACTCTTTATTATGCACACCAAACAAATTACAAATATAAAGAATATCTTACACATATGGTGACACAATGGGCGGTCTTATCGCTAAAAGCGATCTTTTCAAGACAACCTTTGGATGGATTTGAAGAGAAGGGAGAAACAGTACTGTAGGTAGTCTTTGGTGTACCATTTGCATATAAAAATACATACATAAATAAAATATTATTAAAAATAATAATAATAAAAAATAAAACCTATATACGAGTATATACAAGACATACATTTAGAACAATAAACACAAAACAAAGATGCATTTTAGCCACACGTCTAAGGAGATAAATAGAGCTTTTTTACCAGATTTTTAAACGTGGACAAGGTCTGAGCGCGCCTTATTGGCAGAGGTAAGCCATTCCATAGCCGTACTGCTTCGACTGTAAATGATTTGTCGTAAAAACTAGAGGAATGCATTGGCATCTCTAGCCTTAAATTTTCTGACGACCTAAGATATCTATTATGTGTGTCATGAAGGAACTTGAAACGTTCTTTAAGATAAGTGGGGGTAGCAGGATTGAACAGAATACTGTAAAGTTGAAACAAGATATGAGAATTCCGGCGAAGACGTATAGGAAGCCACTTGAGTTTTACACGAAATTCAGAAATATGATCATTTTGCGCAGGCCAAATATAAATCGAACGCAAAAATTTTGAAGTCGCTCAAGTTTATCTAGTTGTGCCTCAGTGAGATCAAGATAACTGACATCGGCGTAGTCAAGGATGGGAAGTAGGAGGGACTGTGCAAGCGCAGTTTTAGTGGCAGTCGGAAGAAAGTTCCGCAATCGTCTCAGGGTCTTAGCAGACGCAAACATTTTACGACTTACGTCCTGCAGCTGGGGACCCCAAGAAAGTTGTTGGTCGATCCAAACCCCAAGGTTTTTCACCTTTTCACTTAGAGGAATAATAGTTCCGTTGAATTTAACCTGCGGTAGCTGAGACCAGTTTATCTTGGAGATCATCCTTGAGCTGCCAACAACAATGACCTGGGTCTTCAATGGGTTAACCACCAATCCATGCGCCTCACTCCACTCGCTAATGACACTGATGAAGCCAAATCCTCGTTAATAACACTGATTGCATCAGCCAGATCTGAATAGGAAGCCTGCTTATAAATTTGCAAATCATCTGCATAAAGGTGGTAGGAAGAAAGAAGTTTCTTAGAAATTGAATTTATAAAAATTGCGAAGAGTAAGGGAGATAAAACGCCACCCTGAGGTACACCGGCAGAAGTATAACACCAAGAAGAGCACGCCTCCTCGATGCATATACGTTGCCGACGGCCGTACAGGTAACTACGAAACCAGTCAATCACTGTTGGAGATAATTATGTTAATTGAGCGAAGCAGTGCAAGCAGGATATCGAAATCAACAGTGTTAAATGCATTACTGAAGTCCAGTAAGCACAGCACCGTCAGATAGATCTTAAAGTATGCGATGGAGCTTATCCTGGTGTAGCGTCCGTTTTAAATCACAATTTTTCTGTAGATTTCCACATCAACTGCCTAAGTCTATTATTACACCGCCATCGTCTCCTGCAGCAGGTTCTTCTCTAAGGGAATATTCGATTCATCAAGGCAATTATTAGAGTAAGGTTTTCTCTTCAGGATTTTTCAACGTTACATTCGGATTCGCCGAGAGGAGCTCGTGGCTAAATAATCACAGCCGCACAGGCCGATCTTCCGGGTTAAGCCGCGCTTGCCGAGGTTGGTCTGTGGATGGGTGACCATCTATCATAGCGAGTTTCCTCCGTGCCTCGGAAAGCACGTAAAGCCGTTGGTCCCGGCTGTCATTTGTAGATCTTTGACAGTCGTTACTGTTAGTCAGAAGCTCTAAAGTCTGACAACCAGTCTTACCATGGGGTATCGTATTACCCAGTTACTGGGTTGTGGAGGTCCGACAGGCAGTCGCTCCATGTAAAATACTGATATCCAGCTGAATCTGGTTTGACTGGAAGCCGACCCCAATATAGTTGGGAAAAGGCTAGGCAGATGAGATGATGATTCGGATTCGCCGTCCATCATCTATTTGCTTTGTCTGTCTGAATGTGTATTATCATGATGATCAATAGCAGGGGTGGCCAACCGATCGATCGCGACTAGGTAAGTACTAGTTCAGTCGTTTGTGGCAAAGCAAAAAAAAAAAATAAGTGGACCAGACTGCACAACGCACAGCCTACTAGTTGGTAATTAGGCAGCATCATCTTGTATCATTTTTCAATCGCTGTTCTGTACCGGTTGATATATCGGACAGGGTTTCGTTAGTAAACAATAGATAGATCTTATATGTATACCTAATCAAGTTGGCCACCCACCTCTGATCTATAGAAATATATATTATTATGTATACGAGATTTGTGTAGGCATATAGGCATGGTATGTAATCAAATCAAACAATTTTCAAATTATTGATGGTTTTATTATACAAACTTATGTACAAAACGGCATCACACTACATTAGTGTAGTTGTTAAATAATTTATTAAAAGTACATTGCATGACTCTCTTTTACTCCGGTAAAATTTAAATGGCCTTATGTCTTAATATTTTGAAAATGCTATTAATTATCAATAAGAATTGGTACACAAAGAGTCAATTATCCATTTGGAGATATGAACCTACAGGAATGTTTTTGGAGGATAATTTACATAAATATTAAACTTAACAATTATAAATTACTTATTTACCCAAGATAACAGTAATTCACGTATCAAAAACGTTTGTACCCACTTGGATTGTGTTAATTATTATTTTATGAATTTATTTTTAAACTAAGTATTATTTTTATGGCCCATCCGATTATACTGCTTCCAGCTTTCAATATCACAGATAGACTAACGTCAACTCTACAGGACTATATAATAATTAAAAATAACAAGCGAGCCTTATATAACATAGTCGCATTATGATGTGTAACATCTGACTTCTCACCATGGTAACCTAACCTAACCAGTTTGCAAGAGGCAGGTCAAGACAACAGGCAGGTCAAGACAACCTTGCTCACCCATCCAAAGACAGACCTCGGCAAGAGTTGCTATAATCCCGTCAGATTGTGAGCCATCGCTCACTCTGCTACCACCAGTCAACCCTGTTTGATCACTTCTTTTTGAACACTACCCTCATTTTTATGGCGTAGGAAAGATATTAAACATGAAAAAATCGTTAGTAAACAGTAGATAGATCTTATGTCTAATCAAGTTGGCCACCCACCTCTGATCTATAGTAATATGTATAAGAGATTTGTGTAGGCACAAAAATGTAGGCATGTAGGTAAGGTATGTAATCAAATCAAACAATTTTTCAAATTATTGATGGTTTTATTATACAAACTTAGGTACAAAACTGCATCACACTACTTAGTGTAGTTGTAAAATAATTTATTAAAAGTAAACTGCATGACTCTCTCTTTTACTCCGGTAAAATTTAAATGGCCATAACTCTTAGGGTCTGTTTCACAATCAATAAGTAAAGGTTTAAGTAGTTACTCAACGAGTAAACTACTTATAGGTTAAATCCTTTCGTTAACTTTTTTTGCGTTTCACAATCACCCAATCAATAAATTAAAGTAAAGAGTAACTAATTAATACTAACTCAAGGGTGTGCTGGCAACATTAGAGTTTAACGTTTCGTTTCAATGAACGACAAAATTTAAGTATCTTATAAATGTGTAACAATCGCAGAATAATCATTAAAAATGTTTCTCGTTATACTTACCGAGTATTAAATAAGATAATTTTGATGTAAAAATAGTAGATTGGCGTATAATATGACATTTTATTTTTTATCAATATTTATGAATCAATGTTTCTGTAGGAATGGAACGCAGCGAATTGTCTTGTCAATGTCAAGTTTCAGTCGTTAAATTCAAATGTCATACCGCGATATGAGTTTTTACGAAAACTTTGTTGAAATTTACTGAAAGTAGTGTTCGATTTCGTAGTGCGAAAGCATAAAAGATAAAATACGATGGAATAAAGCGGGAAACGAGGAAGAAGTCTGCGGCGATCCTGGCAGAAATGTATCGTACGGGAGCAGTGTTTCTTTCAGGTACTACTCCGGGGGGGCAAAGCCCCCCCGGAGTAGCCTTACCGCCCCCCCGGGGCACTTGGAACTGAATAGCATTACGTATGTTCACGACGAATTTCCCGACAATTTGGCAAATCATTTGGCAAATCAATCATTGTCATTCCCGTAACCACAGCCTCCGTCGAAAGATCGTTTAGTACGATGAATAGGATACTGAATAAGGCAAGAAACAGAATGCTACCTGAAACTTTAATGCATTGTATGCACAGAGTACTATATTATACATATAGGGAAAATTGTATGATGATTAGCATCGAGGGACCAGAGACTCCAAAAGAAGAATTTTTGGAAAAAGTTGTTGATTTGTATGTGTCGTAGGATAATTTGATACTTCGAATCTTCGCGGAAATCCTAGGGGTTTTTCGAAAACGCGGACAATTAGACATAGGCGAAAAATTATCAAATCTTACTGGACAAATTCAGGATTTTTGCGAAAATACTCGTTATTATAGCAATATTGCGAAACGAAACGCTGGCTGTTATGAAATAAGAACGCTGATTGGTCGGTCAGCGCGTTCAATAAGAGATCGTCTCTGATTGGTTGACGTCTTAATTTTAACGTTAATCATCGGCAAACTAGGAACCAATTAGAAGTCAGCCAGCAAAATTGTAGCCAATCAGTGTTGAGCACATCAAATCTTACTATAATAACGAGTATTTTCGCAAAAATCCTGACTTTGTCCAGTAAGATTTGATAATTTTTCGCCTATGTCTAATTATCCGCGTTTTCGCAAAACCCCTAGGATTTCCGCGAAGATTCGAAGTATCAAATTATCCTACGACATATGCAAGAAAAAAGCCACGAAGAATAAGATTTTTGTAAAGAATAATATGTTACTTTGACAATTTTGGTTCAGCTTAGTTGATCTTTTAGTTATTGTGTAGCTTGATAGCATTTTTCATTCATTAAAATATTAATAATAACTGGAATTAATTTTTAATATTACTTTGTTTTAATTATTTAGTCCCCCCCCCCAGGTCTCTTAATTGCCCCCCTGGAGAATTTTGCCTGAAAGAAACACTGTACGGGAGGCGGTCCAAGTACCGCTCTAACATTATCACCAAGTGAAGAAAAAGTAAAAGACATGATTTTACTAACAGTGGATGGAATGGACAGCGTATTTGACTCTGACCAAATACCAGAAAATGGTAAAAAACCCTTTTTTAACCATAAAAATAGGTACATAGTAAACTTGAATAAAAAACTCAGTATCGTCATATTCCTCATATTATTCGAACGATTTCGAAATATTGGTTCCCTACGCGGTCCCGTCACGCGATCAAAAAATTCATCAAACTCAATAATATCCATTTTAAAACGAAAAAATATTGATAGGCGCTTGGGTTTATGACATTTGGCAAATTTACTTGTCGAGTAAATGACTACTTGGCAGTCCATCCGATGATTAATTTACTAAGCAGATTTTGTGGTGATTAACTTTACTGAGGGATTGTGAAACGCAAATTACTTATTTACTGAGCAGTCATGTTCAAAGTAGCTTACTTATAACTTTACTTAGCGATTGTGAAACAGGCCCTTAATGTTTTGAAAATGCTATTAATTATCGATAGGAATAGGTACACAAAGAGTCAATTATCCATTTGGAGATGTGAACCTACAGGAATGTTTTTTGAGGATAATTTACAAAAATATTAAACTTAACAATTACCTAACAATATTATAAATTACTTATTTACCCAAGTTAATAGTAATTCACGTATCAAAAACATTTGTACCCACTTGGATTGTGTTAATTATTATTTATGAATTTATTTTAAACTAAGTATAATTTTTATGGCCCATCCGATTATACTGCTTCTAGCTTTCAATATCACAGATAGACTAACACGCCAACTCTACAGGACTATTATAATAATTAAAAATAACAAGCGAGCCTTACACATATATCATAGTCGCATTATGATGTGTAACATCTGACTTCTCACCATAGTAGGTACGTAAACAGTTTGCAAGAGGACAACTGACAGGCAGGTCAAGACAACCTTGCTCACCCATCCAAAGACAGACCTCGGCAAGAGTTGTTATAATCTCGTCAGATTGTGAGCCATCGCTCACTTTACCACCAGTCAACCCTGTTTCACTTCTTTTTGAACACTACCCTCATTTTTATGCGGTAGGAAAAACGATAAACATGAAAAAATTAAGTTGTTTCAGTGATTAAGGATTAAGGGCTGATTTTTTATAGTCAGAAAACTTTTATATGAGGAATTTTTATAGCGTTTTGACATATTTTCTACAGATAAGCTGTCAAACCGCCATTTTCATTCCTCAGATAAAAGTTATCTGACTATTTAAAAATCAGCCCTAACACGACTTAATAGTTATTTATTGTGGCATTATTAGAAAAAATACAAATAACCGACTATTTAAACATAGATTTAAATTACTGTACCTACGAATACTACGAATAAGACTATCTAAAGTAGTGTGTGTGTGTGTCAATAATTTTTGTCAGAAAAATTCTGATGATCATGGATGCACCTGCATACTATCAGAAATTTTGTTCCGGCAACTTTTAGAATACAAAATGTATGCAGTCAGAATGGTACTAATACAAAATGTATGCCGCTGACGTTTAGCTTTTAGCGAATGCCTTCCAGCGTACATCAGAATTTTTCTGAAAGAAATTTCTTATTATGAATGCGGTCGATCTAAAAAGATGGCGCATCTCTTTAGGCTTCATCAACTGGGTACCACATCTACAGTTAACAACGAAAGCTTTCAAGGGGGGTTTACATCGTGAAGCGGACTGTTCGATTATAACACAAATATTATCTACATTATGTGTTTATTAGTTCTAATTTGTATGTGTTCGTAACAACGTACACATACGTGGACATACGCCAGCATTATCAACCTACTGCAATATGTAATAGTTTTTAAATTTTAAAATAGCAGAAAGTTCATGTTCGATTGAGAAAATTTTGATAGAATAATGTTATCTGGTTGAATTTATATAGTATAAAAATAAAATATTGTAAGTTAGTAGATATCATTATGTTGCAGATGACTAGAAAGTTCGTTTTGTTTTGGAATCTCGCCTTTGATCATATAATTTGTAACATTACAATTAAGCCCTTTTCAAAAACCAAGAAGTGAGTAATAGCGACTAATGGCAACACTAAAGTCTTATATAATAAAGCGAGTACCCGAAATTATTTACATTTTTTACTAATCTCCTGTAACCTGCATCTTTTTCTTATGATATAGTTTTTTCTTAATACATACAATATAAACTATCTTATGGCTAAATCTTTATACACATTATAATTTATCACATAAAATCGTTTGCTCAACACATCTAACAGTAAGGCTGCCGTTCACTGGACAGTTTTGTTCGCGCTGACTTTTTGGTTCCCCTTTTAGTGCTATGGAGATAATAATTATTATCTTAATTAACATATTTATGTTGACGGCTGAGCATTGAACTTGGTGAAAAATAGTCACCGCAACAAAAAGTCACAGTTGTGTGGCTAGCCTTAACATATGAATGAGTTCGTATCCGATCGCTAACGACAACAGCAGACGAATGTGTCGCAGCGTCATATCGCTGCAGTCATGATTTTGAACCCAGCTGCCGATGCTCGCTCACTCAAGTGTCGATGGCACCAAAGAGTGTTGGCATGAGTACCTAATGGCACTAATGCTATGTTATTCTCACTATGAAATCACATCACAGGACTCTACTATTTGCTGTGAGCGCTCGCCGTTCGCACTGCACTATTGATTAGGTGTCGCTGTCAGTACAGCAGCATTATAGGAAACTTAAGGCTGAGGCTACACTAGACTGCGACGTGATCAGCGACACATGAGTGATTAAAACAAATAAAAATAATTGAATTTCCACGTACTTAATGGCTACACCGTATACAGCGATATCACGTATAACTTCGTCTCGATTTTCCAGTCTATCTCAAATCGCTGCATAATGTAGCCTCAGCCTTAGTTCCCAGCGCTGTGGCCGCGCGGTCACAATGCTGTGGGCTGTGTTTATAGAGAATAGCACTACAGATCTGCACAGCGGTCTGACGTCACGATCGTGGGTAGTTCTAACTGCGGAAGGTTTTTCATCTCTGTCTGCAGTCGGATACGAACTCCTACCTTCAGTCAGATTCACATAATATCATCGTACAAGAACCACAAGTACTTATGTTACAAAATTTTTCTTTTGCTTCAATTTAGTTCTACCGTTCACTAATTGTGGGAATGGCCGGCGGCGTGGGGGTGGGGATGGTCGCCGTCGTCATCTCTGTTGCTGCAACCACCATGAGAGTGTTCGTGGCCAGCTGGAAATAGCAAAAAATAACAATTAAAATTTTTAGAATTTTTTGTGGTAGGTATTATTATGCTGCCAATACAGCAGATTTATTGGGGAAAATAGCTAATTTATAAAATTGTATAGGTAAGTATTTTATTTTTATCAGGACAGTGTATTCAGACTCATTTTTTTTAAATATTTGTAGCAGTTGTAGATACTTACTCAGCAATTGCAGTCCGAACATTAAGAAGAATCCAATTACAGACGCGATGAATTGCAAGATACCCGATCTGTCGCCTTTCCAGATTTCAAAGAAGATAACGTAGAGCAGGGTTCCAGACGCAAGTCCCTGAAGAATCACCGATGAGATACCGGCAGCAGAAGCACCTTCGCCTCCCACCAACAGGAGACCTATACCGATACCCAAGGGTGAAACTATGGCGAAAGTAGTGATGTACACGACCGTCAGCCAAGTTTTAGTACGTGTAGCAATGAGCTCCACACCGATACAGAACGCAATGACAAGCTTGTGGGCTGAAACAGCTCCTAACATGTACCTGAAAATAAATAAAATTGTTAATTTATAAATATCTGTATCGGGAAGTGAGTCAAAATAAAAACCTTTTAATATTAAATTGTATAAAGCGCCATCTATGGTCGAATAGCAACATTATCTAGAACAGAAGGAAAGTACTAGTGGAACAGAAGTAATACTTTTAAAAGTATCGCTACTGTATAACAGATGGCGCTAGTAGTATTTTAAAATAAAGTTCTTACCAGACACTTGAAGCGCTTGCTTCTAAACCGACAGCCAAACCCTCGAACAGCTCGTGGATAGAAAGAGCAAGAACAATGAGCAATCCTCTGAGAGCAGAAGTAACATCATCTCCTACGTTCATAGGCATGTGGCTATGATGGTGGTGGGAGTGTCCGTTATGGTGATGACTTTCAAGATCCTGTAACAAAAATATTAAATTAGTCAATCTGCTATGTGGGTTAGTGTACTAAATATATTTTTAAGCTAATTGAGATGAACTGATAATCAACCAACAAAATATGTATAATTGACGTTAAAGAGATTATTTATTTACATAGACAACGATGCGCAAAACTCTCGTGGGGTAACTCAGCCCATGTTACTGAACAATATTTTGACTTTAGGTAATTCTCAAAAAAAAAAAAAAAACAGTTTTTCATACAAAATGAGAAATTGATCGGGCCCATCAGTATGATCTTTAGTTGGGAACTTCCAAAAATTGTCCAGTATCATGGACTGAGTTACCCCACGAGAGGTTTTGCGCGTTTACCGTTACACGTTGTATATCTTTATTGGTTTACTAACAAAAAAAAATTCGAGGAATTGAGAACCTCCTCCTTTTTTTGAAGTCGGTTAAAAAAATTAATTAATGAATTAGAAATAATGCGACAAATTCATTTTTTTTAGGTACCTACCTTTTTTGGTTCAACAAGATCATTTGTGGAGTTATTGACGCTTTTTTCTCCGCTGCTAATTCCGCTTCGGCTTTGACGAACGCTGAGGTTCCTGACGAGAGGAGAGACCTGGCCATTCTTCCTCTCCCTGTAATGAATGTACATGTGGACTAGTTCCTCCACCAGGTACATGATGAAGAAACCACAGCATGTCAGTAAGGGGGTCAGCGAGAAGTCGAATTCGCGCAAATCGCCGCACCCTGGAACAAATAAGTGAATTGTTTAGGAAAATATTACTAAAAACTAATATTTATTGTGAACAGTACTCTATTTTCAGTATTTGAGACTTTGAGACGTAAATTATACTGGAACTTTGACAAAGTCAAGTTAAAATTTTTCAAGGAAAAAAATAGTTCCGTCTTCGCACACCAGAGGCGCTGTTCCATTTTTTCATACAAGATACGCTGTAAATACTGTAAAGTAAAAGAGTGAAAATTCGTGCTAAGCACAGAGTACATTATACCTACTATATTGAAAGTGCTATGGTTACAAGTTGTTTTTATGTTTTATACAGGCCAAAGTGCAAATAGTCAGGCATCTGTTATCTGTAGCTGGCGGTTTCATGGGAACTATGTATTTTGCATTTTCGAAACTCCATAATGAATAGGTAAATGTTAGCTAAAAGGTGATAAAACAATTTCTTTACATTACAACAGTGATTGTGCTCAATATTTTTAACTCTGGAATCGTAAGAGTTCTTATTTATACTACCTGAAAAGAAGAATATAATACCTACCTAATGATCAAAATCCATTGACATTTGATTTGAAATAGAAATACAGCTTGGCCAGAACGTCTTGAAACCGAGCTAATATTTTTGTTTGCTGACAACGTTTAAAATCTTTGATATTTGATGTAAACAAAGAACGCAGGTTTGTTAGATTTATTATTGTGAAAAAATATAAATAAATAGACCCATAAAACTAACGTAATAAGTGGAAAAAAATCATTCAAAGTGCTGGTAGCTAGAGCACAGTGGCAACTTCCGGTTTTCTACTCTAATTTGCCAAGCTGTAATAATAAATTTTGACCTATTAAGAAATTGGTCTTTGCCAATTTATAAGTCATATTTTTTGTAGAGTCTAGCATGGCATCAGCAATATGTCTTGCTAAAAATAACAGAATGTTTCTCATATGAATATATAGTAACAGGTGAATCAATTTGACAAATTGTTGACTAACGTTACCTTAACTAATTATCTCGTAAATCAGTCAGTTATGCATAAATCATTTGTCAGTGCATAATGAAGTGGATGTCGTTTCCGTGACTTTGCCTAACGAGTCGGATGCGGTATTTAAGTAAGTACGTACCTACCTATAGTACATAATTGTAAACAAAGGTTACGCTATTGTGCTTACCCGCCTACATAATTATGTAATTGGAGTAGGTATCTGCAATGTACAGTCACGAGCAATAAAATAAATACTTAACACTTAAAAAAATTCAAAAGCGAATTTCTCGTGAAATACTGTCTGTTTTGAGAGTACAGTAGCTTCCAAAATGAAAAGGAATAGAGGGTTTATGAAAACGCAAAAGCTTTCTTTTAATTTATAAAAAGAAATGTGTTTTTTTTTTGTAAAAAAAGCACTTTGCTGGAATTTCTACTGTGATGTGGGTGCGTTTACAAACAAATAAACACACAAACACTATGTTAATTTATCAATAGGGTAGGAGAACATCGCATTTAAATTCTGCTAAATGTACATAATGATTGCTTCTGTCTGTACTTACAACCTAATGCCTGTTGTTAATCTTTAAACCGATATTTACCCCAATTACCGGTTTTAAATATGTATCTAGGTCCGTTCTGTGCTTTGTTATAGATTTAATCGAAAAACCATGTTAAACAGAATCAGCCCTTTTAAAACTTAAACATCTGTTGAACATTTGTCTAAAAAAAAGTGTGACTGCAAAACGGATCTTATTTCAACGTCATAATCTGACATTTTTTTAGACAAGTGTTTAACAGCCGTTTAAAAGTTTTTGTGGTACCTACCACGGGATACGTTTACTTCATGATCGCTTTGTTTTGATACTTTGCTATTAAAAAATACCTACGTAAATTCAGGTTTAATTTCAACTTTTAGTAATTTAATTAACTTTTAATTTGAAACAAAGAGTTTAAAATTAACCTAGTTTTTTTCGCGGTCTCATTCGAGGCATGGATTAATAAAAATTATCTAGTTTGAGCATTACGACGTTATTCCCCGGGAGAATCTTCCCTAAGTTATTTTTTCTAGCGTATTTTACCGATTTGTCTTGTAAACGAGAATTCCTGTATGAAGAATGAACCTATAGAAAAACCTATAGAAAAAATGAAGAAAGAAAATAGCGAACGGTTTGTTTTCTCAGTACACAATAGCCTTCTGTTTCTGCTACACATTCCGCCTGAAATATTTTTCAGAGCGCAGAGCCTATCAGCCTACAGCGTCCAGCTAGACAAAGCTAGATTTAAGAATACCTACATACAAACCAATATACTTACAAATATGTGGCAATAGCTACGATTATGTTTAACAGTTGAGCTAAATGTAGTTGTAAAACATTAATTATTTATGAAGTTCTCTGACTCAGATATTAAAATATGCGGAAAGAACTCACAACCTATTGCAACAGGGTTCATTCGCATGTTTCCAAAACAGCTACAGAACATTAATTTAAGAATTTCAGCATCCCATTTAGTAGCATAACACAGTTCAGACGAAGAGTGCGGTTTTGCAAGAAATTGTATAACAAAGTTATTTATGATGTGTGTCGATACATTACATTACATACACTATTTACATAAACCCATTCAGCTATGCGCCGTGTAAAATTCTAGCCCACGCGAAAAAAGATCTTACAGTAGCTATTTCTCTTGTATTACCATAGATTTTTGCCTGCACAGTGAGATAGTGCCGCATTTATGATTTTGTACAATGTTTCTTCGCTGCATTTTCCGAGGGAAATATACTGTTCTGTTTACTTTGAAGATGGCAGATATGTAAACGACGTTCAAACAGGTTTTAGGTAAATTAACTCTATTTTGGATAGCGTCAACGAACTTATCAATTTTCTTTTTCGGAGTACGTATATTTTACGTTTTTTTGAGGTTGGCCTTAAAGGTTTGATACTGATCTTAATTGTCTATGCTTATCATCATTTTATGTTCTAATGGGATACATTTCGAGATATACTTAGCGGGCGAAGCCGCTGGCAACATCTTGTTTCATAATAAATGGAGGAATAACCTAGGCCCCGCTTTACATTTTAAAGATCATTTTCCTAAATAGGTTACGGCGCCTGCGTTCAAACAATATGTGATAATATGCGCAATAAGTAGTCTGTTTACTCAAAATAATTAGTCCGACATAAAGACATTTGACCCGTGTTTTTCCTTTTGTTATGTACAATCGACAAAGTGGAATCATGACCCATTTTGACAACAAATCGTTTGAATCCGTCAAATTGACAAAGATCAAAGTCGTTACCATGGATATGTATGTTTACGCGAATGTGGACCTAATTGTATTTGAATGTCTGTAGGAAAATAACCTTATGGTGGGTCATAATTCCACTAGGTCGATTGTACTTAAACCAAAATTGACGAAGTTAAAACGCTTCTAATAATCCCAAATGTCATTCGGTCGGTAAAATTTTACAGGCGTTATGACGTCACAAACGCCCCTCCTGAATTTCGAAGCGTTTTACTTCTTGGCCAGAACGTCTTGAAACGGAACTAATCTTTTTGTTTGCTGCGTTTTAAAATCTTTGATATTTGATGTAAACAAAGACGTAGTTTTGTTAGATTTATTATTGTGCCATAAAACTAACGTAATAAGTGAAAATATAAATAAAATAAAATCATTCAAATTGCTGGTAGCGAGAGCACAGTGGCGACTTCCGGTTTCCTACTTTTTTTGCCAAGCTGTAACTTGTTCAATTTAATTTAAAAAAAACCAAATTATAGGTACATGTTCATTATTTTTCAAGACTCTATCTTAATTTCCAATTTATTTATACACTAAACTACCCTATTATTTTTAATAGCATCCTAAAATCTCGAGTAAATGTCGCAAGTTGATACCTTAGTCCTTATCTATCAAAACCTTGGTCGGATTGAAGGCTGGTCATAAACAGATGATGCAAATTCACAACGCGCCGCTGAGATGGCGAAACAGTTTCAATTATGATAGTTGTATGCAAGTTTTTATTATCTTCTGCAATGTTACACGCAATGCCAAATGTCAAAATATTGTGACGTCACTTCACCGTAGGTTACACCGATGAATATGTATCTACTTATATCATAGATAATATATGTATTTTCACATATAAAGCCTTTGTTTGAACCCTACGTATTTGACCATAATAATTATTACGACGTAAATTGTGTGGAAAATGAAAAAATGCCTTTTAGGAACTGTTTTTTTTTCCATTCAATTAACGTAAAAGTGTCTGTTTACCTAAAACTTGAAAACTCAGGCTTTGTAAACTTTCGCGTTTTTGAGGGGTTCCTTTGTTATAGATGTTTTGTTTTTGGGCCAATAAAATTATCTAATGAGTGGCGCGTAACGCACTGTTAGACTTTTACTGACTAAAAAAGGTTCCATCCGGGTCCTTCGATTGCACTTTAAGTTCCAGGGCCACTGCTTAGACATTTCTAAAAATGATAAAATCATAAAACTGATGATTCGGTTATTTGGCATTCCTTCATGCTTACATAACAAAACAAGAGAATAGGGCCTTAAGTGCGTCTATGTATTGTCTATTAGCTATAATGTCTATTACCTATCATTTGGGGTCCATTAGTCTCGTAATAATTTTGCGTAATCTTGCGTCACCGTCACGCCTATAACTCCAATATATAATATTAACAGTTCATACTGATCAACACTATGTTCGTAATATCGTACGTGATCATTGATCACCTAACGCTTACTTTATTTTATTTATTTATATATATATATATATATATAGATACTACTTCATTTAGATGTCAATGACCTCTTTCAAAACGTATATATGTAATTAAGATTTTCAACTCCTTGCGTGTAGGAATTATTCGGAATCATTTAAAAGAACCTATAGAGCAGGCATTGGGAAAATTGTCATACGAAATTGTTGATGCCGTGCGTCAGTAGCACTATCTAGCATTGCACTATCTAGCAACTACTAGACTGAGCGACTTTTTACCTATTGGTAAAAAGTTTTGGATCACAACTTTCTTCGTGATGTCCTGTCTATTAGTTGTATATAGTTTAATGTCTTTGTTCGGAATGCTAAATTTCGGATACAGAAATAAAAAACAAATTATTACACAAACAATGGAGCTGTTAGGAAATTATTCTTTGTGTTTGTAAAAATTACTTTATAATTGACCTTTTTTAATTAAATAAAGCTTTTTCGAAATCTTCGCTAACCATAAGGCTGAATGACGTTTTTTTTTAACCCTCAGGATACCTATCAAAAATTAAAATTGCCTTAAATAACCTTACACATTCTTAGTCATCACTGAGTGTGAGAGTCATCGGCGCGGGGCGCCAGAGTGAACTGGCGGTTTTTTTTTCACTATACTTACATACACGTGTGTCAATACTCAATTTGTTAAGGCCAAGACAATTTCATGCATAATTGCGTGCAACCATTAAAAACTTTGAAGAGGGAAAAATGTGTCCATTTCAAATCCACTGCAAATAAGTAATTGGAATCTAAAGGAAACCTTTAATAGCCAAAAATTACAGTGAAATTGACAAATAAAAAATGACCTGTCAACATCATACTTAATGTTAATGAATGAAGGTACATTTTTGTAAAACAACGTGCTACGCATGTTACAGGTAACACGCAGGCGCATATGCATAGCTCTACGTATTCGAGGAAGAAGGAAGGTACCTATAAGGAAAAAGATGTCAGTTCATTCACACTTCTCGAAAATTAATTAATTATGTATGTCGGAATAGAGCGTTGCATAGCAACTCGACTACTAGACTGAGGGACTTTTTACCTATTGGTAAAAAAATTTGGATCACTTTCTTCGTGATGTCCCGTCTACTGCTCGTATAAAATAGTTTAATGTCTTTGCGTGTATGCTACATTCCATATACATAAGGAAAAGTTTGAAACAAAACAATAAAATATTTATAGAACACCGAATAATTGATAGTAAAGACCGTGCAGAAAAGAACAACGGCAATATTCGAACGTTTTTTTTTTAAATAAAATTAAAAAATAGAATAGCTAATAAAACAAAATGCATAAAATAATTCTTTATGCATTCTTATTGCAACAAAACTTTGGTTCAAAAAAACATCGTGTCGTATTGGAACCTGGTCATAATAAAAGAGAAAAAAAAGAAGCAAAAGCGGTTGACCTCGACATGCGTTTTGCGCAGTCCCTGCCGATGCTGGCAACGCTTTCCATCGATCCGGCGATACGCAGTCTAGAGCTGAGCTGCTCTAGACAGATTCCTTTCTTTCGAAAGAAATGCAGCATCAATCGCATTCGCGATATACCATGTTCGCCTTTTTTTTAAGTTAAAGATAAGAGATCAAACTTGAGAGAAAGAGAAAACGCAATGAAACGTTCTCTGTGGTGTTAATGCTAACAAAAAATCTGAAATGAAAATAGTCGCGAATTTTGTCTTAAATCTCAACGAAAAGATTTATTTTCTATGTAACATCTGGATTGAAATATTTAAGTCGCAACAGGTGTGAAAACGGAATTATTTACAAACAAAAATAAAATAAACTAACACAAAAGCGTTTTTATTTTTATCGTACTATTACATATATTGCACATAACACATCATAAATTGAACATACCCAAAGAATTATGTTAGAAGGTGTAATAGTTATGTAAACCATGGGGGTCAACCAGATTTTTAATTAGAATTAGGTAGTCGTACTCGTGACGTGACCCTCAGAGCAGAGTCACACACAATAACGTACCTATTGAAGTTCTGAAGGAGAAACATTTAAAATAATATCCGAAATTAAATAGCATATCAAAAGAAGAAATGGTAAAAAACAAAGAGAAACACAATATGAACAAAACAGGAAATTCTTCAGAACTCGATTGCAAAGAGATCAATCAAGATGCAAAAATAACTCCAAAATGAAGATTTAAAATCAACTGCCTTTGTAAACACTTGTTTACTATAAATCGTTCTTTACAATCGATGTTTCCTGACTGCAAGTTCGCGCTATCAGTAGGAACATAAATCGTTAGCAGACCTGCGCATACGCCGCTCGTGCGCACAACTTTTCGCATTCGTGCACGAATTGCGCCACCTCCGGCCGACTCTAACCTTGAAATGTACATGAATGTATAGCATAGTCTACTCTATTCCGTGGTGCTTATAATGACCTTGAATGATGCACGGGATCTAATGACTGGTTACGAACAAAGTACGGTACTACGGTAAGCTTAGGGAATTGTATTGTATCATTGTAGTCAAGTACTTAGATACACATCTACAACAGTTAATAGATCAAAACATGAAATAAATAAACCTATTACAGCCGCACTCGAGTACAATATTATTGACCTAACAATTGACTAGCGTTTTATTGCCATACTACAACTGACAAACGAGGCGGCAATAAAAATTGTATAGGTGAATTACCAGTAACATCGTGCTCACACGCACAAAAGCAAATCGGTTTATAAATATGCAAAGATGTTCGGGGCAATACCTGTAAGAACTAAGATGAATTGTAAAATGTTTCCACACATAAAGTTAAGATAAGTGAATCTGAGTGATGTGTAGACAATATTGAGAACGCTATCCTTTGCAATTTGTCAATTTATTTATAGATAATTCAATAAATCAGTGAAGACAAAATCTGTGAACAGCGTCGACGATGACTGACCAATAGATAAACGTATAAATTCTGACAATGTAAACATAACATGGAAGCTACAAATATTTTTCGAGCTAGGACCGGTATTCAATGGAGCTGACGAGACCTTGAAAATTGGCAAAGTTACTATCAAGACAGATGGTTTCGTTATGGAAGGCTGAGTACCGGGTGATATTGCAAGTACAACTTAGCAGAGGCGTGTGTTTAGCAGTCAGGTTACGAAAACAGTTTAAATTTAAATGGAAGTTTTGCTGTGCTAAATCTAACAGTCATATTTGCGAGCTGGCAAGACGACAGAGATGTAATAAAAACTATTGAGAGCAGAAAGCCACTTTATTGATTAGTTTCTAAGTAATGTTAGTAGTGTTAATCGCTTTCAATAAAGTTTTAAAAAATATCTTTACGCCTGCTACGATTTTTACTCTTTATACCTTGTCCATATTCATTTTGATCTGGTCGCTGATCAATGATCATTTAAAAAGTAGTTTAAAGCAGCAGATGTTCTTTAGTTTTACCCATAGTTTTTTCTGTTACTTAGAATCTGAATGTCCGTTCAGAATACGTTATGTCCTCATCACCAGCTTAGCGTGCGGATCACGTCGGTATTCATTTACCTAAGCATCACATCACCGTTTCGTAACATCTTTCTTCTAGTACGCCATTAGCACAGTTATCCGTCACCCGGAAAGTATGTGGAGAAGTGTCAACGTCATTCGCAGTGCGACTGGATTACGAGTATTGCGACATTCTAATTCGTTTTATTTTTATTTCTTTAAATGCGTCAGCATGCAGCTTTGTAGTTGTGAGGGGAAGTCCGACGGTGTCGTATCTTATGATATCAGTTCCTAGGTGGCGGATAGTAAACATTATAGCGCAAGGGGGCAATGACACACTTATAAACTTGATGGTCTTAGTTTATAAGCGATACGATACGGACTCTAGAGAAGAAGAAGAATTTGACAAAATTGGTGAAAAGATAACGTCATCAGTTGGAGCACAGGACCCAAATCAAATTGATAGTCTCCGTGCTCCAACCAGATGGAGAAACAAGTCGGAGCACGGGGAGCTTTTCAGTTGTTTTGAAAATAATCCAGAAATACAAAGAGTTCTGAATATTGCACAATTCATCGACAGTCTATGAGTCAATCCTTCGCATATTACTTATATTGGTAAATATATTTAACATTTAGCGGATACTTAACTCACTTAAGTACACGCCAACATTACAACAACAAACGTTTTATATTGTTTATTTATTTTATTTGTTTAGCGAGGAGTGTATCGCGTAATACTCAAAGCGTTTGTAAAGAACTGGTTCACTAGTGAGAGAGGCTATCCGGAACTGGGACAGTTATCTAATCGGAAATAACAAATATTGATCGCAACGGAGCTATTTTTAATTTAACTTTTAACTTCATTTCGTGCCACTCTAACCTTGTCGACTGGTTTGTGGAACATTCCACTAGTCGTCTGTGCATTTTGATCAACTTGTCTCTGTATTTGGAATTTTGGACCCGGGTACGTCCTTAAACTACGTCCAGTCACCGATGGACGTCTTCCAGCTGATGATGATGATGATGACAATGTCTCTGTATTTCGTGAAACTGATGATTGATAGTTGGAAGTTGTCAATTTCATTCAAATGAACAAAAATGTATTACCTATAATAATTGAAAAAGGGATTTTGAACTCGTAAATATGATATTGCGTAATTTTAATATCTACTGATTAGTATTGATGGTAAAATATCTATAAGTTGTGACGTAAAAAACTAACGAAAATGGGAAACAAAGAATTTACTGATTTTTGTTATTGGTGAGTCTGTCCCTGTACTGCAACTGTGTCAATGTCATATTGCTTTAAATTCATATTTCAACTGTTTAAACATTAGCTTCTATCCGAAACATTGACATGTTTAAAAACGATAATGATACATAAGGAAAACTCAGTTACTTATTTTTTCTGAATAAATTTTCCTCTAAAACTTTACACGTGGATGGAAAATGACTTTCATAGTGTAAACTACTAACAACGCAACGATTATTTCTGAGAAAGCTATCCAAAATTAAACAATAGTACCGATAGTCAAGCCTCAACTCCACATGCTACTGATGTTGTCCTAATACAATTCGTTACGAGCATATTTTAGGATATGTTTATGATTATTGTAACAAAACATTAAACTAGTGTTACGAAGTTAATTTATGTAATGCATTGAAATAATTTGATGAACAATAACTGTTCTGCTACTTCATGTTTTACTTGAGATATTTTTGTCGAGTTTTAAGTTCGCCACAAAATTAATTCCCCACGATAAAAAGTATGTACAAATTGGCGAAAGGTTTTTTTTTGTCATTTCGTGACATTTTTCCACACGGATAGCAGAACAATTAAATAATAAAATACAGCACAAAACTACCGAAATCGAGGACACAATGTGGTCTGAACAGAAAGTAAGTACCTACCTGCTACTAGGAGTACAGGATCAAAACTTTTTTCGTGGGTATTTATTTATGTGGCGAACTTACAAAAACACTTTTTGTCGACCGATTCACTTTCTATATTTATTTTGGATTTTTCCCGTAGCAATTTGGTGTCCGTGTTCGATGTTGTTTTTCTCATTCTTTCAATGGCAATGTTTTTGTGATTTTGGCTTCATGATGTAATTCAAATAAAATAAGTACAAAGTCAAGGATCTTTACTGTTGTCTCGTAGTTTCTAACATTAAATTCGTAATACATACCATTTGTCAATGTTATCAGTTTTTCTCTCATTGTTAATTTGCCTATTTATCATTGTTTTAACGACATTTCGTCCATCATCGTAAATCGATGTTTTTCTATCTTAAATAACGATGTTTATTTTCCATTTCAACGTGACTAACTGCTTATTTGTTTTCTAGATTTTTTATGAGTGATTTATGAATGATTTTATGCAAAGATGTGACGTTAGTGATTTTTCCTTGTACTTATTTGTTGGGCTACATTGTCTTGACTCATAAGTCTATGAGTATTGTCCATTGACGTAATAAGGGCTGCAAAGGGATTGTTTACCTGACTAGAATTGTTAATGTAATAGGAGGTTTTTCTTTTGCATCGGCCTGTTTTGTCCCAATGGTAGGCGAAGTCGTTCTTACATCTTTCTTATCTTTCCTTATATTTTGATTTCTATCTTATAAGGAAATATGTTTATTTATAGAATCTTCTTTATCTTTAAACTTGAGATTATAATGTCTTAATCTTTGCAACAGCCTATCGTCGAGTGTGTATTTATCTTTACTTGTCATTTAAATGTCTAATGCAGTATACTGTGTTAAAATTTTGAGAGTATATGACAAAAATACACACACAAGAATTAAAAAAAACATGTCACTTACGGGATATGTTAGGTGATTGAATAATTTTCGAAATAATTATAGGGAACTCAAAGAATTATAGAAATCCCGTTAGTAACATTTTAAATTTTGAATAAACCGTGATAGCCTAAAACAGTGTTTGAAAAAAAAATAGTCTTGATATTACGGACATAATATAACGGACATCAGTGGATAATTAAATTTCTAAAATATATTTTGTATTATTGTAATGTGATTTCAAATAATAACCAGTAATTTAATAAAATAAATCGTTTTATATCTAGAAGTCTTTGTAATATTGGTGAGAATAAATGGCTACCATTACTGAACATGTGGTGGCCATAATACTACTTAGTGTCGACAACGGTTTATTGTGGTGACTGGTTGCCATTCAGTTTTCACTTTCAATTTAATGACAAGTGTTGTTAAATGGATACTCGTTTATTGACACCTGTTAATATTTATTTATTAAAAAATTATTTGGTTAAAGGTCATTTTTCAACAATGCATTTGCAAAAAGGCTTCTAAATCAGGAAGCGTTTATACAATTTAAAGTATCTAAACTGGGACAATTCTAGAATGGATTTGGGGAAGGCCTTACTTTGGTCAGAAGTGGGAAAGTGGTTTCAATACAAATATGATAAAGCTGGAAGATTTCCTTGTTGAACTATCTAATTTCTGGAATTCTCTGTCGGATTTGAACTAAATCGTTGCCTTAGCCTAAAACTTAAAAAAGATAATAGATATTATGCATGTATGACTTATAAGTTATGACATTAAACTTTTGAACTCAGCATAATTTTAAAAAGAAACAGAAACGGCGGTACACAACAGTAACTAGTTTTTGCATAAATTGTATTCTGTTGGCAATCTATCAATATTCGCACTTACATGAAAGCATAGTAATCAATACTAAGAACTCCTACATCGCAATGTAATTCAATCTATTGTCACCAAACACAAATATCATGGCCTTCTAGATCAAATATAGTTCGAAACACGATAGCCTCATACTAGTTCTTATTTAAGATACAATCACGTACAAATCTAGTACATGTATGTATGTATGGACACATCAGAGCTGCTCCATCTCATGAATAATTACATAATTTTCGGCTGATAACAAAGAACTGCGCCAATTCGACTTTGTAATTAATTCCGTATTGCTCAAATTGAATTGTTGACGTTTCCTTACTGGGTCTCCATTGAGTCGCGCAAAAAGCCCGGTGTTTATTTAGTTTTTTTAGAACTTATTTTTGTACCTGTACTTTTCCGAAGGGGTGTGCAAGGATTTGCCACTAGCTGTATCTGTATGTTTAAGGTCGCGAATCTTTTCTGCACGGGCACAAGTCAGACCTCAATTACTAATATTTTATCAAATCAAATGTAGATAATAACTTTTATTTTTAATTTACTTTTCTTGTGTATTAAATTGTCTATATGGATTTTATCCCGAACGACAGCATGATCTTTTAAAAATAATGAGCGATGACAGATGACATTCGGTTTTTGGCGCGGAATAGTTTGGTCTCGAAAAATTAAAAGCTAATAAATTTATTGTAGATTATTGCAGGAATAATATCTTAAAGCGGAATTAGAGTTTTACGGTTCACTAAATAATTGTACAGGTATAAGTGTATACAAAGATATTCCAAATAGAAAAATAGTCTCTAATACCAATGGGAACTGAACTCGGGTTCTCATATCCAACAGTAAAACAAGTGACCTTTAGACCGACGAGAATTTTCTTTCTTTCTTACGTTTTTTGAATACAAACTTTAATCCCCAGTCTGAGCTGTTCGTGAGTGAACTTTCGAAAACCTTTCCTATTTCACTTCTACATCAAGGAAAATACTCGTATGTTCCAAATTCGTATTAGTATTCTGTGCTGCGTTTGTTTTGTCTGTCAGTCACGATACTGTTTTATATGTTAACAAGGTAACTGTTAGCATTATTTTATTACAATCAAAGTAACTGCTGTTTTTGATGCCAGAACCGCAAACAACAGAGGAATGTTAATGTCAAATCACTTTATAATTAATTTTATATTTTTAAATAATTTAAAAAATAAACGAATGAGAAAATGGTATCCCACTCTGGGTTCGTGTATGACACTATCTGATAATTCAACTTAGTATTCAAATTAACTTGATTAAGGAAGAAAAACTTCGACCTACCGATCCTATGAAAACCACATCCGTGTTTTCCATAATAATCATTATAATTTCCTTGTGTTGCGTCTTGAACACGTGTACACACCTTACTAGTTTTCTGCTCAAACTAATGCGTAATGTTGCGTTCACATTTTAATATTCACAAGTAAGTTCGTCGCTTATATTATAAATATTCCGCATAGTTTTCACGGTCTAGCAATCCCAAATAGGTTATGGACGACGACAAAATGTAACGTCAGCGAGACTCTATCTAACTACTCCCTCATGTTATCATCTAATTTCAATGAATGCCTATCATAAACGCTTATTTATCTATGTTATGACTCCATATACCCTTCTACTTCCTTTCATAATCCGACATAGTTCCCTACTCGATAAAAAATATAGTTCTGGAAACACTTATTGAACCGAACATACATAAATTATTAACTATTCCTCAAATAATACAAAATAATTTTGTAACAGACTGACATACAGTTTCTACTTATCTGAGATAACTTAGAAACCCGGAATGGGAGATCTAGAAGAAATGTATGACAAAAAGAAGCTTTCAGCAACTTTTTTTTTTCTCCCACTGACTAAAATCCACGGTGTCCTTCGGTAGCCCATTGTGTACCGGAGTCGCGGTATAGGTACGTATATCCCACAACCCTGGCAGGGCTATGGCCCTCTATAGCGGCCCCGTCATAGCAACTTTAGTAGCATCAATTTTTTTTCATGTTTTTTTTTTACATTTGTCAATTTTTTTTTGCCTGCAGACAGTCATAACGCAAACATACCTTATAAATGACCGTAGTTTACATAAATGTTTTTAATCTCTAGACCCAGTGACTGCGATCTTAATTGCATCTCACTGACTTATCGCGACTTAGCTAAAGAGATTAAAAGGCATTACTTCAACAACAGAAATACAATGTGACATTATGTTTGTCACTTTTCCATAATAATATGTTCTATGTGAAACACAAGTATTAACTTATATTTATTATCTGTGTGAAATATGTTTCAGTGATTGTTCCATTTACAATAGACGAGAAAGGAAATGAAAGCTACGATGGTAGGTATCGGTGTATAATTACCATATTTAGATTAAATAGTTGATTATAGTAATGCGTTTGATACTGTTTGCATTTAATAATATCAGCAGAAAACTGGATTTTTGTTTGTAAGCATTTATATAAATACCGATAGGGTTGGTTAACACAGAATATTTGAATTAAATTACACATTTGATAACAATTATGATGCGGCCGATATTTGTGTTGAATAGGGTGTTTCACAAGGATGTATTCTGAGCCCTTATCTAGCAGAACATTTCTATTGGTACTCTTTAAAGTTAGTGTTCAATACACTCAATTTACTTCTACATCTTGAAACATAATATCAAAACATGTGTTTACTCTCTCATCATAACAAAGTGGACAGGGTTTATTAAACTCAGTTTAGTCTTAATAGTGCTGATGCACTGTTCTGAGTTAGAAACCACGAAAGTGAAATGTCTAAGCACTCTAAGCTATGCAATAGTAAGTTGCAGTGTCATTGCTTCATACTATCCCTTTCGTTTACTCATATTTTATGACTTATAGTAAATTTGTTACTGCCATAATAAGATACTCTTGGCTTAATAAAATTTCATAGGTGTGTAATAATAATATGTTTAGAAAAGATTGTGTACAAGGAAAATGTGTAGGTATGTTTAAACTACTTTATTATTCATTCTTGAATTGTATTATTTGGACATCTATTCTAATTTATTAAGTTGACGAGTTGGTTTTTTTGTTTGTTTGAACACTGTAACTACTGTTTCGAGTTTTTTTTTTAAATTTTGTATAGTGAATTTATCGAGAAAGGCTAATTTGTTTGTGGTAATTCTTTCAGGTTAACGGTTATACATGTCTTAACACAGACCAGAAAATAGCATAGACCGACATGACAGTATTCCACATTGTTAGGGATTTATATGGAAGGGATTTAAAACAATTCGAAATTCAATCATCTTCTCTAATCCCCGTTGTCAAAACCATTGAGTCACTTCGTGTCCTACCGTGAATCTCGAAACGAAAGCTTTTTGTCTCAATTTCTATCGGGCCAGAAATAATTAAAGTGTGTCGTTATGTTGCCAGCCTTGGGTCGCGGTTTCTCCTGCCTAATGGCTTCTTGAGGTAGACCGTTAATGTGAAGCGCGGCATGAATCAGTACCAACCTAACTACCTGTATAAGGCAGGGATTGTCCCGATGTAAATGAAGTGACAAAGATGTTGCAACTAAATCTTAAGCATAAGTTAATTATGATGTAACTTAGAGTTTTGACTCATTGAGATTCTTGACAAAACTATCGCCAATAATACTTACCGTGGTACCACAAAAACTTTTAAACATCTTCTGTTGAACACTCGTCTAAAAAATGTCAGATTATGACGTTGAAATAAGGTCGCTTTTGCAGTCACACTTTTTTTTGGACAAGTTTTCAACAGATGTTTATTTTTTTGTAGTAAGGCTGTTTATGTCTAGAATTTATCTATAAAAAGCATGTTTATGCAATTTGGCAGACTGCTTCTTATCAATATGGATTAATTTAAATCAAGAAAGTTTGAATATTTATGCCTTACTAGCTTCTGCTCGCGACTTCGTACACGGATCCTGTTATTTATGCCAGCGACGACGGGACCGTCAAAATCGAAGTTCTGAAACGTTGAATTCTAAGAGCCCGGGAACGGGAAAACAACATGCATGCATGCACGCATGCGCGAGACGATTCGAGACGTTCCAGATCTTTCATTTTTGTGAGTCAACAGGAAATGACCATCAGGCTAAACAACTCTTGCTAATATAGAAATGACGTCATTCCTCACGGGCTCTTTGAGTTCCACATAAGGTGTTCCAGATCTTCAATTTTTATACGTCAATAGAGAGTGCTCATCAAGCTGAACAACTCTTGCTAAGACATCATTCCTATATATGTTATAGTGTAGCTGGGGTCTTGGAGTTCCACATCAGGTGTACCAGATCTTCAATTTTTATACGACAACAAGCTCAACAACTCTTGCTTAGACGACTTTACTGTACCTATATTATAGTGTATCCCATGTGTTCCAGATAATCCTAATACTGAGGTAAATCTATAAGTTTGCAAAAATTATTAACATAGTCGGTTAGGTATGATGAGCATGTGAAACCATTCAATTTTGAGAAACATGAATTGTAATCGGGCAACCGACCAATTCTAAGAATACTTAGCATAATGTAGATATTATGTATAAGAGTTATTAAAGCAGTAGCTATTTTAGTAAAATATATAAGCTTGCAGAACCGGTTTAAGAACGTTTCAATAACAACCGCAAAGGATGGCATTTTAAGTTCAGAAATTTTTGTATCAGAAGTTATTTGTAAGAAACTTGTTTCTACGATTTTTAGGGACATATTATAAGCACTTGACATTTTTTTTCCTATGTGTATATCGTTTCATAATGTGAAAAAAATTAAATTAAGAATGCTATATTCTTACAAGAAAACTAGGGAACGAGAAATTCAGCTTTGAGAGTAGTGTTTGCGATGGTTAAGGCGTCTGGAGTACCTATCCACCTTAACCTTGCTCGCAACTAAATTCTTCGTTTCTTTAAAATTTCTTTAAATAAATAATACTTAATGAATTTTGAATTCTCAGTTTCACTATGAAAGACTGTCATTTGTATTAGTTAAAACATTACTTATTTTAAAAATAAAATCAATTTATTTTAGTTACAAACAAAGATTATCCGCAAATTCTAGAGTTCATGTTCAAATCCTGACCGCAGAGCGAGTTTTACTTTCCACAGAAAATCTTTAGAGTTTATTTTCTTCTTTAACAATAGTTATATTAATATCGTTACTTTCCCTTACTACAAAGACTGTAACTATATTACGTTTCACGTTTGCAACAATGAACTCAAGTGTACGATTAAAACTGTGTGATTAATTATCACTCAAGATTAACATAATGAGTACCACTCTATTCAAAACAAAGAAATAGAAAACCTGAAGGACTTGAAAATTCAAAATGGCGTATGATACTCCGGAAAAGAATTTCCAATATACCTCTGTGGAGCTTTGCTACTTACGGAACGTAAGTCGATAAGTCGGGAAAGCTCTAACGACGAACATTGTGCATAAGACTTGTCAATTAAAACTTCATGTTGAGAAACTTATTTGTTATTTTGCGAGACTTTGGAGCTTAAATTAATCTTTTGATGTGTGTGTAATGTTTGTAAATTGTATACATTTCACCAAGTTCAATATTTATTACATTTTGGTGTCCTGAAATACAGGCCCCAATCCTAGTTTAGGTACCATTCTCCCACAATAAACTAACTGTGTTGAGTTTTCCATTCTCCCACAATAAACTAACTGTGTTGTTTTTTAAATAAAGCTTATTCTATTATGTTATGTACTATCCTAAATCATCATAGATCGAACCAGAGATGTGCCCTAACAGGTATTTCACATAGTGTCTCTGGAGCTCGTCTCATAAGAGGACCCAGAGCCTCTTCACCTGCTGATGGTGACCACTGAGGTGATTTAAGTGAGCTGACAGTCCCACACTTCCCCAATCGTATCTCCGACGGCCGAGTGCCTTTTGAAACTTTCCCGTTAACTAAAAACGCAGTGCAATTATAACCAATCACTTGATTACTAGTTGATAGTGTAAGCGAAAACAGAGATTAGAATCGCTTGAGATAAAGGTGGTGAAAAACCGGATATTACAATTAGTGAAACATATCTAGTTACTGCAGTTAATCCATCAACTAGCATTTTTGTTCAACATAGTTTTTTTAATTCTTGTAGTAGACAAACAGGTAGACATACGGATACCCCACAGCGAAACAAACAATATTGTCACATTTGTCACTGCTTCCCACACGAGGACAATGCATGGTAAATATGAAAGTTATGTTTTGTACATCTTTGTTTAGACAATCATTGATGCATGAAAAACGAACGGAAATAATAGATAGTACACACGGCTACATATCAAGCTATGCAAAACTAGTATAAGCTGACGTTTCAATGTGCGGAAAGATCATAAAAAGCAAGTTCAAGACTAACTGGTTTTGTATAGCTTGATGTGTAGCCGTGTGTACGTTGACTACCGAGTTTAACACCTAAGTAAAGTAATTAGTGACGACGAAGAATATCATTGTCTTGTAGCAATTAATTACCCCGTAGCGGAGGCGCGTCTAAGACAATGGTTTTAAAATGAACAATAATAATTGAAACATTTACACAACCTTATACAAGTCATCATCAAATGACGCTAATTGAATTTTCTCAGGGGGTTTGTAAAGTTGCTGATATAGAGCATTCAGTTGTAACGAACGTTCTTGCGAATGTTACACTACAGAGAAATTTACGAGAGCATCAGTGGCGTAGCTAGGCTAGGCCAGAAGGGGTCGTGTATCAAAACTTATTTAAGGCCCCTTATAATCTAAGTGAAAAGTTTTGCAGAATAAAGACAATAGCATCCTGACTCGTGTAGCTAATGTTGTTACTGAGCTTGAAAATTGAGAATACTGATCGACTGAACGCAGCTCATTTATGACAACTACATACAGCCCTTTAAAAATTGAGCTATGTTAGGAGTTCGATAATTCGAGACTTACGGCGGCTTTGTTTTTATTTATTTTGATACTTGGGGGCCACGTAAAACTGATGCGGCGGTAGAGCATCTAATAAGCGTTCTGCCAAGCTTCTTGTCGAGCTGACTGTCAAGTCTGACATCTTCATGAAGATTTTATCTACTAGAGCGTTCGCTAGAATGATCTTGAAAATGTTCGTAGCGATGCGATGTTTGGCTCTAATCTTGGCCCTGTTCGTCAAAATTTAAACCGGCGAATGCTCGATGCTCTGTTACAAGTGAATGCTCAAGTCTATCAGCACCTTAACAGGTGCTAATAGCAGATTCTACGCCAATTTACGTGCGTATGAATCGTAATTACGTTTCAGTACCTTTTACCAATTAATATGCTAAAATACTAAAACGTTAAACAGGTGAAACATGTGAGCAAATAGCTTAGAAACTATTACGATCTGACTACTAGTATTGTTTACGATTATTACCGTTTGACGACATGAAAGTGCAATGCCGTTAAGCGCCCTAATAATGTAGTAGCGTGCGACACATATCGGCAAAAATAAATGCACGTGACTATCGTTATTAATATGTAGCGCAGTGAATCGGCTGATTCACCGTGCTACCTTTAGTGGCGAGTTGCCGACACCTCCGCGAATGTCCGACATTCTGACAGCTATTCTTGCAGCGGATATTTTACACAGCAGTCACGATCGAACCTATGTGTCACCAACACCTTCTCCATGATCCTGTCCTCCTAGTACTTTTTGTCTCACACAGTAGTCACTCACGGATCTATACGGCAGCAACACCTTCTTCATGATACTGTTCTCCTAGTACTTTTTGTTCAGATTCTACATCGTCTTCTCATTGTCTTGTTGTTCCTGGAGGTTATTAACAAATTGTTCTGCTATCCGTGCGGAAAAAGCAATGTAGCTAATTTACAGTTATAGAAATTAATTGTGTTGAATTTATTACACGTATTTTTTTTATGGCAAATGTAGAACAAAACGGCTCAACTATGTGCGGCATATGGCATTCCAAAAAGTGATACGATAGTTTTAAATAACAAACTAGCCAGTCTTACTCCTAAAAGGTAATTAGACCGAAAAACTGCATCCCGAATTGGTAAATTCATCCATTACGGGAAAGCATAAATATTTATAGCCCACTCGCAAATTGCGAAGCTTTTTTCACAAATTCTTGACCAGCGGGAAATATCGGTTGAAGCTATAAATGTCAGTATCGCTTGCTCCAAATGCGGCTTCTCCGGAAATGGACAACATTAAATAATTCACATTTTTCTTCTTAACATAAGGACAGACATTCGCTACGGGTTTGTTAATGCTCATTAAATACACAATGTGTATACAACTGTCGCTCTTTTTGGACGTAACTAACAAAGCTTTGTACATTTTAGATTAGCTGACGTAGATCATGAGTTGTTCAAAAATACAAAAGAGAGATAATACAATTTTAAGATGATACGTTTGCATCTTTATCGTGTGATCTTTAATTTAAAGATATATAAACAAAAGATTCGTCTGAAGTTTTATGTGTCCGTGTATAAAATGAAGTAAACAACGAAATGTTACATACTAATATTAAATCAAACATGTTTGTTTGAGCGTGCTTATTTCAGGAGCTGCTGGTGAGAATTAAAAAAAACCATAATAATAGTCTATTCATCGAGGAAGGCTATAGGCTATATAAAATTACGTTACTACCAAAGGAGCCGAACTACGATGGTGAAAGCGTAGGGATTTAGGGAACATCTAGTGTTTCATGTACAATCGACAAAGTGGAATTATGACCGTCTATAATTAAGCTTATTTTCCTACAGACATTCAAACACAATTAAGTCCACATTCGCTTATGCTCACATTCACTTTGATCTTTATAAATTTGACAGGTTCAAACGATTTATTGTCAAAATAGAACATGATTCCACTTTGTCGATTGTACCAGTATCGCATAAAGTTGCAGACTGCGCGTAGTTATAGTGGCGCAGTATTAGCATATTATTGTAGTCCAATACTCCTGTGGTTCATTTGCATGGAGTGCACATAACCAGCGCAACTCGTCTACTATTAACCTTTGAGTTTACTATGTTTTGGTCGAAGTTTAATATACTTACTTTAAGAATCGATGCAGATAATATATGATATTATATTCCTATTTTATATCATCAAGACAATTTTATTTTCTTAATATTATTATAATATTGTATCATTTTTAGTTGTCACTTCCAAATTATGTAATCAATTAGTTTGCTTTTGAACACTTGGATTTTGAGATTTACTTGTGACTGGCGCAGAATAATGTTTATGTAGTTTTATTTTCCAACTAGTGGTTGCCCGCGGCTTCGCTTGCGTTAATTTAGAATTTGAAAAACAATACGGATCGTGTAAGTAGCGCTATCTGGAATATGAACGTAATTGTGTTCTCGGCAACAGCTCTTTTCTGTTATTCGGGATGAAAGATATAACCCTATAGGTATCCGTGTCTATACTCCTGACAACGTAAAATACAAAATTTTGGGACGATCGACTCATTATGTACTTAGTTTTCGTGAAAACTTAAAAAACAAACATACTATCGCATTAGCATACGAGTACCGCGTGATACCTAAAAAATAGCTTATTATTCGACTCGATGAGTAAAACTTGTCGTAATTGAAAACATAATCTTCTATGCACGGGTTTTGAGCACCAATGACGGATTTTCTTTTTATGTTTTCCCTTGTCAGTGGATAGATGGCGCTAAACTTGATATGTTACTGCAATGAACGAACGTCACGTCATTTTTTTTTATTTTTTTCACTTGGATGTAATTTTGAGATCCTAAAACAAAAAGTACATGTCATGTCATTGTCAGTCACATCACATCACACAAATGGCATTTTGAAAACAAATAACAACAAGGAAAAAGAAAAAAAATATTCATTTACCAGTCTTTTTAATTTATGAGTTTACGCCAGAAAGAAAATGTTTCAAGAGAAAAAGAAGAGAAGTCTGTGCCTCGTGGATTTATGCATACATCTTTAAAAATAATAAATGAAGGCATACATCTTTTTCCTAGAGTAACACCGTCAGTTCAACGCCATCTATAGAGTCCTTGGAAACTACTTTTTTTTAACTCCAAAAAGAAAACCTCTCATTCAAAACATAGATTAACACAAATTAATAGAAAGACTGATTGAGTTTTTTTGCGGGCATGCGGGCGGCGAGTAGAGGGCAACTCGCTGTCTGACCATGGACCATGGCCGGGTCGACGTCGCGTTGTGTTCCACGCGCGCCTCAAAGAGCGTCAGCATAATGACGGGGCCACCTTTAGAGGGCCAAAGCCTGCCGGGGTCGCGGGACTTATCTCATTATCGTGACCCCGGAACATAAAGGGCTATTGAAGGACGCCGTGGATTTGAGTCAGTACGAGTCTGACACTCCCTCCCGCCCTGCCCGGGGTTGGTGATTTGATGATTTTACCACGCTAAAAAAGGAAAAAAAGACTGATTGTTTTCTAATGTTTAAAATTCCTACTCCTCAAAACAATAAATTACGGTTTAAATAATATCCAACTTATAGGTAGGTAAGTTGGATATTATTTAAACCGTATTTGTAGTTTAATTTAAATCAGCGGAGATTTATCCTAGAAAACTACTGAAAAAGATTAGAAAAAAATTAAATGCCAAATAATTTTGAAATAAAAATATGCATAAAATTATTTTTAATTATTTAAAACTCTCACAAGATAAATAAAAACAAAAAAATGAACCACAAAAAAATGAACTACAAAAAGTGAAAAGAAAAATACAAGATTTGATCCTGAGACCCATTGCACGTAAGTCAAGCAGGTTACCAAACAGACTGGCAGCTTCGCTGACAGTAAGTTTCAAATAGCGGTTCTTATACAAATGTCAACAATGACTGAAAATCAACATATTATAACATTGCTAATCTCCCAAGGGGAATAGCGTAATGATACATATCCTATTATATGGAGCGCAGTTTAAGGAATATTTGATAAAAAATTGAATAAATAATATCCCGTGGTTTAGCTTCCAACTAAAAACAAACATCTGAAAACAACAAAATTCAAAATTGCTTATCTCCCAGGGAAAATAGCGTAATAATACATAGCTTACTAACAGAAGTATATTATTAGGAATATTAGAGGAAAATTTGATCGACAACTTTACAGTAGTTTCGGAGATAGATCAAAAGAAAAAATCATAAAAAATTTCGAAAAAAAATAAAACTTGTTCTGGCATCAGAATCGATCCCTTATCTTGAAAAAAATACAAAAAGAAAAAAATATTCAATGTACAGGAATGACAGCTCTACGATTTTATTATATGTAAATAAAGATTACAATTTGCATGCGGTGCTATAATTAATTAATTGTTGCACTAGTCCTAGCTATAGTAAGTAAACATATTGTATAGTTATAAGTGTAAACAATTGTTGGTTGGCCAATAAATAAACAAAACTTTAATATACTCAAGCATAGCAGGCTGGATGTGATCTAAAGGGATGTACCTACATATTAAGCAAGGTAAAGGAGATAGGCAAGGTGTATGCAATTTAGGAGTCGCATTTAGAGTTCTAAAGATATTAAATGCAATTTAGTAGGTCATGTCTTCAGTGATTAATGTGATATGATGCAACATCACCTACGCCTACAGATTCTTATAAATCAGCTGATATAATGATTTATTAACGAGCTTTAAATTATACTTCACGTGCCGTTTATAAATAAACAAAAACCCCGACGTAGCTAAAGATACGTGTCATTTAATTTTGTTTCTCTTATCAGATTTATCTAATTACAATTACCTAGAAATAGGTATTTACGATGAAACACACGGTACTAGGAAACACCTCTTCTTAACAAGATTATGAGCAAAGAGCACATTTTCCTTATAGAAGGGCCGACAGCCGGGCCTTTACGTGTTTCGACATAAAATGGTGTTAACAGTACGGTTACGCATTATTAACAGGTTTGGTGGAATATATGCATGTAATCTTGTGCAGGCCGGTTTACGACCGGAGATTTGGATACAGTCGATAATTTCACGAAATTACGGGGGTCATTTTAACGCAGGCTCAATCCTTTACTAATTTCGGTGGGATGGCAATTTCGGTGGCTGTCTTATTTTCAAAACAACTACAGTTGTTTATTTCATACTAACAATACTAATGAGTTCCAGAATAAAACAAGTTTATTTTTTCATCCAAAAACCTACAAATAAAAAAATACACTGAAATTAGTAAAAAATTGAGCCTGCATGAAATGACCCACGGTCCAAAATCGGCAACCAATGCCCAAAAAACATCAGCAAGAAAAACAGTCATTTTGGATACTAAAAAGATCGTAACTAGATTTTGACCGTGACCTTATGTTGCAAAATTGGCTGTCTGACAAAATTTGTTTACGAGAAAAACGATAAAATGGATTATTGATTATTTGGTACAGGATTCGTATTTTGGCTGACTAGTTTTATTACACTTTGCGGGCCGGTTATTGGAGGACATCAAATATTATGGCAGAACGTGGAAAATGTCTGAAAGCTAGCTCTGGTAAAACCCTGAGCTAATGACGTTAGAAAGTAGAGAAATTGTAGATAAGTGAATCGAGAATCTAATCGAGTGAGCTGCCATTGTCCTTTATCTATATATACTCGTATATAAAAGAACAGGGGTTTTTATTCAGACTCGACTACAGCCTAAACCGTTAAACGCAGAAACTTGAATTTTGGACAGCATTTGAAGTCTACCATGTAGGGTGGCAATAAGACGGGATTTTGCGAAAATCCTCCTCTATGGGGGTGAAAAGGGTTGAAAATGTTTGTATGAATAATCTTATTCCTCGGGTTTATAAACTTGAAACTTACCACGAATAAGAACACTAGTTTAAGTATAAACTGTCTTCAAAAATAGAAGGTTCTCTCTTCGACTCGTATGTTTGTATGTTAGTATAGTATGTATGTTTATGATACAATTTTGATGCAATTTTTAAGAAGAGTGTTCATTACATTCTGGAGAAGGTTTTAGTAACTAATAGTTACAACAAAATTGGTTATCCGCTGATTACAAAGAGAGCTGGGTCATTTTTGGTTGAATATTTGAACTAAAAAATGAATGCAATCTTTAAAATTGTTCATTCGTGAGTATCCAAAGTAATAATTACCGCTCGTATTACAGAACGAAACTCAAGCACTGATCTCTATTCAAATCTAGATTTCAACCAATCAAATGCCTTGAATGTAGTTTTAAGTAATACTTGAGTATTGACTGACGTTCTGTAATACGGGTCTTAGCGATTTTTATTACTATTTGTTCTTGGTTCTTTAGATATTTAAGAGACTGTGTGTATTTATTTTGTCTTAAACCGGTCTTGAACGCGGTTAATGATGTCACGATTTGATGAACGTGTTTTTAATTACCTCAATTTAAAATCAGTTTTTATGTTCTTGATTATTATTTGTGGGAAGCATTCAATCATTATATACATATTTGGATTATCCAATGTGCAGTAAGACGTCACTTTTTAGGTAATTACATGAAAGAAAATGGGGAAAAAACAATAAACGTCGTAACACTTTGATGTAAGGGTCGTTATGCAGTAATCCTTTTTAGATATTTTACACAGATTTACAGATGTTTAACATTTTATAGTAATGCAGAACCCATCTTACTAAGAAAAGTAAAAACAAACTGTCCATAAAATAAAAACTACAGGTAACATGGACATGGAAAATTCTTAGATCTGTATCTTTCAAATGAATTTAATGATTACACATTAGAATGAAGTAATCTGACCCACTAGTTAACCCAAACTTATCTGAAGGTCGTGATAACGCCTAAACTATGTTAAAATGCAATAATTCGGTAAATAACACGGGGTATCGACATATCATTATTGTAAGTGTAACATAGTAAATTAAATTCTGATCTCTCGGATTAGGGCAAACTGTCCTGGTAAGTAAATAAAAGATAACTGACCTACCGAAAAGTCGGTACTTCAACAGATTTCAAACAACGAACACTGGATTTAAAAATTGCAGACTTTTTGATCAATTAGCCACAATGGCTAGATTGACAAGTTGTTTTTAAGGTCAAACTGTTTTTTTTTTAAGAATCGCCTATCTCCATAAACTACCTGGCCCTGCAGTCTCGACAAATATAACGACAAAAATCGGTCATTAAGTCTAATCAATGACAATTTTTTTCAATAGATTTTAAACCTTATGCTTTCGAAATAAAGTTGAAAATCTACTAAAGGAATTTGATAACGATACGACTCAGCGATCGATTTTTGTCGCGGTCTAATGTCGAGACTGCAGGGGCTGAACTTGAAACCATATTTGAAATTTTGATAATATTTTTAACAAAAGGATTGCATAATTAACAACACAAAGACAGTCACAATAATGTTATGTTATTTAGTAAAGCGTGACCATCGTTATGTTAATGATATAACGTCTATGTAATCCCACGTAATACGTGACCGTGACAGCTCGTGAACTTTATATTGTATGAGAATATCCATCGAATAAGGATGTGAGGAAAAACCTAGTCTGTCATCCAGATCCTTAATTGTATTCTTTGGTTTTATTAGTAGAGATACTGTACCACTTTATTAAACATTTTTTGCCCTTTGCTACAAAAAAGTGGTGCAGTTTTATGTGCCTGAAAATGTATGTTAGCACTTATTAACACTTTGATCTTAGCCAAAATGCCGAGAAGCGACAGTCCTTCCCATCACGCCCTGAGTGGGACTCATGTGGGGACTCATTTGATGATTTTACCACGATAAAAACGGTAAAAACTAATATTTAGTTTGTAAGGAAATAAATAAACTTATACTTTTAATTTGGAGTCGTTAAGTAAGGAAAATATGTAGTAGGTATATCGGTTAAGTACTTAGTCTTTAAAGTGTTCCCATTTAACCTTACTTAAGGCCAAATGCCAATATCACTATTTAGACACTGCGTGAGGGTGAGAAAACTTGAAAAATGTCCATAATTTTATGACATATTTTTCCAACTATTCTGAAATATTTTCACACACAGTCACAACTAATATTTTCTTGACATTTTCCCAATGTCAGTCATTATGTCGTAGAACATAAACAATGAAACATAAACACACTTAACACTGCGGAAACCACTAACAAGGTATTTTTTATGACCTCCAGCTCATTAAGAAACAAAAAGATCCCTATTATGAATCATTCGTTACGATAGCTGCGGTCACGATTTCCGAGTTTCCTTTCGATTCGATAAGTTACGTTCGAATGTGCGATACGTAATACACGAAAGCTACTCAGTCAAAACAATTCCTTGTTTTCACTGTTTTATGGTCGACGGAAATCGATAGAGCTAAAGTAAGCTGAAAGACATTTCATACTATGTTTCAAGACCCTATTTTTCGCAATGACGGAATGAAAATGGGGAGGCTGTTTTTTTTGAGACTGAAGTGTTTCAGTTAAAAAATGCAGTTTTTTTTTTCTTTAAATAACTTTCAAACATGTTTTCTACAGTGTTTTGAATCGATCCCGCCATTTCAGTAAAAAAGGTGTAAAGGTGGTTAATTTCTGGTGACAGCAGCTTACAAACTCGTAAAATCTCATGTTTTAATATCGCACGTGTTTGTATGAGAATGCGATACTTTCTCTGTTCTCGTTGTAGAATAGGTTCCGAGAAACATTGTTTTTTACGTGGACGCGTGCGATAAATGTGTTTCCCACGGCTGTCACGAGTTTCCTCATGACTTCATTAATGTACTTTACTCGTTTTATGGTTTATTAGGGACTTAAGTATTGTCAAGAAAATTATGTATCTATTAGTTTTCCGACATGTTTAAAATTATTATTTCAGCAACCGAATACACAGTGGATTTTTAGGCACTAAGGACATAACAATCGTTTCCGCTCCATATACGGGAAATAGCAAGGCAAAAAAAAAAAAAAATGAGAGAAGTCAATATTAATATCAACCCATGATCCCTAAATCTGTGTCCGTAGCCTGATTTCAGGGTTTTGGTATTTCATTCAGATTTCAGGATTCAAGTATTTCAGTTCTAGAGCAAGTTTCATAAAACTTCTAGAGATCTCATAAAATATAGAAATTTTTATTTCAATTTGATGAATATCAGACATAATTATGTTTTAATAGTTATGGAAAATCCAATCGCAGTATCTATGGAAAAATAAAGCTTAGTAACAATAAAACATGTGTAGGTAACACATAAATAAGCAGTTAATAACTAATACAATCCATGCATGATTTGTCATACATTATGAAAACATTCTATACAATAGTAAATAAATTCATAGACAAGTCTGTTGCGATGCAACTCAATCACCACTATTGTTATGCAAATAATTATAGCAACAATACCAAAAAACAAAATGCCAATTTCATGAGTATGGTCTAAAAAAACCCACAAATACGAGTATGCAGCAGGCCAAAAACAATAGTAAATTCTATGTATGTTTGTTGCGGGGGAATACGCTAGTGTTATGATGCGGTGCGCGTGCGCCGGTCTGGTTCTGTTTCCCTTCATTGAATTGGTAATAAGTTAATTGTTTAGCTGACGTCCGGTGCAGTGCACGTTGTGGTGAGCTGGTGAACCTTCTGATAATCTACTTCTTACTTAGTCTTAATAAACCTTTCTTAGCATCACCAGGCTTTGATGTTCCCACTGCTGGAACACAGGCCTGCTATCTCTGAGAGACTAGACTGAATCCTACAACCGGTTCCAGTACAGTCCTACCCCGACTTGGTCACTAACACTGTGATTAGAACTTAAGGGGGATGCTCCAACCAGCCCGCGAAATTCAATTTTTTTTACGTTTTTTGCAATTTGCAGGCCAGTGACATGTTGTAACTTTATAAATATATGTGTTGCGGTAATAACAAGTATAATTTTAAATATAAAAATTATCGAAAAATTCGCTCCATCAGCTCTCACATAGAAAAGGTGCATCGTAGTTAGATTTCGGAGATTTTAACATGATGCACCTTTTCTATGTAATAAAAAAAAACTCGCTCCATCAGCTCTCACATACCTACCTACTCACATACCTATCACATATCTACCTTTTCTATGTGAGAGCTGATGGAGCGAGTTTTTTTTTATTACATAGAAAAGGTGCATCATGTTAAAATCTCCGAAATCTAACTACGATGCACCTTTTCTATGTGAGAGCTGATGGAGCGAATTTTTTGATAATTTTTATATTTAAAACTAGCTTCTGCCCGCGACTTCGTACGCGGATCCTGTTGCTTATGCCAGCGACAACGGGGTCGACAAAATCGAAGATCTAAAACGTCTGATGTGAAATCCTTAGAGCCTGATGGGGACGGGAAAACAACTGGACGCGCGTGACGATTCCAGACGTTCCAGATTTTTCATTTTTGTAAGTCAACAGGAAATGCTCATCAGACTAAACTGCTCTTGCTAAGACGTGATTCTGGTTATGTTATAGTGTAGCTAGGCTCTTGGAGTTCCACAGAAGGTGTTCCATATCTCAAGTTTCATACGTAAACAGAGAGTGGTCATCAGGCTGAACTACTTTGCTAAGACGCTATTCCTTAGTGTAGCTAGGCTCTTGGAGTTCAACAGGTGTTCCAGATCTTCCATTTTATACATCAATAGTGATAATGCTCATCAGATTGAACAACTCTTGCTAAGACGTCAATCCTTTAATGTATAGTATAGCTGCCTCTTGGAGTTAAACAACAGGTGTTCCAGATCTTAAATTTTTTTACGTCAACAGAGAGTGCTCATCAGGCTGAGCAACTCTTGCTAAGACGTTATTCCTGTATGTGTTATAGTGTAGCTGGGCTCTTGGAGTTCCACATCAGGTGTTCCAGATCTTCAAATTTATTCTCTCAGCAGAAAATGTTCATCACGTGGAACAATTTTTGCTATCACACCATTTTTGTATCTCTTATAGTTTAGCTGGTCCATTGCGGTTCTGCACCAGGTGTTCAAGTTTCCAAGATAAATTATAGCCTATGTGTTGGCCAGACTTAATACCTATACAACAAAAAAAAAAAATCATTCAAATCCGTCCAGTACTTTTTGAGTTTATCCCGGACATACATACAGACAAACAGACAAACAGACAAAAATTCTAAAAACTATATTTTTGGCTTCGGTATCGATTGTAGATCACACCCCAAGTATTCTTTTAAAAAAATATTCAATGTACAGTTTTGACTTTCCTACTATTTTATTATATGTATAGATTATACTTGTTATTACCGCAACACATATATTTATAAAGTTACAACATGTCACTGGCCTGCAAATTGCAAAAAACGTAAAAAAAATTGAATTTCGCGGGCTACATCGAAGCAATCATCTTAAAAGGGGATTTACCTTGTTTTTATTTGTTTTGAGTATTATTGCCAGAATGTTGAAACTCAAGTCTTATTTAAACCGTGTCTCGAATTTTGGTTCGAAGACATGAATTTTCCTTACGCAATTTTTTTTTTTCACCGTTTATTGGAAACTCAAAAGTCTTAAATTGTTTTTTTTTTTTTTGTTTCGAAGTCATGAATTTTCCTTACGCAATGTTTTTCTTCACCGTTTACTTTTCCCTGGGTTCTTTCCATAGTAATAAAAAAATAGAGTGTCGAACTGTGGACCTAGAAACGCGCGTACCTATGTTATATTTTGGCGTAGTTTTGCATGCCTGTTTTTAATACGGTGTCGCTATGGAAAAACGTTAGCTTGTATAAGGATTTTAAAATATGAAAAAGAAAATATTAATACTCTAATTACGACTTTAAACCCAGATAATATTATCTAGTTTCCTCTATAAGTATAATAAATACTATTTAATAACTTGAACGGTTAGGGAAACCCGGAATAGTACCGACTTCATAGATCTAGGGTCAATAAAATGAGAAAGTCAGGAACAGATTAAGCTAGCAGTATTAGACCGGCTGTGACCACCACAAATGTTCTCATATTGTGAAGTGTATGAAAGTGTAATCGTATTCACTGAATTGCTTTGTCTCAGTTACTTTGTTGAACTACAGTTCTTTTTTTTTGTACCGTGGTAAAATCAACAAATGCGAGTCCTCGCACCTATTGGGCCCGGACCTATTAGGAGAGGAGATGTGCTTGAATAACCAATCAGATGTCCACATCTCCTAACCGCTTAGCTTCAGTGGACATTTGATTGGTTATTCAAACACATCTCCTCTCCTCTCCGCTTTGGAGTCCGGGCCTTACTATCAGACTTGTACTGACTAAAATCCAAGGAGATCCTTCAATAGCTCTTTACGTTTCTGGATCACGGTTACTAGGGAGTCCCGTCAGATACTTCAGTCCTATTCTTTGTATTTGAATACCTAGACTTTTTTATGCTATATAGTAAAATTATCGAATGAGTCTTTGTGCTCTGAGTGGAACGGAAGAGACCATTAGACTCATCAAGCCATGACGGAGGCAACTCTGAAACCTCAGGGTGGCCAATTGGCCATATCTCTGAACACGAAAAAGAAAAGACTGACTAAATTCCATCGTGTTCCTCCACGGTCACGGTTAACTATTAAGACAGTCCCGCTACCCCAAAGGGCTCATACAAGGGGAGGGGTTTAGATAAGACTGAAGAAGGAAGACTGGGAGTAAATAAATTACGGTACCATTGAGGTACGATTTCACCTCCATCATGATCGGCATTGTCATCTGTCATAACCAAGAAACAGCGTTTAAACTTGTTTATGATGTGGTAATCGCGTTCACTTTCAATAATTGAAAGTACAATCGACAAAGTTGAATCATGCATGACCCACCATAAGCTTATTTTCTTACAGACATTCAAATACAATTAGGTCTATATTACCGTAAGCATATATATTCATGGTAACGACTTTGATCTTTGTCAGTTTGACGGATTCAAACGATTTATTGTCAAAATGGGTCATGATTCAACTTTGTCCATTGTACCTATAGTGCTAGGTCAGAACAGCAAAATAAAGTGCATAAATAATAGTTTACCAGAAACCTGCATTTAATTGTCGTTTCTTTGAAATCATTTCATTCCTACAATTTGACCAAGATTCGAGAAAAGATCATGTTCTTTTACCAAGATTAACTTGCCGACAGATTATATGTTTTCATATAATTCTGCATTATTTTAAGTATACTTATTTTTTTTTTTTATTTTTTTTACAATAGTTCTTAATTGCTTTTTATTTTTTTATTATGATTATTATTTTCTCCATTTATTATAGTACAGGTCGTAGGATATCATTATGTTACTATGATATGTGTATTAAACCCACATGTAAGCGGACATAGATAGCATTTTAAAACTATTGTCGGAGCTGATGAAGTTTGTTAAACCACCTTTGCAATGTATAGATTCAATTTCTTAGTATTATATAGCTGCATTAGATGCATTGTGTGAGTGCTATGTGCTTTAGAGCCATTATTGATTAGATACCTACGTACTTTACTTTATTGACTTGAATAACCCTGGCGGTTGAAAGTATGTCATGCTCACTCGAATGTCTCGCTGATGGTGGCGCGTGTGTCGGATCATTTAGCTCCCTTCAAAATGGTTGAGCTGAATGGTGCTGATAGATGTGTCATGTTCGTGAACGGGCGCTGTCAGTTGAGACTGGTCATCTCTCTGCTGCCACGGTCTGTTTTAATTATTAATACCTAACTTTATATTTAAAATGTCTTTTTATATTTACTATGGACACTAATAACTTGCCACATCGTTCTCACAAAATGTAACACCTGATGATGAATGATGTAAAGAAAAATCTGTAATAATTTTGGCGATTGAAAAAGAGTGTCCATGGAGTTTCTTGCTCATTCTTCTCCATAGAGATCTACCTTTTGGAATGAGCACCTACGGTACTTTCACAGTTTTTATGTCTTGTGACTGGGACTGTAGCACCATAACTATTTGTGTACTAGTTTTATTTTATGTCTTTTGACAATTCAAAAGTGCCTGTAATGGCCTAATTGAAATAAACGCTTTGATTTGATTTGATTTGATTTGACCTTGAAATTTCAAATCACAATAAACAATATCCTTGATCATTGATCAATAGGTAATATTAATCATCGTAATATTCTTGCGGTAAGCAATAATTACAGCTATATATAACTCAGAATCTTTAGAACAAAAAAACCCGAAGACACAAGTGTTTACGCCTGCATACGGTGGCACACATATGTACGCTTGTGCAACCATTAGATAATGTCCTCTCGACTTCGGACATTCTAATAAGAGTGTACTAGTCGCTGAGCTCAAATGTGCATTGAGCCATGAAATGTGCAGGAAAATATACTGTCCGTGATTTTTGGTTATTTTGTAACCGTACAAGGCGAGGACAATACTGTCTGTAATTTTTAACCGACTTTAAAGAAAGGAGGAGGTTCTCAATTCGTCGGAATCTTTTTTTTTATGTATGTTCCTCGATTTCTCGAAGACGCCTGGACCGATTTGAATTTTTTTTTCTTACGTTTGAAAGGGTACTTTCCAAGTGGTTCCATGATCACCAGGTAAGGATCTGATGATGGGATCCCAGGAAAATCGAGGGCAACCTTCAAATTTTATAGGCAGATAGTAACATTTTCATATATTTTCTAAAGTGGTTCAAATATTTGCATCTGATAATCATCATCGCACGTGATGAGCTGATTATGGAAGGTACAACTCCTTAACAGTAAGGAGTAGGCATCGATTGATTTAGTTTGTGTACGCATATCTCCGGAACTACAAGTCCGATTTAAGTTATTCTAGGGAATACTGCAAGTTTCATCAAAATCGGTTCAGTAATTTATGAGATATGAAATTTTATTAGCTTATTGTGTACATGAGCTATGTAATTACCGGTGCGAAGGATTACAATATTCTAGTGCACATGTAAGAGAAGGGTTGAATATTTATTTATTTAAACTAAAAAGAGTAAAATAAAAAACAAAGAAAAGAAAAAAGAAGATAAAAGCACCGACTTCCGAAAGAAAAGTTATTTTGTAGATTATTTCACACTTTTTTGTAGTTGTTTTTGAAGGCGGTTACATTTTTTTTTTTTAAGTTTTTTTGGTTAATGGTGATGGTCTAACTACTTAGGTTTAATAACCTTTAAATAGCCGCTACTCTAAAAAAACGCAATAGTTAAATACATAAATATTTGTACTCAATCAATTTGATCAGCAGATTTTTACATTAGTAATATTTTTGTTTAAAGCGACGCGGGAAAATAAGAAGTTCATGGAAAGAATTATCCTTTGCCCAGAAAGTCCCATTTCTGGACTAAGAAAAAAAAAAAAGGTTGCACTCCAGGAGTGCCGGTAGAAGTGAAAACTTTTTTGTTACTATGTTTTATTTTTAATTTGAATGACGTCTTACTCATTTTCGATCAGGGTCACGTGACCCTGACGCGAGTTTTGGTCACGTGACCCTGACGCGAGTTTTAAATTTTTTACCCATTACAGAAAAAGTGTACAACGCCGCTAAAGAAGTTTTCACTTCAAAAACTCCTGTTCTTGAAGCAAGAAAAAAAAACTCCGTAAAACTCTACTTAAAAACGTTAATTATTTTTTAAGTAGAGTAGGTGTCTCATTATAAAGATAATAAAATTAATAAACTAAATAGTTATTATTTCCCGTTAGAAAAATGTCATGGTATGTCGTGATCAACAAATTGGAACCTCTGTGGTTCAAGAACTATGTTGCAATGTCTATGGCAATGACAACCGTGGGTTTGAAGCGAACTTGGGAAGTAAACAAACGCCTACATTTGTGAAGAAAGATCACTAGAGCATACATAATTATGGTGATTATAATTATGGTGGTTAATAGGTAGCATGGTGATGTAGGATCTCTATCAGATCTGGCCTTACGAGGAACTATTTTTTTCCATTAAATTAATTTCAAAGTTTTCGTTTACTTTACCTTACAAAATCTTAAAAAGTCACGCTAGAGCCTCTGATAAACAAAAATGAATTTACATACATAAAACTGTGACACTACAAAAACTTTTAAACGTCTGTTGAACACTTGTCCAAAAAATGTCAGATTATGACGTTGAAATAAGGTCTGTTTTGCAGTCACACTTTTTTTTTAAGACAAGTGTCCCAACAGATGTTTTAGTTTTTGTAGTACTTAAGGCTGTTAATGTTTTGAAATCTTTTATAAATTAGTTTCGCATGTATTTCTGTATTTGAAAGCAAATTGTCTGAAATGTTTTAGCAGCTGTTAAAACTTGAAGATTTCTTTGAAACTACGATCACGAATTCTGAATCTCATTCTTATTCAGCGACAATCAAAATAAAAAAAAAATGTAATAAAAAGAATTTTGCAATGGCTAAATTCTATTTTTCTTAAATAGACAAAATATTTTAAATTAGATTTTTAACAGGTTAAATTGACTTCCTTCCTAATTCAGATTCGATACATACTTAATGCCATTCAAAATAGGTATATATTTTAGAACGCAATATTTTTCCGCATTGCTTGAATTGATGTTAACACTTCAATACCTATTTGTTTTTGAATCATTTAAACATAAGACATTCATTTTTATATATTGTTTTTGTTGCTCCTATACATTAATTGACCGCAAGTTTCCCGGCTTTTCTTCGCTTTAATATTTTTACACAGTCATGTTCACTGTAAACCTAAGTAGCATATACTCGTATCACACTCTTTCACTTAATACCTACTTCTAAAACTTTCTAGTCAATATAAGCCTTAAATAAAATTAGGCTAATGTTATTTACTTGGCGTGCTTTATATGGCTTACCTTTAATTATATTTATCTCTAGCTTTTCATGTTAAAATAAAAATATACATAAATACTCACATTGAAGGTACTCCACGTTATGTTCCACTTCAGGCAACAAATGCATGAAGGTTGTGGAGAGCAGGACACCACCACCGAACGACAGCAGGGTCATCACAACCCTGTTGGTGGCCTTCAGGTTCCCTGCATCCTCAGCCGACAGCCAGTGGAACCTCCTCGCCAGCAGCAGCGGGAACAGACCACAGAGCATGGAGGCACAGAACAGCACGGCCATGGACACCCCCTTGGCCAGCACAACACCCTCCGTGTCACCTTCTTCGACAGCATGTCGTATCACTGCATGCAGATGTTCGGCAGACATTTTGGCACAAATATTGGTCCCAACTGTAGTCACCAAAGCTCCTTCTACTTGAAGAACTCGCGTGTAAGTGGGTTGCAGTAAGGGCGCTTACCCTTTTATAGCGTGTAGTGCGATATCAGCAGTGTGCGCGTGCGCTGTCGAAGAGCGCCGCGCCAGTACTATGCGCACAACGCGCCGGCCGGCTCGCAGTTCGTTCCACTCCCGCGCAGACTCCCGCGCACGCCGCACAGCCTTAAAGCCCATGCGCAACATTCACGTGGAATTTGTTGCGACTGCGCATGTCGAATGTTTTTTTTTAATTTTTGTTTTTACTGTGACATATTTCACATTCATTCCGTTTTTTTATTGCTAAGTTTAATGACGTTACGTGTTAATCGTGTAAAAATATAACAATATGTAACTAAATTGAAGGTGTGGTAAATTGTGCTGGAAACTGTAACTTAAATTATGGGAAATTAATTATTATCAATGGCTTTTCATTTGTCTTGTCAAGTGTCTATGGAACTCATCTAAGTGACACCGTTCACAAAAAAAATTAGGAACTCTCATTGATTGAATAATAACTCTTAATCATTTAAGATGGAGTAGAGAAGTATTAAAAAAATAATGACATACCTAGTGATAGTCCGGTAAATCATCATTTCTTTTCGCAGTAGGCTACAACTCGTGATGTATCCATGTCTCTACCTTGATGAGAACAGATTATACGCCTCAAGGATTCTCGCCAAACATGCTCAATACAAAGAAATATCCTTATAGTCAAGGGTATATGCCCAAAACACCTTGTTCAATATTTACATTGACATAATAAGGAAACTTAACATTTTAATTTAGCATTCTCTTTTAAAACCTTTTTCAATAGCTAAGAATGAATAGGTAGGTGACAAGAACATGGTCCGTCATCATTCAGCCTATTGCAGTCCACTGCTGGACATAAGCCTCTCCCAGGGAGCGCCCCAGCGACCTTCTGCTTTTTTCATCCAGCCACTGCCAGCCACCTTCTTTAGGTCATCGGTACATCTTGCCGGTTTTTTGTTCTTATGCCGTAAGACCTCATTCCGGATTTTATCCCTTAGTGAGACCCCAAGCATAGACCTTTCCATAGCACGCTGCGTGACATGAAGTCGGCGGGCCAGCTTGACAGACATGTTCCACGTTTCAACTCCGTAGGTTAGGACTGGAAGGACGCACTGATTGCACACCCGGCTTTTCAGGCACTGCGGCATGCTGCGGTATGGTCCGTAATTTTACAACAAAATTTTAAGTAACATAGTTTAGGTTTTTTATAGGTATGTATGTTACAAAAGTAGTAGAATCATCATAACACTGTCACACGTACCGTCTTTTTTTATTGGACCAATCCTACCGCTTTATTCACAATCACTGCAACTCCTGAAAGTCAGAATCAACAGTGACAAAATCGCCAAGATTAGGAAGCTTGGCGAAGTCCTGGAAAATGATTTTTTAATATAAAATTTCTGTCTCGGATCCTGCAACGAAATTCATAACGTTGGAGTCGGAAATTTCCTCCATACCAAGCAGCAGACAGAACAAAGCAAGGCCAATAGGCACAAAAGGGCATTTACAGCTGCTGGGATAAGCCCAATTATCAGCACCAAGGATTCTGTGTCCCATTGCTGGGCAATGACTTTCCGTTTCTTCCAAACCTCTCTATTTTGGGCAATTTCTGGCCTTGCGAACATGGTCAGATCGTCACACCAATAGATATAATATTTACAGGTCCTAAATTGTTAGTTGCTATAATTGATCCCATTAAAAGATATGGCAGTAACGCTTAAAAATTGTTCGTTTCCACAAGGTCCAGTATTATGTATGTACATTTACAACATAATGTGTAATATTGCGTTCAACCTGCCATAGAACACACTCCCATAAAATATGATATAGCCTCCTATATTTTGCATTGTGGGACATCTAACTCATCACTAACTTCTGAAAAGAATTGGGGATAAACTACGCGGATAAACTCATTAACAAAAAATTAAATCATTTTACTTCCTCATTTAACAGTGTTATCGTACGTAGCCGAGACCTTGAGCAAAGTATTTTTAATAACAATTATCTTCCTATAAACAATTAACTATCTATGATAAAACAAATTGATGAATGAAATGTAACAAGCTAATGTCAATTCAAAACGTTTATGTAATTCGGTTGATTTTACAAAATTATTTAGTTATGCATGTAGAGTTCGTAGCGATCTCGTAGCACATTGCCTACGCGCATTTGATTTGAATTCGCCGTATAAAAGACATTATACATATTATGGAAATATTGGTTTTGATCAACCTCTATGTATTGAGGGAATAAGATCGGGAAAAAATGGTTTAGGAGTAATTCTAGACCTTAGAAAAAAAAACTAGAATCTTTCTGATCTATAAAGCTTCTGTTTTTTTTTTGTTTGTTGAGAGTTTTTCAGTCATCTCCGATTGAAACGGAAGGGATTGTCAGATTCGTACTGACTAAAACCTACCCAGTTCTCATTTTGTTTTGCCTGACGGAACAATTTCAACAAACTTCTAAATGACATTATAAATACGACAGTTTGTATGGATGGATAAATGAATGGATATTTGTCACCTAATTAGGTCAGAATGGCAGAACGGATTTTGATGAAAAATGGCTCACAGATAACTTATAGTTTGATATCATTAATGACGGAATTACGGTACCGAGGGATCATTTCTTAGAAGTTACACTCGAGCTAGTTTAAAATATACGCTGCAAATGTATTTCCTTTCTCAGAAACCTTTGAGTGCGCAAACATAATGCACTTGTGCTATCCAACGCGCGTGTTGTAATCAAAGTAAATAAGTTAAACGCATACTTGACACAGTTCTGAGTTACCGAGTCATTCAGTGCGACAATGGGAACATTTATTTTGTGTTGCTTGGTTCCTATAGACCTAAAGTCAAAAAAGGCATGGTCGCCGGAATTATATACCTGTATTTTTCTGTAATTTCACTGACCATACCATTTTATCCGACACTTATCTTAGGCCTATAATATTCCGGATGCTGCGACACGGCCACCTTTGTGAGGGAGTGGGCCATAATCCACCACGCAGTCTTCCACGCACTCTACCACGAATTTTTGGTTCCAGGACGTGCCGGTTTCCTCACTATGTTTTCCTTCACCGTAGCTCATATTATGCATTTGGCAAAGTCAAAAGGAAGGGTTTTGATTTTATCCGTCTATGCTTGTATGTTGTTTTGTTTGTTTGTGTCATTTTCATGTGTGAAATAACTAAACTGCTGAGCTTATTTTTGATGGATGAGGCATCAATCGTTTTTGGGTGACATAGTCTACAATCGGTGAAATATGAATCGCTGATTTTTTTCTTTGCTCAAATATAATGACAACTGATAATTATTTTTTTTTTCAGTTTGTTTATAATATTACAATCTAGCCTAAAAAGGCTAATAAGCAATTTATATCTAACTTAATTTGCTAACAGTAAATTTATATCTAATGAAATATAAAAACATTAATAAGTATATCTTTTAAGATTAATATCTTAGAAGATGAAGAACCATGCAAGAAGAAGAATGCTATTTAAAAATAAAAGTTGAAAACTGAAACACAACAACGAAGAAAACTACCTATGTGTATGTCTAATATGTATACAGGAGTTGTAAACAGTTTTCGTAGGTATAATTGCAGTTGTATATGCTGTATCTGTAACATTCATTCATTACATGCTTAATAACGTGAGACTCCGGTTTTTTGTTCGATGGAACGATATAGCGTAATTACGTTCACGAAACCGTATTTTTCCTCTCAGATTTTCCTGCCGAGCCGGAAAATGTGATGTACTTTTTTATATTATTTTTCGGGACATCGCCATACATCAAACGGTGTGGAAGCCCTGTATGCACAACATTTAGCGCGTGTGCCTTCATTGTGTAATCCTAAAACAGGTTTCAAGTCTCCACACAAGTGCATACCGGGTAGGTAGTACTTAGCTTACTGAGGGACTTTTTCACGAAGCTGAAATTGCCTATTGAATATCACTAAGTTATTTTAATGCATCTTCTACCTATAATTAGCTTTTCCGAGAATATTCATTTGCAAATAATATACCTAGAGCTAGAGCTATTCATACAAAGTGCGCAACGAAAAATATTATGTATTCAAGGTTGCAAAAATACTAATACTAACTAATATTGTAAACGTACAAGTAAGTTTGTTTTAATGCTTTTAATATTACTTATAGAAGTCGACAACCTTTTTTTGGCAGAGGCCCCAAAGTGACAAAATCAAGTTACCACGGACAGCAATTTTCAAATTAAAATCTCTTTATTAATTAAATATTTTTAGTAACATAACAATCACGGGCCCCAAAGAGTCATGATTAAGGTATTAAGTAAGATAAATGGGGCCCTGGAGACAATTTTTTGCTAAAAAAGTAGCTAGAAGCGAAACAGCGAACAATCATTTAGATCCAACCTATCCCTTGCTGCACTCTCCCAGCGGATGTGTCCCCCAAAGGTGACCCAAGCGAGTGGTTGCTTCAACGACGATATAATACTAGACTCGTAATAACAGGCGACCGATGTCTGCCAACACATTAGGCAAAAAAGTCTTATATTCGTCTCATTTCGACCAATCCTGTGAGCCGTAAACATACGTTGAGACAGAACAGACCTTGAGTTAGCCAATCACAACGCAGTACCCCGTCCCCCTCGCTTACGTTAAACCTCAGCAACTTGGCAGAATAGTTTGTGTTCTTTAGATCGTGCATGCGGAGTCTAGTATTATATCGTCGTTGGGTTGCTTAGTTTTAAATTAGGATTTAAACCTGTGGAGCCTTACATTCAAGTCTCACCACAGAATTACCAGGTTCAGCAGCACACAACCTCATTCAACCTGCAAGATTCCAATCAAAACAAAAATAAGCTGCGAACTTACGTAGTAGAGGATAAATTAAAAGAGTCCGTACTGAGTGGATGGTTCAGTTATTTTTTTCTGTACAATGCGTACACAGAGGGATAATAAATAAAATAGGAATGACGAACACTTAGGCACTAAGGGTCTATTCACACTGAAACGTGACGCTGCGCGCCCATTTCAATAGAGCAAGTCAAAATGAAAAATCTTACTTTAAACAAAAATACATACACGTTTCCGTAGTAACGTCGCGTCACGTCACGTCTCGATGTGTACTGACCCTTAGACGAACAGACGAAAATGTCGTAAATAAGTACCTTATTCCAAAAAACAAAGGGAAGAGTAAGACCTTGAACTACAAGGATGACAAAAATCCAAAGGACATTAGGGAGATGGGATTACAGGATATGACGAACAATGTCAAAATGAAATGACGTACCTACGTTGTTATTGGGAAAGCCGAAGCAGGAAAAGTTCGGGACAAAGAAGAACGAAGATAATAACCTATAATTGCTTGCTCCAATGAACGAACAGAGTATGAACATAATTAAGATTTTTTAATATATTTTGTGTAAAATAAAAATTAAATTTAAAAATTTAAAAAAACCCCGACACAAAAACCAAGATCCCTTTAAAAGTACTAAATAATAAAAAATAACTCAATTTATATTATTTATAATTTTTAATACATAATTAGGTACTTTAAGATTGAGTTATTTTTTATTATTTAGTACTTTTTAAAGGGATCTTGGTTTTTGTGTCGGGGGTTTTTTTATAAATGAGTTTGAGGCGTTTGCAAATAATTGTTAAATATTTGTAAACGTACACACATTAGGAATATTTCTAGCATCGAGATAACGTATCTTTTTTTAATTGAATAAAAAATAGGACAAGCTGCATAAGTATCTTTAATTTTAGTTTAAAAAATACTTAGTTATATAAATGAAACGTCAAAATACATTTTACAGCTCTATTAATACACTCCGATTAATGCATAATACTGAAAATAATAAATCTAAAAATATAGACAAACGATGATTCATCGTTACGCCCGCTGCGCCGACGCACAACACTTGTCAACAATCACGATCATTGACACACCTATTAGTACTTCGGAATAAATCATCGATCTATTTTGAATAGATTTCTGATCAGGAGTAGCCAAGAAAGTCAGGTCCATTCATAAGATATCAATAAATACGAGTACTTATGACATGTACATGCTTCTTTTTTTTTTAGGTGGTAAAATCATCAAATGATTCCTTACGAAAAACTGGTCTTCCCCCCAGACGTATCCGAGAGGGAACTCCAGTCCACGGGCGCACGTGGAGGTTTCCTGCCACAGCACCCCACTACTCATGACCTGCGGAAAATTCGACTTATGCACTACATTTTCTTAATGCAAATTGATGTATTGACATAGACACTAGTGTCGCGTCAAAAGGCCATGAGTGGTGGTTGTAGCGGACTCTACTTCGTATTTTGTAACGGAAAATAAATTTGAAAAGGTAGGTACAAAATACAACCACACAATGTGTCCACAAGGTAACTATAGATTCCTCGCCACGACTGAAGTCCTTTTGACGGAATGGTGTCTATGTCATTGTAAAAAATTGCATTTAAAAAAAAAGTAGGTACCTACCACGATTTTTCCGCAGGCATTTTCATTTCCAATATTTTGACATCAAGGAACCAAGGTTTTAGAAATGAAATGGTTGACCTTATCGATAAAACTAAAGAAAAACTTAATTGGTCAATTTCTTTGCTCATATAAGGGTAAAAAATATCGAATTCGGCAATTTATTTGAAATGGAAGCATTACTCAAGTCACGGGCAAACTGAAGGTCGTTCGGATTTGAGAGTGTGGCAGATTGCCGAGGAAAATGAATGTCAGTGTCGTGCACACCACGCCCTAAATTACAGTGCGACGATGTGCACTGCGCTTAATTGGTTGATGAATTAATGATTCACGAAATGTAACACATTTACAGATCTAACTAATATTGTAAATGCGGATGTTTGGATGTATGTTCGTAACTCAAAACGTCAGAACGGCTGAATGAATTTAAATCAAATCAGGAACACATTATAGTTTGAAATAATTCTTATGATGCCTACCGTTTATTCCGGGGTGGAATAATTTTCCAATTACACGCGGGCGAATTCTCTGCTAAAAGCTAGCATAAAATATGTTTGATGAATATGTTAGAAAATTAAAAAAAAATACATTCCTCACTTTGCGTTGTGTCCACGTTGCCTAGATAATTCATGAACCCATAAAACTTATAATAACCACCCACTTACTCTTCTGAAACTACATTGAATACCGTCTATTGTCAAACCCCATTTCGTCAAAAGTAGTTTATGAGGTTACCATAAAATGAAAATATTAAACCTGACCTTGCGACACCCATTTCATAAAAGTTGTGTGAAAAATGGCGACTGCAAAGTTTTCATAAAATTTATACGGCTTCCGGAAGTTTTACAACCGTATTAAGAACTCAAGGATAAACGCTTATGGCTACTTGTGCAGCTATAAGCGTTTCTTCCGATCTTTAAATGCAATGCAAATTAATAATAGTCACACTTTCACAAAATAATCTCTTCCAACAGAGTTACTGTTACATATTTACACTGTCATTCAGGCGAAAATATTACATTAGTAATAAAACCATGCATACTTTTACTTTTATGACATAAAAATAAGGACTGTACCTAAATGTACGTAAAAAACATCCATAATCATCATCAATCGCGGTAATTAATTAACATTATTTTCTATTAGAGTAGCCTCAGCATAAGGCTGTGTATGAAATACTTTTTGGGTAATACTTTTTTTTTCTTCAAAATAACGTAGGCCGATAACTTAAACGTCAAAAATACAATAAAAATAAAAAAAAATTGTTTTCTAATTTGTAAAGGGCTTTCAATACTCTTTTTTCCTTCAAAACAAGCCAGCATTCGAGAGGTATTTTTGATGACCTAAAAAAATATTTTTTTAACCACTCTGCACGACAATATTTTGACACATGACACATCAGCTGAGTCGACCGGGTGATTCGAAATTTGAGCTATTACACAATATTTTTTGTCAACTTTCAGCATCCAATTTTTGATCAAAAATATGTTACTACAGCTATTTCATGCGATAAGTTTGTGAACAATATCTCTAAGAACATGTTGAGGTCAATAAAACTGCCTCATTCTGTTGTAAAATGTGTGTAACATACAAAATGCTACATCATTCCAAAAACTAGGTAATTTAGATGTGCTGAAAAATATGTACTTATAAGAAGCTTATCACATGATAATAATGGTTAAACAGTGAAATAAATAAAATAACTTACTATATACATTACTAGATTTGCCAGTGTTCATACATAATTTCATAAATAATAACGATCAAAGTCTGGATAAAAATTTGCAAAAACTATGTTGCAACATGACTCTTTTTAGTGCTGACCGTAAACCCAATATTCACAAAACGATTAAAAACCTTCATTCAGCCTAATCGATACTCGCAACATAATCGAACATGAAAAAAAAAGTAAAACAAGACATAGAGCATGGACTGATTTATCTGCTTTTTGACTATCTATAGAAAGCTCAGTCCATGCAATAAGTCTATGAAACTAAATCTGAATCATTTTATAATATTTAAAATTTTCAAGTATTATTAAATTTCGTTTACGCAATAATTTATTTATCGGTGTTTCATTGGAGGCTAAACATACGAGTACCTATGTGTCTTCAAAACTTAAATTCAATCATATGGTTTTACTTATATTTTGTGTTTTCGTTAAATAAATTCAATTTATCTTCTTAAAACGGATCTAAAAAACGTGAAAAGACAAACACCGGGTTCGGATCTAATGCTGAGAGATGGGAGTATGTACCTACTTCTAAATGATTCCTTGCAGTAACAAACAATTAGAATTTCCAACGGGGCGTATTTGGCTAAATTTTAAACTATGAGGAATAGCGAAAAATCCTAAGTCTCGAGGCCGATTTGATAAAAAATTAAATAACATCATAAAAATTAAATTTTTGAAATATAAATTCAGCAATCAAACTATCAATATTCTGTGAAGTAGAAACATGCGACAAACTTGAGGTATAAGGATTTTTTTCCATTAAATAATGTTTCGCTACATGTTCACAACATAGTGTTCTTATTTCAAATTTTTATTATCACTTCGTGGTGTAAATACATTAACGATTTTTTTGAAATTCGAACTTTAAGTGAGTTTGCGCGAATTTTGATTTTATTCTGCTGTACAATGACTAAATTATTGTTTGTATATTAGTTCATATTTTACCAAGTTATCATTACTTCACCGAATTTGATCCTCAGCGACATCGAATAGTGTAAAAAAATATAATACCTAGCATTTTCTTTTTTTATTTCAAAAGCTCGATTTCTGACGTGTAATACTTACATGACCAAACCAATCTCACGAAACAAATTTGTACAATAAAATAATTAATTTGGCTATCTTTTGTTCGAGAGGGAGAGGACAGCGTCCTCCCTCCGCCCCAACCATAGTGGTAGGCGCCCGCAGCGTCGGAAGTCGGCAGACGATCTCCGGCCACCGTAGGCACGGGCATGCGGTCAGCGAGTAAAGGGCAACTCGCTGTCCGACCATGGACCATGCCTGGGTCGACAGAACGTCGTGTTCCACGTGCGCCTCAAAGAGCGTCAGCATAATGAGAACTTAGAGGGCCAAAGCCTACCGGGGTCGCGGGAGTTATTTCATGACCCCGGAACATAAAGGGCTATTGAAGGACACCGTGGATTTTAGTCAGTACAAGTCTGACAGTCCCTCCCGCCCTGCCCGGGGTGGAAGGACTCATTTGATGATTTTACCACGATAAAAAAAAAACTTTTATTTGGTAGGAAACAAACTCATTTATAATAAGCCTATCAAAATCCAAGGCATTCTATATTCATTCAACATTAAAAAATATATGATTGTACAAAATAAAATGTACAGTAAAAATTAGCTAATAAATTAAAAGTGAAAATACATATTTTTGATTATCGAGTACCTCAGCGAGTGCATTCCTAATTCAAAATTTTTGAATTAAATAATTGCCGCGCATTCAAACATTTATTATCTGACATTGTTCCTTTGTCTATTATTGTTTTTTGGGAATGACAATGTACGTAATATTATTATAAAAGCTTTAAACTTTATTATAATAGATAATAATTGTATTCTAAGCATAAAACAAATTTATTTTAATTTTTATTAATCGATTTCCTAATTTCCTTATTTTTTTCACTCGAGTTGACAAAAAAATCAAATATGGAATCGATTAGAATACTCGCTTTCACACATCATTTCGATTAAAAAAAAATAACATGGTTGTCGATTACGAATACAAATTGAGTAGTGGTAATGAAAAATACGTGTTATTGGCCCTGTATTAGAGAATTACGCCAAGATCTGGTCTTTTTTACGTTATTTATAATATTTGGCATGATATTTATCTTTATTATTATGGAGTTTAAAGCTCGCGTGTGTGATCCAAGTGCAAAATAAAAATGTAAACAAACAAAAGTGGCGCGAAAGTTCGAGTTCAGATATCAAATTTTTCATTACCACTGCTAATTTATGTTGTAATACGTGTGAATTCGTTACAATACTAAATGACGAGTTATTCATTCCTCCTATAATGATCCGTTGGATGTCCGAAAACCACGTTTTTTATGATTTTTAGCCCCACCCAGCACTGCCATCAAAATGGCGAAGATCGTATTTACACTTTTGGATTTTTTTACGGTAAATTATGAAAATAGGCGCTAAATGTAGAAGTTTTAATTTCGTGAATAAATCAGATTTTTATTTAACATTCTTAATTAATGCGCACTCATAGGATTTTATGCAGAGAATATTATATTTTTTAATTTATAATGAGGATGTCGTATGACTACAACGTCTGCCCCTTTTGGACCCACTATTGAGCCAGCGTAGGTTTACTTGTCGCGCCCCTTTCGGGGGCGCTACCGAACTATACGGTTAAGACCCAATATAATGACAGGCTAGCCGAAAACTTAAACGTCGGATTCCATTTTTAAATTATTATAAAAATTGTTTTTTTTTTTTCTATAAGGCGACATGCTTAGGCGACATGTTTTTTTCCAGAATAATATAATTAATATGCCGCTAGAATTCAAATGGTATTTTGTACGACCTAATAAAATTACAAATTGATAATTATTCAAATAAGCTAATAAAAAATATGTGTAGGTTACTTATTATACCAGACCAAGAAAACAAAAGTTTTCCTTATTAGTATTATGGTGGTACAGATACTTACTTTTCGTGCGAAATAATTTAATTTTACAAGTTACCTGCTAGTAACCTTCGCTGAAAAAATTATGCAACTCGTAAAACTACTCTAAAGCTAGACAGACAAGCTGAAACTTTCAGCAGCAGCTGCCAACTAGCATAAACCATGTGGAAGTTTTTGTTGTTTTGTGTATAAAAGCTACAGGTTTGTAGAAAACGAGGCTTTGTTCAGTTTTATGCTGGAAATAGAACGTGTTTCCCGAAATGCGCTGTTTTTAGAAATCTTTGATGCGGTTTCTTTAAAATGACATAGATATTTTTCACGTTAAATATTAGCGCATAAATCGTGTACCTACCTTAGTGAAAATTACCGCATTGAGTTTAAATTAAGGTTTTGTTTTTTGACGTGATAAAATCATCAAAAATCCTTTAGAGACTTGTACTGCCTAAAATCCACGGTCTCCACAACTAAACCGGGAACCGTTATTTCAACTTTAATTATTATTATCTCTTACACTCTTTTTTTATCATTTTCAAGATGTTGCGACGCCATGATTTTATTATAATTGATTGAAAAGTAAACAAAGACGGAAATTCCATTGTCCCAAATTATTGTTTGGTTTTTCCTGTAGGAATTTCACAATATCAATTCGGAGTTCCTATTAATTGTGCCAATTTAAATAAATAATAACCAATTGCCGAATGTGAACACAACACTTGAGTTACGGGGCGGCACCTGTTTGGTTAGGTACCTAAATTGTTTTTTGTTGTATTTATATTTAACAGGAAAAGGGTTGCGTGTAACGAGAACAAAATGGGTTAAAAATCTGACCCGAGTTCTGTTTGACTATGAACCCTTTATCATATAAAACCATGCTGTTCCTTTGCTGGGACTTTGGCATTCACAGAAGTTTTTAATGCCCTAATGTGACCTCCTGATTTATTATAAATATTAGACAGTTATATTTTATAATAGATAAAAACTTTTTTTTTTAATCCTTATCATACTCGTATTAAAATGAAATGTGAAAGTTTATTTGTTACTCCTTCACGCAAAAACTACTGAACAGTTTTTGATGAACTTTGGTACACATCATTTTAACCAGGATTAACACATATTTTATCCTGATTTTATGTTTCCGTGAGATATTTTTTTTTCTGAGTTGAAGGTGGCGGAACCGATAAAACTGATAGTTATTAATATTGCCGTATTCGTTTTGATTAAAATCGGATTTGACCATCAATTTTTTTTTTCAATTTGGAAAATTCAATCATCACTTTGAAGCGGTCAGAAGATGAGTCATTGTAAGTGTGTTTGTTATTTTTGAATCGGCCAGACAGCCTAGAATGTTTATTTTTTTCTTAAAGTTTTATCACGCACTTGGCGAGGTTCCAATCGGGTCAGTAGGCAGTGCTTCAGAGGCTTCTAGAAGCCAAGATTATAAAGATAATGGAACGCGTGTTACTTTATTTTTACCCGTCTAGCTTTCGTAAGAAAGTTCCAGAGAGCGTAAACAAAAATATAAAGTCGCTTTGCTATTGTTACTGGAATTGGAAAACGTTCTGATTTTGCTTGTGCTACATTTGCACTAGAAGAATCTAAGTCGAGCCTGTGAAGAAAATAAGGGTATGCCAACGCGTTAGCATATCCCTATTTTCTTCACAGGCTACCATGGCGAGAACAAAGCGACTATTGGACAAACCAGGGCGCAGTAAAAGATGTTCACACGAGGCGCATAAAAGGCTAGTTTCGTAAAGTTTAGTTCGTTTAAAACTAAATCGTGGTGCAGTATTTGCAGAGACAAGTTTCATCGATCGAAGACAAATTCTCGTTTATCTAGTATTCCAAGAATATCTTAGATTACGTCTATTAAGACAGTAAAATCAACTTCATCATCATTGTATAGCTTGATGTTGATAGCTGATGCGGCGCTGGTGATTGATGCCGGGGAAGATTGAATAAAATATCGGAGATTATAACGCACGTGTGTGTATTGAACCAATATCGCAGATGGATGGAAGGAAAACAGTGTTGCCACTACATGTATGAGGATTTACACTAATTTGATGTTGGTGTTGCAAGATAATAATTAAAATCTCCAACAATCATCATATTGGTGATAATAAAGAGTTGTTTGTTTCGCGCCAATATCAGGAACTACTGGTTCGACTGGTTCGAAATGAAACAATAATTTTGTGTTGGATAGTATATTTATCAAGGAAGGGTAAATAATGGCTATAATCAAAGACACGAGCAATAGACGGGACATCACGAAGAAAGTTGTGATCATATTGCTATGCAACGCTAGATTAAGTGCTACTGACGCACGGCATCAACAATTTTGTATGAATTTTTTCCCAATGCCCGCTCTATAGGTTCTTTTAAAAATCTCTTTGGCTATAATGTTATAACATCCCGCTACGACCCGAAACCTAGGAGATTAGCTAGTTCTATACATATAAAGTGTTTTTTCATCCCCCCACCTCGTAAAGACTATTTTTTCTCTTCGATATCTGAGCGTAAAAGCCGTTTTTACCCTCTAGTGAATAAAGTAAATTGAATTTAGAACATCGTGTGCAATAATGAGTTGTACCAGTAATGCGCCGGCTGACCCCAACAGCTGATCGCTTATTGTGGTGCCCATTTCACGTTCGAAGGTTGTCGTACCACATCAAATTTCAAAAATAGAATTTATTTTTCATCCCCGGGATCTCGGAAATGCTATTTTTCCTCTTCGATATCTGTGGGTAAAAGCCGTTTTTATCCTCTAGTGGATAAAGTAAATTGAATTTGGAATGCACGTGCACTAAAGAGTTGTGCCAGTAAAGGCGGCTGACCCCTACAGCTGATCGCTTGATGTGGTGCCCATTGGGCTAACTTGAATTCCGAACCAGAATCCTTTGGTGCGTAATCTACTATTAATTTATTACAATCTAAAAAGAATAGAATAGAATAGAAAACATTTATTTGATAATGGACACACACACAGTCATAATAAAAAATAAAATCTCAGACTCGGAACCTTCTTGACTCAGAACTTTTCTTTTGCGGTTTTCTTTTCACGTCCTACTTATTGTTAAGAAAAACCAAGATAAAAATAAGAAACTTAAAAACATACTAAACTATATTTTATTTTCTGTAATACTAACCTATAATAACGTAGTAAGTAGTTATTACCTAATCTTTTTTTGCATCTACTCATTTCCTCGCTGAGGTGGGATGAAAAGTTACGTGTTGCACTCGAGTGCAAAGATTTTTCACCTTGTGCTCTTTTGATTCCCTCGCTACCGCTCATGATTCTAATTTTTGAATCACTCGTTGCACTCGTGATTCAATTTTAGAATCATTCGCTTGCTCGGTCATCAAAATTGAGCACGCGGTTAAAAAGCAACTTTGCACTCTTGTATAACAAATAACTATTTTTAAACGACAATAAAAAGGTAAAGAAAGAAAAGAATATACATGTATATTCAACATGCATGTCGCAATATTATAAAATAAATAAAGCTCTTTATTTTATAGCCCTTGGTAATCCTTGAAAGGCTTTAAAGTCCATGATTAATTGCGATATAATCGATTAATATAATCGATCGTCACTTTATCGCCATATTAAATTTAGCCTTACTGATATATAAAATATTTTAATTACTGTTTGTTTATTTCTTTGCCTTTGTTCTAGCATGTTTTACATACGTCAAGGTTGTGATATCTTTTATAATCTTTTGTAAAGAAATAATTTCGATAAAAGATATGTTTTCATTTAAGTACCTACTCTGTTTTTATCCTATAAATTTTGTTCTGTGGACTTGGTGATTTCCAGCACCCCAATTTAAGCTTTATTTAGACAATACAAGAACTGTAATCAAAATGATCACGGAGGTGTTATTCGATTATAATTCCATGCAGTACAAATAAGTTATTTTTTTTACGATAAGGTTTTTGGCGTAAAAAAATAATAAGCCTTCGATATACAGGGTGGAATTTTGTAATGCCACCTGGAGGGAAAGTACTCTTAATACTGCAGATAGAAAATTTTACTCAAAGAAAACATTCCTTTATTTTTGAATAGAAAGCAAACTGCATTCAAAGATTTTCGAAACTTCTCTTCTCCCACCCGGGAATCGAATCGGAGATTTTCTGAAAAAATTATACCCTGTACTTTTATTGCATCGATCGTTAGGGTCAATTATAACGATGAAATCTCTCTAATAAACATGATAAATCAAATGAAAGGAAAACCAAGAAATCTTAAATTAAAGCTCTCGTATAACATGTAATATGGTTTCTTGGGTCTTTCCCTCCAGGTGGCATTACAAAATTCCACCCTGTATAAACAAATATTTACAGAAAAAAACTTACAAGCGGGCTGCATGGGCTAGATCCCTTTGCCTTCCCGAAAGGGAAAACGGTTTTTTTTTTATCTGGAACGCAGATTCGAGTCTTTGCAGTCAATATTATTTCTCAAAAAAGATAAAAAATATTTTTACACGAATTACCTTCCGCATAGAAACCAATGATAAAAAATCTGTTGCCGTGCAAAATAAGAAAGTTAACATACAAAATCACTTTTACTTTTTCGCAACGTGCAAATATCTAGATTAAGTATCTACAGGTAAAATCCCTTATCTATCGTTAAAGTACTTCCTCGTAGAGCCGTTATCGCGTAACGCCGTCGTTACTGATAATATTACGATAACGTCTATTTATGAAGCAGAAAAGCAGCTGCGATGTGCGTGATCTAATATTCCTGAAATAATGTAACTTATGTATTTTATTAATAAATTAACTATTGGAAAAAATAATTGATGTAGTTTAGGAGCCCGTTTAAATCATTAGGTACCCCGTCTTTATTTTTGCTATAATCGGGGAAAAATATATCTCATCATATTAAAATATCATGTCAGTTTGTCTACTTATTTATGATTATGGAAGGAATTCAATAAGGAAAAAGTTTCTGGACTAAAAGGTACTGGGTTTACATGAGATTTTAGTCTGTGAAGTTAGGTTCGATTCAGTAATCTATAATGGCAATACAAAATCCCAATTATAACCTTCGATTATTTCTATTTGACGAAATTGGAATGCATTACATTCATTTCGGACCAACCCTTTGACGAAAAACAACCGTTACGTCATCTTAACACTGCAACATGTTAACAAACCGGTTTTCCGGCGATTCACCTTATCAAATGACGCAAAAAACTGTTACCAGTCACAATAACATCGAAGTATGCATGCATACAACTTTCATAATTTCAATTACATTATGTAAAGCATGATCTCTATAATTCGATTATAGCATGATTTCAACCGCTTACAACTCTGTCTGTAACAGAATCGGCTAGTTTCAGTCATTATTATTTGCAAATCTATTAACTATATTCCGGTACAATATTGAAATAATTAATATGCATTTTTTGGCATTTATTTTTTTATTTAATACTAGCTGACCCGGCAAACGTTGTTTTGCCATATAAATTATTTGTAGTCTTCCTTATTTGCTCACCGTTTAGACCTACCCTGGACTACGACAAACATTTTAAAACCAAAATCAGCTCAATCGGCCCAGCCGTTCTCGAGTTTTAATCAGACTAACGAACAACAATTCATTTTTATTTATATAGATTATCATTAAACAAAGATTAGAAATCTGCAAAACAATTGACCAAATTCGCTGTATTTCTATACGAGATTACAAGACATTCAACAATTTATAATAGGAGGTGAAAATAAAAATACATTAGGTCCCAAACAATACTTCTTTTGAACATCAAAATACAAATTAGGTCTTCCAAAATACCAGTTGAATGCTGGCTTGTACTGCTGAAAAAACGCGCAACAGCCATTAAAAAAAAAAATGCACATTTTTCTTTTTTCTCGTAATGGCGTCTCTCATTTTTTTATAAAGCTTTCAGCCAACCTTATTTTAAATAAGAGGCTGTATAATTAATTTAACCATAAAGATCTTAAGTTTTTTTTTTTATATATGGAACTAAACAAAGCCATTAATTTTTATGATGCGTTTTCCTATAATGCTTTACGAATTATGCATTACCATCAACTTAACTTAGCTTATATTATAAAGATGGTTTAGTAGTTTACCTTGAATGATAGATACAATTACATATAAGTATCCAGCACGTCATAACTACGACATGGATACCTACTTACTTGTATTTCTTAACTTGAATACTTACACTGTAAAGTACGGCTGAACTTAATTTTATAGATTTATGCAAGAAACAATGCAACTATTTCATAAATGGATGCTGTCGAAATACGATAATAACCTCTTTGATGTGCTTACCTAATAATTTTTCAGTCAGAAAAAATCTGATGTTCTCCGGAAGGCACACATTTTGTATTGAAAAAGTTTTTGGATCATAATTTCTTTGCGGGGTGCATCCCGAGAGCATCAGAATTTTTCTGACGGTTTCTTAAAGTAGGTATGCGGTCGCGCTTATGCTTTTTTTTTTTTAACGTGGTAAAATCATCAAATGAGTCCTCCAACCCCGGGCAGGGCGGGAGGGACTGTCAGACTTCTACTGACTAAAATCCACGGTGTCCTTCATAGCCTGTTATGTTCCGGGGTTACGGTAAGGGAATAATGCAGGCAGGCTTTGGCCCTCTGAGAGCCCTGCCTCGTCATTATGCTGACGCTCTTTGAGGCGCGCGTGGGACACAACGCGCCGTCGACCGTCGCGCTTATGCTGCAAAAAGATATGAAATTTCTCAACCGGTTGCAGTAAAAGATGAAACTTACCGAAAGCATACAAAAATGCAAAAACTTGAAACAACCGGTCTTGCAATCTGTGGTGTTCGCAGGCAACACTACGTAGGGCACTAAAATGTTACTACATTAAACTACGTGTGTCACTCGAATTCGTACGGTCGTCACTACATAAAATAGAGAAAACTTTCGTGTATATTTTAATTTGTTATTTATGTTCAGGCTACTTTGACCCATTATATGTATTTACCAGCTGTCTACTTAATTAAATATTGTTTTAAACAATATTTAATTATGTAGACAGCTGGTAGTAGTAGCTATACTGTAGGCAACTGGAGAAAAACGGTGATTTTTAGTCAATCTCTATCAAATGAGCAAAAGCTCTTGTTTTCTAAACGAACAACTATTTAACAAAAAATATTTAACCAAGAAGGCACTTACTTACATAACTAAAATGAAAATTAGTAAGTAGGAAAACTACTTTTTCACACCACCTGCTCGAAAATGTCTAATTATATGTCAAGCAACCTTAACCTAAAGTGAGTCATTAGTGGCCGAGGGCACAGCCGGTCAATAATATTGTACTGGATTTCATTATTACCCGCTGGTCAATAATGTGATTTGAATTTGGAATATGTTTATAAACAACAAACACCCTTTGGCGCCAGAAAGATTTTTTTTTTAATTTTCTTTTCCCTTTTGGGAAGACAAAGAGATCTATCTAGCCCATGCAGCCTAGTTTTTTTTTTTTTTGTTCTTTTCGTCCCTCTTTGGGGCAGGCAAAGGGAGCCGAGCCCATACAGCCAAGTCTGATTTAGTGTGCCAAAAAGAGGAAAGCTATTCTCGAAACCCTTACTACGCGTGGATGATATTCTCGATTTCCTAAAAAATCATAACGATTGCTTCTTCATATCGTTGGCATGTTTTCGAAGACCTAATATTGTAAGAATAATTAGATAACTACCTACGAACCATTTTTTAAAAGGAATGAAATAACATTAAAACTGGCATTAATAATAACAAATACCGTACCGCGCCGTAATACCGTAGGTAATAGTAATTGGCTGTAACATTAGTTAATTTATTTTAAATAAACTGCACTAAGATTGCTGTGGATTTTGTAAATAAATAAATAATAAAACCTATCTATAATATAGTCGATTTATCACATTTTATCAAAAATACTCTATTTTCACGAGCGTCTCCAATGACGTTCTAAATTCAAAATGCATACAGCCAATCATCCAAAACCATTCTACCAGCCCTGTATAAAACTTAGTTTACACAAACGCCACATCCATGAGAGTGATATCATTAGGACAAACACGACAAAACCATAGAAGATACTTTGTTTTTCGTACTATGGCTATTATTTTCTCACAGTAGGTGTAAAAAGTAGAGTATCCTCCTCTGGGCTAAAGGTGTCTTTGCCTCGGGCTAGCTTGAATCCCTCGCTGCATTCAGGATTCTTGTATAAACTCCCTCGCTTCGCTCGTGAGTTAAACTCTTAACTCCCTCGCTACGCTCGGGAGTTAAATCCCGAATCCTTCATTGCGCTCGAGATTCAATATGACGCCCGTGACATAAGACACAACTTTAGCCCCTCGGTGCATAATCTACTATTAAGGTAGGGAATTTTTTAAGTAATATGAAAATTATTTCGAAATGTAAGCATTCCTATTTCTTACGAACTGCTTTAATGGAGCATGAAAACCTTTATATACAGCGGAACTTTTACCGATAAAATCTTGCGTTGAGCTCTTTCAAGCACTCATTGAATTACCCCAGTAGGTACTTCAAAGTTCAGTGTTCAGCAACAATCTCCAGGGGTATTAAACCCATTAATCTCAATCTTCAACTTTCCCTTTGACATTTGAACTTGGTGCCGAAACACGACTCAAGTTTGCGGTGATTAGTCGTCTAGTCGAAAATCGAATAAAACTGCGCTACACGCATATAATTTTCGATTACAACCGAAAGCGAATAAAATAACTGTCGTTGAATTAATTAATCGACAGTTTAGTATTCGATTGTGTTTCAGGGGCGGAGTATTTCGTAATTTGTCTGGCCAAAACGAATAGGTAGCGGTTTTGTTTCATTATCTAGGACGCAATTTTATAAGAAGGATCATCAATCATTTCAATAGTTGTTTGCTGTTAGATGAACCAATCTAGTAGATACCTTATTAAGATTAAAAAAAACATTAGAATCCTGGATGGAGCGAAAGGGAATTGGATGACTCTTACAAATACAGGGTGGCCTGTTCGGCGACGACTGCGTTCCATAAGTATATGGCGAAGGTACCCTGCGTAGATAGTTCCACGATTATAAAAGACCACCAAAGGAAAAAACACTGAATCTGAAAAAAACAACGTAAATGATAGGTTGTACATTCGGGTTGTTGTAAGTTCGCCACAAAAATAATCTCCACGAAAAAACATTCATGTATAAATGTTAATATATGTTAATAATGTTTAGAAAAAACATTTTGTTTCCGCACGGAGATAGCAGAACGATTGAATTATACATAAATATACAATCCAGCACAAAACTACCTACCAAAAACGAAGACACAGTGTGGAATCTGAACAGAAAGTAAAGGTGAACAGGATCAAAACTTTTTTCGAGGGGAATGTTTTTTGTGGCGAACTTACAACAACCCGTATATTCTTTATTCCCAATAAGCGCCATTTTATCGTCCAAAACAAAAGAAAGGATTCCAATTTCCTGGTAAGAAGCTTGTCTTACCAGTTGCCGGTCAATTATTGTGATTCGTTCTGGTCACTAACCACGACAACTCAACAAACGAGTTTGCATTTACGAAATCAAAAACACGAAGCTCTCTCATAATAATTTTGCGGTTGCTGAACCATTAAACAATCGTAAAATCTACAGTTGATTTTATATTATTCGATTGTTAATTAAATGTTTCCTAAAACAGCGATTAACTGAAAACTAATCAGTAGCTTTCAGAGTAATCGATTTAAAAGGGATGTTAAATGATATTGGAAAACTCAGATCAAAGAAATAGGCAGATAGAACGCTCAGAACACGCGAGTGTGTCCACCAACGTTAATACAAAATCAAATAGAATTACATTCCATAATGCTTTCTTTGTTTTTGAGAACAACTTTTACGATGGTTAAAGACACGAAACGGTATATTTTGGCAATAAACAACAACGACGCGCAGCTTGGTACGACGCATAGCTTGGTATACTGTCGCGACTTTGTATTCGATTTTGATTTTGTATTAACATTGGTGGACCCACTCACGTGTTCTGAGCGCTCTATCTGCCTATTTCTTTGATCTGAGTTGAAAAAGATAAAGTTTCGACCAAGTACTGCATAATCTTTGATTTTATCGTCTGGATCTGGATTAGACCATTCAAATGCCGAATACAATTTCAATAAAGTACCTCTTTATAAATACCGCAATATACTTAATTGATATTAGGGTAAAGTTTCGCGGAATTAACAATTATTATTATTGATACGACCCCTTACCCAGAAATCTGGATCTGGAAGAACAGGGTTTTAGTTACTACGAGTCTGAGAGTCCCTTCTACCGCACACAGGGCGGGAGGACTCAATTGATGATTTTCCATAGACAACGTATTACATCAATTTAGTGGATAGAAGAAATATGGCTGCCAATTTTGATCGTATAAAAATAATATTAAATGATACCTGTATTTTTAAGACACACCTCAACTTAGACAACACAGCATCCGGGTAGATTTGTGAGCAATATTTTCCTCGTATGACTCCTCTACCACAATAAATTACCTATTCCTTTAAGTTTTACTACTATACTTACCTACTGCCGACGCGGACGTCGAGACTTGTGAATTACTAAACGAGTTATTGCAATTTATATTAATAAATATTAAGCGTCCTTGTAGAACGCTAAAATTAAGAAACGTTAGCGTTTGTATGTGTAAGTATATGATTTATTAATCTTTTTTGCGTGGCAAAATCATCAAATGAGTCCTTCCACCCAGGGCAGAGGAGTTCAGGAGGAGCAGGAGGAGGTCAAGAGCTTTGGCCCTCCAAGGCCCAAAGAGGAGAGGGTTAGAGGGCCAAAGCTTGCTTGACCCCCGAACGTAAAGGGCTATTGAAGGACACCGTGGATTCAGTCAGTATAAGTCTGACCGTTCCTCTTGACCTCCCCCTGCTCCTCCTGCCCTCATCCTGCTCCTCCTGCCCTCATCCTGCTCCTCCTGCCCTCCTCCTGCCCTCCTCCTGCCCTCCTCCTGCCCTCCTCCTGCCCTCCTCCTGCTTTGTCCTGGTTGGGAGGACTCATTTGATGATTTTAACACGATAAAAAAAGTGTAGAAGACCATTGGAATAATACCTGCGCCATCTTACAATGTAAAATAATAGATAAGCAGAGACAGTCGCCAATTTTCTTGTGATTGAAAACTGTTCTATGTTGCCACTAACAACAAGATAGCTAGAAAAGCCTATCTTATATACATACTTACCTTATATAATGCCTACATAGAAAAATAGACACAGTATTATCTTAATCTCTGTATATAGAGTGACAAGATCACAAGATGATGATAGATGGAAGGTTAATGTTTTTTTCCGCTAGGCAGGAGCTTTAGTGCCTACGCATGAAAAAAATCGCGGAAACCCTTAAAAAAATACAATTAGCGTGGGGTGGAATTCCTGTCTGACTCATACTGAATAAAATCCACGGTGGTCCTTCAATAGCCCTTTACGATCCAGGGTCACGGTAACATTATAAGACAGTCCCATTACAGACCTTCCAGGTGTGATTTAGATAATAATATATCCGACATTCACAAAGTTTCAAAACCAGTGAAGAAAAAAAGAAAGTACCGGAAAAAATTAGCAATCACAAAAGTTTGTAAGTACTCAAGTATGATGCTTATGTTCTAAACTCGCAACGAAAAACACAGAAAAGGAGGAGTAAAAAAGAAAAGCCGATGACAAAACATCAGAAAATACAGGGTGTATTTGCTGATGTTTTGTCATCGGCTTTAGGGGTTCACAAAAAGAAACTTGTTTTCACCATACTCCCAAAGCTCTTTTTAAAAGCTCCATATCCCTAAAACAAGTTAACACAAGTTAAATCAACTTTACGAGAGAGCTTCACGAATCACAGACGAACTGAATACAAAGTACCGGCCAGCAGTTCGGTCAAGATCTTATAAACAATGATGGCCGTAAATCTGTCTCCCAGCATGTCCCATCGTGGCCCATCGCTTCTCGTTATAGTAATAAGATTTACACACTGCCAGCCACCGTCGCCCAGTTTCTTGGGAGCTTTCCAACAGCATAGTGAAAAATATTGCCGTGTGGCGCTGGTAAATTGCGTACATGTGCTGTTACTGTAGGTCGGAAACTAAGACCGGGAACTAAGAAAACCTTTCTGCTATGATATGCCAAATTTTTCAGCAATAAGTCATAATCTTGGTCAGAGATGTCTAAAGAAAAAAAAAATTGTTTTAGTATGTTTGATTTTGCTTACCTTCTCGCTTCTACAAAGGATACTTTAGAATAACACAGTTCTTAAAATTCAGGAAGAATATAGATACAATATTTCAAGATACAAAAATTCAAGAGCAGTACCTATAAAATAGAATGGCGAACGAAACTGAAATTGGATTCATTCCAGTGCTGAAATGTATGGTTATTCTCAACTATAACTCTTTCCCAAGTTCTGTGTTTCATTAAATAATTTTAATATCAATCAAACAACACTATTTCAGCGTACAAATCGACATCAATCAGCCTTATAAGTTCCAACAGGACCTAAATTACCATACGATCCATACCTCAATCTCACAAACGACAAGCCATGACAGACATACGGCTATGAATCGCCACAAATCTCATTAAAACGGTAAATAAATATCGGTAAGTGGAGTGAAAACATTTGTCTTCTAGCACAGCTGGCTATATGCGATATATGGCCGGACTCAGAAAGAGCACAACTATGGAATAGAGCGCGTTTCCATTAGGCAAGTCTTGCATACCAGTATGACGTCACATACATAATATGTCTACTTGAATCTCTTTGATGTATACAAGTATGACGTCACATCTGTTTACTTGATTATAGGAAAAGCAAAACAAAATCTACACGTTCAAACTCATCATCATCATCCGGAAGACGTCCACTGATGAACATAGGCCTCCCCCTTGCACCACCACGCCAAACGACAATAGGTATTCGCCACTTGAATCCATCGGTTGCTCGCGACTCTCACGATGTCGTCGGGCCACCTAGTGGGAAGCCTGCCTATGCTGTGTCTTCCGGTCCGTGGTCGCCACTCGAGTTAATTCTACGAGCGATGTAGCCTACCCGTTGCCATTTCAACTTGCAAACTTTAAGAGCTATGTCGGTGACTCTGGTTCTTCGCCAAATATCCATGTTCAAGATTTTATCCCGCAAAGAAACTCCGAGCATAGCTCTTTCCATTGCTCGTTGAGTGACTCTTAGTCTCTCTAAAAGGCCAGCAGTCAAAGTCCACCTTTCAGACTCATTTGTGATGACAAATGAGTTCCAGTGATGACTGGCAACACACACTACCCACTACCTACTTCTAACTTATATGCAGGTTTGTTCAAGTGGCATACAATATGCAACTTGAATACAAGTAACTTGTATCATGGAAACGAGGCTTTATACTACCCTGCAAGGCTGCAACTTACTTACGACCGTACATCTGAAACAATGTTTCTGTGCCGCTGGGTTTAAAACTTCGAGTACTGTACATTACTAATGTTTTGTTGCCTCAAATAAATTTAACACGGTCCAAATGTGCCTGTAAATGGCTAGGGATTTAATTCCTAGGCGGGATTAATCGATTTTGTTGCTCCTTGACTGTGCTGAAAGTTTGTAGACTTGTTTTATTTACCAAGAGGTACGCACGGCTACCCCGATTATACCATGTTAGGTAGAAATAAAATGAAGTAAGATTACGTTGATTCACACAGGACAAACAGAAAAGACGTAAATTAAACTACATAAATTGAGACGAGGCCAAAAGCCTCAGCGTGGTGCTGTGGCATATAGCCTTCTTCGATATATGGGCTATCCAACACAAAAAGTAGTTTCAATTCGGAGGAGAAGTTTCTGATAAGCGTTCAACCAAAGAAACAAACTCTTCAGCTTTAAAGTGTTGGTATACAGTCACGAGCAATAGTAGATATGTATACACTAACTAAGCAGTATTCAAAAGCGATTTTCTGCTACCAATTGATTTAAATTTTGCCTTTTCATTAGACTTCTATTTTGGAAGTCACACAACTATGAAATAGGTCTCATTTCAAAGTGGAAACCAGTATTTCACGAGTAAATTGCGTTAGAATTTTGTTAAGTGTATGTTACATGTTATTGCTCATGACTGTACATAAAATCTGAAAAAAAAAACTAAATCGTATGACGCATTCTATTTTCAAGTACGGTTATTTCCATTTGAAACTGTGTAACTAAGTCATTGTCTAAGTACATCGTTACATAAATATAAGTGGCCTTTATACGTCGCCGTCATCGAATTTAAATCCTTATCAAAATCATTAGCATATGCATACAAATAACGTCTCTAACGCGCCAAAAATGTTAGTGTAACGAATTTATTTCCAACGACAGACACCGTTGAACGACGATAACGGGAGATATCGTTACTGCGGAATTTGTACTGCCTACTATCACGCGATTATGTGATATCTGATAACAACAATGTATATGATATCTTTAAACAATATGCCAAATGATGTAAGATAAGTGTTTATTATAATATTATAGTGATATTGACGTCGTGTCTCTGAATATAACAAAGGAATAAGAACATCGTAGAACATTACTTGTCGTACTATCTTTATCTAAAAATTATCTAAAATTTAACATCTGTTGAACACTTCTCTAAAAAAAGTGTTACTGCAAAACGACACTTATATCAACATCAAATGCCCACAGTTGACACTTTTTTTAGACAAGAATGCAACCTAAAATAAATGTAATATCTTTAAACTAGCAATTCTTGTATATATTTATTTATATAATAATCAGGATCTCTAAAACGGCTCCAAGGATTTCCATGAAAGTTACAGATTAGAGGTTTTTCGGCTCTAGGAATCGATTTAGGAAGGTCCCAGGTTCGAGAAAAGCTCGGTTGCCAAGATATAGACATTTTAAAAACCGAGGGAAGCGCGGTCAGCCATCAGATATTGGGAAATAAAATAAAGATATCAAGGAATCTCAGGCTTATAAGAAACATGTTTTTTTTGTCGTTTTATGGATAAAACCTTTCGTGGGCGAGTCCCACTCGCACTTGCCTTTTTTTTGTTAATTAAAAGTGGCATTAGAGCTAACGAGTTGAAACCTTATCTTAATAAATGACCCTTCCTTTTAGCCATAATTGATTAAAAATAGGCTTCATTATTTTAGTAGGTTTCATTACAACTAGTTCGAATTTCCTCATTATCGTTCGAGGAATTCTTTTTTTTTAATAAGGAAATTCTAATTTACCAACTGCCAACACTGTCATGTACCCGGCTACATAGCAACAAGCTGTAGAAAACCAGCATAAGCTCACCGTTCATTAAAAAATCAACCACAGCCAGACCAAGATATTATTCTGGTTATGTATACTTAGCTTGATGTTTAGCCATGTGTACTAACTATTAGGTTATCTTCTTATCTCTATATAATAAAAAAAAAACAATTACTGTTCGTTAGTCATCCTAAAACTCCAGAACGGCAGGACCGAATTGGCTACTTTTGATTTTGATTTACTTTTGGAAGTCTAGGGAAGGTTTAAAAGTTGAGTACATAATTGTATTGTACTGTTAGGGGCTCCCTTTTCCGCATTTAGACTCGTAGGTACGTACGTTATGCGTGAGGTGGGACGATTGGCTATTTGAGCCAACCCAGCTCCTTCCACAAGCTCAGAAGTCTCCTGGGTCGTTCGTAGGCTTCTTGGAGCGACGAGGTGAGTAAATATGATAAAAACTGATTCTGCGGCGGTTTGCCGGGTCAACTAGTCTAGTTATAAAGATAAGTAGAACATTATTTGCATTATAATTGATGTTAGCACCAACTCCTAGAGTTATATCAATTGATATAGTGTACAGACAACAGCATGAATATTAACAAGAACGAGCGCGCGTCGTCGGCTAGTCTGAACTTCTGAAGTATAATTAAAACAAATAATTTTCATACTAACTTATAAATATGTAGAGCAGGCTTAGAATACTGATCAGCCACTTTTTTAATTCATGCTGAGGGTGAATATTTCTGCCTGAGCAGGATACCGTGTCTCTGTAACGAAAAGGGCCATCAATGGAACTGGCTGGGTTTTATTCAGTAAAAGATTACGCTTTTAGCCTCACACAGGGGTAAAAGGACTTATTTGACTATGTAAATATTATTAACGACCAAAAAAAATTTTTTCTATTAATACCTTGCCAATAAATAAAGAACGGTTTTTATGTATTATGTGTATATAGTCTTCTCCTGCAGCATTTTCTTCATTTCAGCACGGCTATCTTGATCAATGCAGGAAAATTGTTACGAAATCTTTAAGGAAAACGGACATTCTAATATACAACTATGTAACTAATTTTTTTTGTCGCTCATCGATTAGAACCAGCATATTTACAACCAGTTCATGTAAGAAGGTGGAATACAGAAAAAGATAAAATAAAACACATTCATTGAGAACGCTCTCAAATGATGACAAAGCGCTATAATGTCGGTCTTCCTACGTGACCTGGGCACTGCATCAGGTACACATCACACAACGACGATATAATACTAGACTCCGCATGCACGTGCACGATCTAAGGAACAAAAATTATTCTGCTAACTCGCTGAGGTACTACGTAAGCGAGGGGGACGGGGTACTGCGTTGTGATTGGCTAACTCAAGGTCTGTTCTGTCTCAACGTATGTTTACGGCTCACAGGATTGGTCGAAATGAGACGAATATAAGACTTTTTTGCCTAATGTGTTGGCAGACATCGGTCGCCTGTTATTTGGAGTCTAGTATTATAACGTCGTTGACATCACACCTGTGTCCGTGGGTACTGGGTACATTGTGCATCCATACGTCACAAACAGGTACATCGGCAACCAACGCCACGCAATGGGAATTCCCTACTCGAGCGTGTGAAACTCGCTTGGATCTCCCCAGGTACCTACGCTGGCTGCATTATTATATTTATTCATGTTTGAATGTGAATACTAAACAGAATCGGTTTTCTCTTGACTTTATGAATGTAGTATTTTGAACAACCTTGAATGCAATACACATTGCCATTGCATACCGCTTTACCACAGAAAGTCTGTTGAACGCTTGTCTAAAAAAAGTGTAACTGCAATACGACTCTTATACGAGTATCAACATGAAATGTCAGTTTTCTTAGACAAGTGTTTAATAAATGTTTATACAACATGTAACATTATATGCGCAAGACCTCTCGTGGGGTAACTCAGCCCACGTTACTGAACAATGTTTGTTCTAAAACTTTTGGAAATTCACAAAAAAAACATGATATTTCATACTGATGGGCCCGATCAATTTCTCATTTTGTATGAAAAAATATTTTTTTTTTCTAAGAATTTCCAAAAGTTTTAGAACAAACATTGTTCAGTAACATGGGCTGAGTAACCCCACGAGAGGTTTTGCGCATTTAACGTTACACGTTGTATATCTTTCTTGTGGTAAAACTATTTTCTTTTTTCCAATTTATAAAGAGTGATGCAATGCAAGCTGTTGCCCATATTTTTCCACGACAACTAGACGAATAGACTTAGATGGTGGGACGACTTCAACCCGCAGCGCTACTGCTGAATCCAGGAGGCGTTAGTTAAGAGGTCCTGGAAGAACTTGGGCGATTCGGGAATTCAGTGGAACAGGTATAACCTTATAAGTAACTACATAACAGCAACATTTTGAAGAATAAGGAAATTATATAGGTAGCTTGGAGGCGCTAATTTTAGAAAGTACCTACTGCAACTGGTTCGAATAGAAAAAATCTTTTAGGAAGGTTGGATATTTCATTTAACGAGAGAGGCTATCAGCTATTAGGTAAGCTAAAAACATCACCAATAGTAGCTGAATGAATAATAAGGATACATATTACACAACAGTAGCAGAATAAAGAAATATAAAAGCTCTTCTAGAAAACAGTAAAGATGACAAATACAGGCTGCATGAGCATCTTGTAAGTACGCAGACAAGTGGGAAGTGCAAGAAAATGACGTTCATAATACACCAAACTCTTTTCAGGTAAAAAACATCGGTGACTGCACTAATTGGTTCGTCACGTTTCAGTGACGAAACGGATTTGGTTTACTGCGTTGGTTTGTACGAGAAAATGATGATAGGAATGAGTCAGAGGAAAATATATATTAGAAAATCTTCTCTTCTACGTGAGTAGGTACTTTTACGTAGAGGAAATACCTACACAAAACGGATGGATTATACCCCATAATCCATGGGACATCTCGCCCACGATAACACTGGCCCACAGGCCAGTTGTCCCCTTTTTAAAATGTGCACCGGTATATTCGCCCGGACCAATTTAGTAGAACGGGCCAGATGTCTTCTATTAAATAAATAGTAAACGGATATTTCGGCAAAATCGTATATTTTTAATTAAATACCTGTTCAAAAATAATATAATCTGCAAAAGTACTAGGCAAGCATAAATTCAAAGTGGTATGTACATAAATATTCCTCCTGCCTAGAATTATTATTTAATTAAATAAATAATTATACTTGAGCTGCTTAACCGGACTTTCCTGTGGTTGCCAAAGATGCCTCCAGCCAGGGGTTATGGCCCTGCCCCAGCTGTGAGAACATTTATAGGCTGATGATGAGATGATATCCAGCAATGAACGGCTAGAAGCTGATGCTGTATGTGATGGATTCATGTCTGTATTTATAGCTTCAACAGTCACAACAAATGTATTTTAAACTTAGTTGCGTTTCTATTTTTAGTCTGCCGGCTGGTTTTTCCACCTTACTACAGGAAAGTAAAGCTTACGTGGAAATCGCAAACCCGTCTATACTGAGTATAAATACATTCCTCTGTTTACTTATCAATCTATTTTTATGCTGAGTATAAAACTTTACCATACCTAACTTGTAGCCTGCCGGGGTCACGGGACTTATGTCATTACCGTGACCCCGGAACATAAAGGGCTACTCAAGTACACCGTGGATTTTATTCAGTACAAGTCTGGCAGTCCCTCCCGCCCTGCCCTGGGTGGGAGGACTCATTTGATGATTTTACCGAGATAAAACAAAAACCTAACTTGTACATGTTTAATTTAGGTACATCATATTTTAATTGTATCCTGTGTTTCATAGTGTAATCAGTCTGTAATGTTCACAATTTATCATAAAGCATTTTATTTTGCAGTTTTGATTTGCTCTCTGGAGTAAAGTCCCTTAAGTATGTGTAGGTTTTAGTATATTTTTCATAATTTAAACAAGGCGGACAGAAATGATTATCACAATAACCAGTTGGCAAAAATTGGCAAGTCTATGTCCCCAAATAATTTGGCCAATAGGAGGCGTTGTCATCGTGCACGCACACAGCATGTTATTAACATAACACCTAAGTATTTTATTTAGATTGATAAACATATACATGGTATACTATATTATGTTAATCTATTTATATTATCTGTCGCGGGACTTATTCCATCACCTTGACCCCGGAACATAAAGGGCTACTGAAGGACACCGTGGATTTTAGTCAGTACAAGTCTGACAGTCCCTCCCGCCCTGGCCGGGGTGGGAGGACACATATTGTGATGAATATACCACGTTATATTTATCTTTATTAATTGCCGTTATGTTATCATAGGTTAAAACTTCAGTAGATCAACGAATTCCTAAGTAAGTCAGTAGAATAAAACATGATATCGATTTAATCCGTATTTGAGCGTATTATTTATATATTGACTCTAAATTAAGTTTCAGGTGCTGTAAGGCTACGATTAAGATTGCACAATGATTTTCCGCTTTTAGACGACTTATTAGAAAGATATCCATGTACCTTTTGTGTCTGTTTTCTTTTTGGTGTTTCACGTCCCACTTATGGAGCCTATACTAATGTTAAACCACGGGGAAAAGCTAGTCTCCTAATAAAACGTTTCAGGTTATTGAAAATTTGGTTTAGTTTTGCCAGTAAAACCAATTTTCCTATGTTACTTCTTACTAATAATTTTATAAACGTTGTTTGGATCGATGGATATTTGTTACTCTTTCACGCAAAAACCACTGAACGAATTGGGATAAAATCTGGTACCTACACAGATAGTTTGTATCCTGGATTAACAATTTTTTTCTTTTAACGTGGTAAAATCATTAAATGGGTCCTTTGGCCCTCTATAGAGGTCCCCGTCATAATGTTGACACTCTTTGAGGTGCGCGTGGAACACAACGCGTCGTCGACCCGGGTGCCTATTTCCAAAGTCTATAACATTGAGCAGTTCATTTTCTTTAAAAATATCAAAACCAAAAGCTAATCTATTTGAGTCAAGGTTTTTTACTGAGATAGATTAGGTATTGTTGAGAAATATGCATAAACAAAAGCTCATTGATTAGAGTCCGACTCGTGACCGAAATAGTCTAGCCTTTGGAAATATGCGACCCGGGCACAGTCCATGTTCGGACAGCGAGTCGCCCATTACTCACCGCCCGCATGCCCGGAACCTGGATTAACACATAGGATAGTTTTTATCCCAAATTTATGTTCCCATGAGGTAATTTTCGAGTTGTAACTGGTGAAACCGCTGCCAACAGCTTTATGGTAGCCATACACGATCCTGCCTATCGAACGATCGATTTGACGCTTGCAATTGTTTCAAATTGGCAGTCCGTCCATATACACCATACACCACACTGCCTATCGTACGATCGATTTGACACATCGTCGAATCTGCAGCAGCGATGCCAACTTAGCAACTTTATAGCTAGATCTAGCTATTATTCGGTGACCGATAGCTACAAATTTATAAAATTGTAGCTGTCGTCACCGAATAATAGCCAAATGCATCACTGCTGCCGATTTGACGTTGTGTCAAATCGATTTGATGACCTATCAAATTGGCATGTCATGCCATCAAATTGGCATTTTTAAACAATTGCAATTTGACACAATTGCAAGCGTCAAATCGATCGTCGATAGGCAGGATGGTGTATGGCTACTATTAAAAGTGATTGCAATGACCTTAAACAAATGACAACTAAGTTCTTTGATGACATATCATCACAAGAGGCAACAAAGATTGGGTAATCGGCCAGGTACACAATGACATGGTAATGACATCCGCTCGCTCACCGCAGGCCCTCGACCTCGGGGAGGGACGTCGTCCGGAACCTTTCAAGTTTTAATGGACCTCCACGCAGTTTTGAATGGGTTTCGTGCCAGTAATCTATATTATACTATATAAAGCTCGATTACCACTGACTCACTGACTGATTGACATAATTGTTCTCCCAGATGGTGAAGGGGAAGGTGGGTATATTTTGACAGATTCGTAAACAAGTAACTCCTGTGAGTATGAGAAAAATCCCAAACCTCCCCTTTTCGCCCCCCCTCTCCCCCCCCCCCCCCCCCCATCGTATCTCGGAAACTAAGAGACCCGTGTTTTGTTTTTTTACGGATTCGTATAGAGGGGGCTCGGAAACGTAAAAATCATTTTATAGAGTCCCCCCTCCCCTTTTCCCCTTCTCCCCCCTTTAGGAACATCTCGGAAGTTAACAGACTGTGCAACAGTTTTTTTTTCAGATTCATGTCAAGGGCCCCATAGTTGGTCAAAATCATTTTTCAAAACTCTCCCCTCTCCCCCCCTTCACCCCTCCCCCCGTCGTATCTCGGAAACTAAGAGACCCGTGTTTTGTTTGTTTACGGATTCGTATAGAGGAGGCTCGAAATAGTAAAAATCATTTTCAAAGTTCCCCCTTGCCCCCCTCCCCCCCCCCCCTTTAGGCGGATCTCAAAAAAGACTTGGAATATTTTTTTTTCAGACTCGTGTCAAGAGGTCCAGAGTATGTCAAAATCATTTTTCGAAACTCACCCCTCTCCCCCTCTTCACCCCTCACCCCATAGCGGTAAAGCGAAGCGTAGGGATGTGGTCACGATAGTTTTCCGGTGGTAGGTAGGTCCTGAGTGGAGCGAACCTGCGAGACCGAGTGGAGCGAAGGGGGGAGGTGGCGAGCGAAGCGAGCCGGCGACCTCCGTAGCGTAATGAAGGTTGAGCGGGTGAAGCGTAACTCGCGGGTGACGACAAGCAAACTTACAAGTAACTCTCATTAGTAGAGCAAAAGTATCAAGCCTCCCCTTTTTGATCTCCCCCCCCCCTCCCAATCGTATCTCAGAAACTATGAGACCCGTGTTTTGTTTTTTTATGGATTCGTATAGAGGAGGCTCGGAAAAGTAAAAACCATTTTTCAAAGTCCCCCCCCCCCTTGGCTCCCTTCTCCCCCCTTCAGGCGGATCTCAGAAGAGATTTGGAACATTTTTTTTTCAGATTTGTATCAAGGGGCCCAGAGTATGTCAAAAACATTTTTTCAAAATTCACCCTATTCCCCCCCTTCACCCCTCCCTCCATCGTATCTCGGAAACTAAGTAGCGTAGGGAAAAGGTCACGATACCTTTCCGGTGGTAGGTAACTCGCGGGTGACGACAAGCAAACTTACAAATAACTCTCTTAAGTAGGGCAAAAGTACCAAGCCTCCGCTTTTTAGCTTCCCCCCCCCCCCTTCCCTATCGTATCTCAGAAACTAGGAGGTGTGTTTGGTGTTTTTTTACGGATTCGTGTAGAGGAGGATCGGAAAAGGAAAAAACTTTTTTTTTCAAAATCTCCCCTCTTCACCCCTTTCTCCCCCCTTTAAGTGGATCTATTTCCTTTATTTTCTCTTGGGGCCCAGAGTATGTCAAAATCATTTTTCAAAATCAAAATGAGAATCCAAGATGGCGGCTGCTATAATTTTCGAACTGTTCATCAATTTTATCATGGGAGTCGTTTTCATGGTTTTCGAGGATGCTAAAGCCGATAGTAAGGTCAAAATCCAAATCCAAGATGGCGGCTGCGACAATTTTCGATTTTTTCATCATGGATGTCGTTTTCATGGTTTTCGGGTAGGTATGCTAAAGCCGATGGTGGGATCAAAATCAAAATCAAAGATGGCGACAGCAAAAAATTCAAAGATATCATCATGGATGTCGTTTTCAAGGTTTTCGAGGGTAATAAAGATGATAGTGAAGTCAAAATCAAAATCCAAGATGGCGGCTGTGATCATTTTCAAGTTGTTCATCATGGGAGTCATTTTCATGGTTTTCGAGGATGCTAAAGCCGATAGTGAGGTCAAAATCAAAATCAAAGATGGCGACACCAAAAAATTCAAAGATATCATCATGGATGTCGTTTTCATGGTTTTCGAGGGTAATAAAGCTGATAGTGAAGTCAAAATCAAAATCCAAGATGGCGACTGCGATTATTTTCGAATTGTTCATCATGGCAGTCGTTTTCATGGTTTTCGAGGATGCTAAAGCCGATAGTGAGGTCAAAATCAAAATCCAAGATGGCGACAGCAAAAAATTCAAAGATATCATCAAGGATGTCGTTTTTATGGTTTTCGAGGGTAATAAAGATGATAGTGCAGTCAAAATCAAAATCCAAGATGGCGGCTGCGATAATTTTCGAATTGTTCATCATGGGAGTCGTTTTCATAGTTTTCGAGGATGCTAAAGCCGATAGTGAGGTCAAAATGAAAATCCAAAATGGCGACAGCAAAAAATTCAAAGATATCATCATGGATGTCGTTTTCATGGTTTTCGAGGGTAATAAAGATGATAGTGAAGTCAAAATGAAAATTCAAGATGGCGGTTGCGATCATTTTCGAATTGTTCATCATGGGAGTCACTTTCATGGTTTTCGAGGATGCTAAAGCCGATGGTGAGGTCAAAATCAAAATCCAAGATGGCGACACCGAAAAAGTCAAAGATATCATCATGGATGTCGTTTTCATGGTTTTCGAGGGTAATAAACATGATAGTGAGGTCAAAATCAAAATCCAAGATGGCGACAGCAAAAAATTCAAAGATATCATCATGGATGTCGTTTTCATGGTTTTCGAGGGTAATAAAGATGATAGTGAAGTAGATATGAGCGCCGCGCCGGCGCGCCGCCGCCGCCGTGATTTCCCCCGCGCCGCCGCCGCCGTCTTCAGGCGCCGGCGCGCCGAACCCGAGTAGGCGGCGTTCAGTTTAATCTAACACGCTGATCAAACCGAACGCACGATAATAAATGCTGGCAAAATGATGGCACTAGACGTAGACGTTTATAAAACGAAACTTTTTGACATTAAAGTTTCTGTTTTGTCCAAGTTATCAAGAAACAAACACCTAGTTTTTGTTGAACCTATTTTGGTCAGTTGTTAATATTGAGGGAAAAAAACGAACAGTATCGAGGGTGACCAAGTGTTTTACGAAGCTTGTTTGAAACAAGCGAAAGAAAAAGATGGCGATATGCAATTTCCAAAGAAAGTTTATGTCGGGCACGCCGCAATCGCGACGGTAAGACCCCTCTTTGAAGAGTGGCTGGGGAGACGTTACGGCATCCTGACCTATCGGATGACGCAGGTCTTCACCGGACACGGAAGTTTTGGGAGGTACCTGTGTCGGATAGGGAGAGAAGAAACGTTCGGGTGTCACCACGGCGAAGATCGCCTGAAGGACAAGGTGGAGCATACGGTGTAGGACTACCCCACTAGGGTAGAGCACCGCGTGTCCTCGCAGAGGCGATAAGCGGAGACCTTTCGCTCCCGGCATTGGTTGAAGCCATGCTGCGGGGCAAGACGGGGTGGGAAGCAGTCGCCTCCTTCTGCGAAGCAGTTATGCTGTTATGCGCGAAGGAGGAGGCGGGCCGTGAGAGAGAAAAGACAGCGTCCTTCCTCAGCCCCAGCCTCAGTGATAGACGCCCACGGCTTTGGATGTCGCAAGACCATCTCCGGCCACCGTAGGCGCGGGCATGTAAATCGGCAACTCGCCGCCTGACCATGAGCCATGCATTCTTGCTGCACGCTTGCTGCATGCTTGCTTGCACGCTGCATGCTTGCTTGCATGCTGAATGCTTGCTTACGTGCTGCAGCAAACAGCAAATGTCATTAATCATAACACAATACTCGTCAGAATCGAATTTTTACAAGTCATATTTTATCAATGCATTTGCCCAATTACCTATTTTGTATTGTCTACCACATTTCAATGGCGCATATTATACATGTAACAGACATAATTACCTAGTGTGCACAAATTTCTAGGCGTTTGGCGAAATAAAAATATGGCAATTAAAACAGTGATATAATGAATGTTCGGAAACTATAAAATAATACTCCGAACAACCGTTGTTTCGAGTAAGTGTAACATCGGTAAAAAGTTTTTCAGCCAAATGAAGTATTGGAGTAACGAAAAAAAAAACGAATATATTATAGGTTAACTGAGACAGTGGGAAACGTGACATCGATGAAGTAAAAAAAACCAAACCATAATAGTTGAAAAGTTTTAGGTCAAATAATTTGGTCAAACGTTTTTCAATTTTGTGATTGGTAACCCTTGCCAATTAAATTCGTCTCGTCAAAATTATAATAAATCGTAATTATACGTAAAACATTGTTCATTATTTCTTCTATTAAAGTAGTATAAAAATGAAGGCCGCGCCGCCGACGCCGCCGCCGCCGACGTCAAAAAGTCGGCGCGCCGCCGCCGACAAATTGACCATCGGCGCTCATATCTATAGTGAAGTCAATATGAAAATTCAAGATGGCGGTTGCGATCATTTTCGAATTGTTCATCATGGGAGTCATTTTCATGGTTTTCGAGGATGCTAAAGCCGATGGTGAGGTCAAAATCAAAATCCAAGATGGCGACACCGAAAAATTCTAAGATATCATCATGGATGTCGTTTTCATGGTTTTCGAGGGTAATAAAGATGATAGTGAAGTCAAAATCAAAATCCAAGATGGCAGCTGCGATCATTTTCGAATTGTTCATCATGGGAGTCGTTTTCAGGGTTTTCGAGGGTGCTAAAGCCGATAGTGAAATCTTAATGAAAATCCAAGATGGTGGCTGTGATAATTTTTGAATTGTTCATCATGGGAATCGTTTTCACGGTTTTCGAGAATGCAAAAGCCAAGATGGTGGCTGCTATAATTTTCGAATTGTTCGTCATGGGAGTCGTTTTCATGGTTTTCGAGGATGCTTAAGCCGATAGTGAGGTTAAAATCCAAATCCTATAATCGCATAGAGTGTTCGAGGGGCAGTAAGCGCGTACCCAACGCAATAATATTTTGAAATATCATATTTTTATATAAACTGAAAAGTTTGTTTTGGAATCGAAAAATTCTTTTTGTCTTGGATAGTTTTTGTGTTTTCATCATGGGTGTCGTTTTCATGGTTTTCGAGGATGTTAAACTGATGGCGAGGTCAAGACGGGAATGCAAGATGGCGGCTGCGATAATTTTCGAATTGTTCATCATGGGAGTCGTTTTCATGGTTTTCGAGGATGCTAAAGCCGATAGTGAGGTCAAAATAAAAATTCAAGATGGTGACTGCAAAAAATTTCAAAGTATTAATGATGGATGTCGTTTTCATAGTTTTCGAGTTTGCTAAAACCGATGGCGAGGTCAAAATGAGAATCCAAGATGGTCTCAGCGATAGTTTTCGAAATGTTCATCATGGGAGTTGTTTTCATGGTTTTCGAGGATGCTAAAGCCGATAGTGAGGTCAAAATGAGAATCTAAGATGGCGGCTGCGATAATATTCGAAAGGTTCATCGTGGGTGTCGTTTTCATGGTTTTCGAGAATGCTAAAGCCGATAGTGACGTCAAAATCAAAATCCAAGACGATGACTTCAACAAACGCAGTGTTCGAGGGGCAGTAAGCGCGTACCTAACACAATAGTATTTTGAATTTCATATTTTTATATCTAAACTGAAAAGTTTGTTTTGTTTGGTGTTAAATTGAAAAGTTCATTTTGTGATGGATAGTTTTGTGTTTTCATCATGGGTGTGGTTTTCATGGTTTTCGAGGGTGCTCAAATCGATGGCGAGGTCAAAATGACAATCTAAGATGGCGGCTGCTATAATTTTCGAATGAGAGGTTTTCTTTTTGGAGTTTAAAAAAAAAAGTAGTTTCCAAGGACTCTATAGATGGCGTTGAACTGACGATGTTACTCTAGGAAAAAGATGTATGCCTTCATTTTTGCACAAATCCACGGGGCACAGACTTCTCTTCTTTTTCTCTTGGGACATTTTCTTTCTGGCGTGGAAAACTCATAAATTAAAAAGACTGGTAAATGAATATTTTTTTCTTTTTCCTTATTTTCAAAATGCCATTTGTGTGATGTGATGTGAATGATGACAATGACAATGAATGACAATGACAATCAATGACATGACAATGTACTTTTTGTTTTACGATCTCAAAATTACATCCAAGTGAAAAAAATAAAAAAATGACGTGACGTTCGTTCATTGAAGTAACATATCAAGTTCAGCGCCATCTATCCATTGACTAGGGAAAACATAAAAAGAAAATCTCTCATTGTTCATGAATTTCATCATGGGAGTCGTTTTCGTGGTTTGCGAGGATGCTTAAGCCGACAGTGAGGTAAAAATCAAAATCCAAGATGGCGGCATCAATATTTTCGAAATGTTCATCAATTTCATCATGGGATGTAACGAAGGTTGAGTGGATGATGCGTAACTCAGGGGTGACGACAAGCAAACTTACAAGTAACTCTCATGAGTAGGGCAAAAGTACTTACCCCCCCCCTTGAATCGTACTTCAGACACTAAGAGTCCTGTATCCTTTTTTTTTACGGATTCGTATACAGGAGGCTCGGAAAAGTAAAAACCATTTTTCAAAGTTGCCCCTTATGCCCTTCCTTAGATTGGATTAGGGGGTTCTTAAGGGGCTTCAAATTTTTTTAAGTAACTTAACGAATTTTAAAATTCTTTGAACTATCCTATATAAAGGAATTCTCAAACCATTTTGTTTTTTTTTTTTTTATTTGTTTCTTTTTTTATTAAATTAGTTAAATGGGTTTTAAAAATCTTAAAAATATTTTATTTGTAATTTACAAAATCTTTTAAGGGCTATGGATTTTCCAATTCATTTAAAGATTCATATGGATTCTCAAAATTTTATTAAGGTAAGGAATACTTAAGTTGAATAGGTAAGGTAAGGAAGACCAAGCCCGGGTCGGTGGCGCGTCGTGTTTCGCGCCATATGCCTGCTGGGGTCACGGTTTTTTTTTAACCCAGGTTACCGTGGCCCCGGAACGTAAAGGGCATAGGAAGGAACACGGGTGGATTTTAGTCAGTAAGAGTCTGACAGTCCCTTCCGCCCCACCCAGGGCGGGAGGACTCATTTGATGATTTTACCACCTAAAAACAAAAAAAGGTAAGGAATACTTCTCCAAAACACGACCCCGCGAGCTGCTTGCAGCTCGCGCAACGCGCAAATACTAGTATATATATATATTATATAAAGCTCGATTACCACTGACTGACTGATTGACAGAATTGTTCTCCCAGATGGTGAAGGGGAAGGTGGGTATATTTTGACAGATTCGTAAACAAGTGACTCTGGTGAGTATGGGAAAAATCCCAAACCTCCCCTTTTCGCCCCCCCTCTCCCCCCTCCCCATTGTATCTCGGAAACTAAGAGACCAGTGTTTTGTTTTTTTACGGATTCGTATAGAGGAGGCTCGGAAAAGTAAAACCCACTTTTCAAAGTTCCCCCCCTTGACCCCCTTCTCCCCCCTTTAGGGGGATCTCGGAAGTTAATAGACTTGGAACATTTTTTTTTTCCGGATTCATATCAAGGGGCTCAGAGTTGGTCAAAATCCTTTTTCAAAACTCCCCCCTCTCCCCCTCTTCACCCCTCCCCCCATCGTATCTCGGAAACTAAGAGACCCGTGTTTTGTTTCTTTACGGATTCGTATAGAGGAGGCTTGGAAAAGAAAAACCCATTTTTCAAAGTTCCCCCTCTTGACCCCCTTCTCCCCCCTTTAGGCGGATCTCGGAAGTTAACAGACTTGCAACATTTTTTTTTCAGATTCATATCACGGAACGCACAGTTAGTCAAAATCATTTTTCAAACTGACCCTCTCCCCCTCTTCACCCCTCCCCCCATAGCGGTAAAGCGAAGCGCAGCGTAGCGTAGGGATAAGGTCACGATAGCTTTCCGGTGGTAGGTAGGTCCTGAGTGGAGCGAACCTGCGAGACCGAGTGGAGCGAAGGGGGGAGGTGGCGAGCGAAGCGAGCCGGCGACCTCCGTAGCGTAACGAAGGTTGAGTGGGTGAAGCGTAACTCAGCGGTGACCACAAGCAAACTTACAAGTAACTCTCATTAGTAGGGCAAAAGTACCAAGCCTCCCCTTTTTGCTCCCCCCCCCCTTCCCAATCGTATCTCAGAAACTATGAGACCCGTGTTTTGTTTTTTTATGGATTGGTATAGAGGAGGCTCGAAAAAGTAAAAACCATTTTACAAAGTCCCCCCCTCTTGACCCCGTTCTACCCCTTTAGGCGGATCTCAGAAGAGAGTTGGAACATATTTTTTTTCAGATTCATATCAAGGGGCCCAGAGTATTTCAAAATAATTTTACAAAACTCCCCCCTCTCCCCCTTCACCCCTCCCTCCATCGTATCTCGGAAACTAGGTAGCGTAGGGATAAGGTCACGATACCTTTCCGGTGGTAGGTAGGTTCTGAGTGGAGCGAACCTGCCAGACCGAGTGGAACGAAGGGGGGAGGTGGCGAGCGAAGCGAGCCGGCGACCTCCGTAGCGTAACGAAGGTTGAGTGGGTGAAGCGTAACTCAGGGGTGACGACAAGCAAACTTACAAGTACCTCTCATGAGTAGGGCAAAAGTACCAAGCTTCCCCTTTTTGGCGTCTCCCCCCCCCCCTCCCAATCGTATCTCAGAAAGTAAGAAACCCGTGTTTTATTTTTTTACGGATTCTTATAGAGAAGGCTCGGAAAAGAAAAACCCATTTTTTCAAAGTTGCCCCTCTTGACCCTTTCCCCCCCTTAAGGCGGATCTCAGAAGAGACTTGGAACATTTTTTTTTTCAGATTCACATCAAGGTACCCGGAATTGGTCAAAATGATTTTTCTAAACTCCCCCATTTCCGCCTCTTCACCCATCCCCCCATCGTATATCGGAAAAACTATGTAGCGGCAAAGCGAAGCGTGGGAATGAGGTCACGATAGCTTTCCGGTGGTAGGTATGTCCTGAGTGGAGCGAACCTGCGAGACCGAGTTGAGCGAAGGGGGGAGGTGGCGAGCGAAGCGAGCCGGCGACCTCCGTAGCGTAACGAAGGTTGAGCGGGTGAAGCGTAACTCGCGGGTGACGACAAGCAAACTTACAAATAACTCTCATAAGTAGGGCAAAAGTACCAAGCCTCCGCTTTTTGGCCTCCCCCCTCCCCCTTCCCTATCGTATCTCAGAAACTAGGAGGTGTGTTTGGTGTTTTTTTACGGATTCGTATATAGGAGGATCGGAAAAGGAAAAATCATTTTTTTCAAAATCTCCCCTCTTCACCCCTTTCTCCCCCCTTTAAGGGGGATGCTCCAACCTGCCCGCGAAATTCAAATTTTTTTACGTTTTTTGCAATTTGCAGGCCAGTGACATGTTGTAACTTTATAAATATTTGTGTTGCGCAAATAACAAGTATAATTTTAAATATAAAAAATATCAAAAAACTCGCTCCATCAGCTCTCACATAGCAGAGGTGCATCATGTTAAAATCTCCGAAATCTAACTACGATGCACCTTTTCTATGTGAGAGCTGATGGAGCGAATTTTTTGACAATTTTTATATTTAAAATTATACGATCTATTTCCTTTATTTTCTCTTGGGGCCCAGAGTATGTCAAAATCATTTTTCAAAATCAAAATGAGAATCCAAGATGGCGGCTGCTATAATTTTCGAACTGTTCATCAACTTTATCATGGGAGTCGTTTTCATGGTTTTCGAGGATGCTAAAGCCGATAGTAAGGTCAAAATCCAAATCCAAGATGGCGGCTGCGACAATTTCCGATTTTTTCATCATGGATGTCGTTTTCATGGTTTTCGGGTATGCTAAAGCCGATGGTGGGATCAAAATCAAAATCTAAGATGGCGGATGCAATCATTTTCAAAATGTTCATCATGGGAGTCGTATTCATGGTTTTCGAGGATGCTTTAGACGATAGCGTGGTTAAAATCAAAATCCAAGATGGCGGCTGCGATAATTTTCGAAATGTTCATCCTGGGAGTCGTTTTCATGGTTTTCGAGGGCGCTAAAGCCGATAGTGAGGTCAAAATCAAAATCCAAGATGAAAAATTCAAAGTTATCATCATGGATGTCGTTTTCATGGTTTTCGAGGGTAATAAAGCTGATAGTGAAGTCAAAATATAAATCCAAGATGGCGACAGCAAAAAATTCAAAGATATCATCACATGGATGCCGTTTTCATGGTTTTCGAGGGTAATAAAGATGATAGTAAAGTCAAAATCAAAATCCAAGATGGCGGCTGTGATCATTTTCGAATTGTTCATCATGGGAGTCGTTTTCATGGTTTTCGAGGATGCTAAAGCCGATAGTGAGGTCAAAATCAAAATCCAAGATGGCGGCTGCGATCATTTTCGAATTGTTCATCATGGGAGTCATTGTCATGGTTTTCGAGGATGCTAAAGCTGATGGTGAGGTCAAAATCAAAATCCAAGATGGCGACACCAAAAAATTCAAAGATATCATCATGGATGTCGTTTTCATGGTTTTCGAGGGTAATAAAGATGATAGTGAAGTCAAAATCAAAATCCAAGATGGCGGCTGCGATAATTTTCGAATTGTTCATCATGGGAGTCGTTTTCATGGTTTTCGAGGATGCTAAAGCCGATGGTGAGCTCAAAATCAAAATCCAAGATGGCGACAGCAAAAAATTCAAAGATATCATCATGGATGTCGTTTTCATGGTTTTCGAGGGTAAAAAGCTGATAGTGAAGTCAAAATCAAAATCCAAGATGGCGACTGCGATCATTTTCGAATTGTTCATCATGGGAGTCGTTTTCATGGTTTTCGAGGATGCTAAAGCCGATAGTGAGGTCAAAATCGAAATCAAAAATGTCGACAACAAAAAATTCAAAGATATCATCATGGATGTCGTTTTCATGGTTTTCGAGGGTAATAAAGATGATAGTGGAGTCAAAATCAAAATCCAAGATGGCAGCTGCGATCATTTACGAATTGTTCATCATGGGAGTCGTTTTCAGGGTTTTCGAGGGTGCTAAAGCCGATAGTGAAGTCTTAATGAAAATCCAAGATGGTGGCTGTGATAATTTTTGAATTGTTCATCATGGGAATCGTTTTCACGGTTTTCGAGAATGCAAAAGCCGATAGTGAGGTCAAAATATAAATCCAAGATGGCGACTGCGATATTTTTCGAATTGTTCATCATGGGAGTTGTTTTCAGGGTTTTCGAGGGTAATAAAGATGATAGTGAAGTCAAAATCAAAATCCAAGATGGCAGCTGCGATTATTTTCGAATTGTTCATCATGGGAATTGTTTTCATGGTTTTCGAGAATGCTAAAGCCGATAGTGAGGTCAAAATTAGAATCCAAGCTGGCGGCTGCGATAATTTTCGAATTTTTCATCATGGGAGTCGTTTTCATAGTTTTCGAGGACGCTTAAGCCGATAATGAGGTTAAAATCCAAATCCTATGATCGCATAGAGTGTTCGAGGGGCAGTAAGCGCGTACCCAACACAATAATATTTTGAAATATCATATTTTTATCTATACTGAAAAGTTTGTTTTGGAATCGAAAAATTATTTTTGTCTTGGATAGTTTTTGTGTTTTCATCATGGGTGTCGTTTTCATGGTTTTCGAGGATGTTAAACTGATGGCGAGGTCAAAACGGGAATGCAAGATGGCGGCTGCGATAATTTTCGAATTGTTCATCATGGGAGTCGTTTTCATGGTTTTCGAGGATGCTAAAGCCGATAGTGAGGTTTAAAATCCAGGAGGGCATAAACGACGTCACCGAAGGCCTGCTGCGTGTTGTCTGCGAGGTGGGCTGTAAACTTTTTCGACCGATCAGGAATGGACGTAAGTCGGAACTTAATTACCAGCGAGACTCTGGCACTGATGAGGAAACGACGAGAACTCACAAAGCCACACAGGCTGAGAGTTAGGTTCTTAACGGGGAGGTCAAAAAGCAGTTCATACGCGATACTCGGAGTGCAAATAACCGAATTATAGAGCAAGCTTTAGCTCGGAATAAAGGCTCGAAGGTATTTGCCAAGCCCAATACCTCCCGCTGTTGCCTGACAAAGCTCAGAACGTCACAAGGCACCACCGTCACATCAAAGCCAGAGATTCTAGCTGAAGTCGAAAAGTTCTACGGAGACTTATATGCTCAAAAACCTTGCCCACCTCAGGCCCACGGCGCGGATGACCAACGGGCCAAACTGACACGCCATCTCACACGAGCTTCCCGACATTGACATGGGTGAGATTGGAATGGCACTCAGGCAGCTTCACCACAACAAAGCCCCAGGGGATGACAGAATAACCATAGAGCTGCTCAAGGCAAGAGGAATACCTATCTTGACAGAGTTTGTAAACTCTTCAATTCCGTCATCCACACTTGCATAACACCGGAGGCATGGCATGGGAGTGTGGTAGTATTATTCTTCAAAAAGGGTGATAAAGCGCTCCTTAAAAACTACCGCTCCATCTGACTTCTGAGCCATATCTATAAGCTGTTCTCGAGGGTTATTCTAAATCGTCTCGCCCAAAAATTCGATGATTTTCAGCCACCGGAGCAGGCCGGGTTTCAAAAAGGTTACCGCACCATAGACCACATACACACCCTTAGGCAAGTGATTCAAAAGACCGAGGAGTATAACCAGCCACTGTTACTAGCGTATGTGGACTATGAGAAGGCTTTCGATACCGTCGAGACCTGGGCTGTTCTGCAGTCCATGCAGAGATGCCTCATCGACTGTCGCTACGTTGAGGTGATGAGATCTCTGTATAAGGCCGCAACAGTGACCGTCTAAGTACAAGAACAGAGCACAAAACCAATCCAACTGTTTACAAACGCGTTGGAGGATGTTTTCAAGACGATTGATTGGAAAGGATGGGGTGTTAATACGAGTATCAACGGTCAGTACATCTCACACCTCCGATTTGCGGATGACATTGTCATCATAGCAGTCTCTGCAGGAGCTGGAAAAGTAGGACGCCCTGCTTCAAGATGGGTCGATGATTTAAGGAAGGTGGCTGGCAGTGGATGGATGCGACCTGCCCAAAACCGGGATGGTTGGCGCTCTTTGGGGGAGGCTTACGTCCAGTAGTGGACGGCAATAGGCTGATGATGATACGAGTATAAAGCTGATAGCGAGGTCAAAATCAAAATCCAAGATGGTGGCTGCGATATTTTCGAAATAATCATCCTGGGAGTCGTTTTCATGGTTTTCGAGGATGCTAAAGCCGGTTAAAATCAAAATCCAAGATGGCGGCTGCGATAATTTTTGAATTGTTCATCATGGGAGTCGTTTTCATGGTTTTCGAGGATGCTAAAGCCGGTAGTGAGGTCAAAATCAAAATCCAAGATGGCGACTTCAAAAAATCATTTTTTTTTATATTGGATGCCGTTTTCATGGTTTTCGAGGGTGCTAAAGCCGATAGTGAAGTCTAAATCAGAATCTAAGATGGCGGCTGCGATCATTTTTGAATTGTTCATCATGGGAGTCGTTTTAATAGTTTTCGAGGATGCTAAAGCCGATAGTAAGATCAAAATCAAAATCTAAAATGGCGACTGCAAAAAATTCTAAGTAAGAAATACTTTTCAAAACACGACCCCGCGAGCTGCTTGCAGCTCGCGCAACGCGCAAATACTAGTCTATATATATATGTATAAAAGAACAGGGGTTTTTCTTTTGACACGACTACAGCCGAAACCGCTTAACGCAGAAACTTGAATTTTGGACAGGATTTGCAGTCTACCATGTAGATTGGCAATAAGACGGGATTTTGCGAAAATCCTCCTCTAAGGGGGTGAAAAGGGGTGAAAACTTTTGTATGAAAAATCTTATTCCTTGGGTTTATAAACTTGAAACTTACCACGAATAAGAACATTAGTAAATAAATAAGATTTGCAACAATATTTTTTTAAAACTACCCTCCATTGGTATTCTAGGGGTTGTTAAAGTTTGTATGGGAAAATCAAAACGCGTGAGCTGATGAATTTGAAAATCAGTATTTATATACTACATAAGAATTAATCAAACACGTGTTTTTGGATTTTTCGTAAATTACCCCCCAAGTTGGTGAAAAGGGGTATTCAAGTTTTAAGGGGAGGATATTAACCACTAAACGTAGAAACCTGAATTTTGGATGATAGTTGCAGTTTATAATGTACGTAAGCATTAAGAAAGGATTTTGCGAAAATCTACCTCTAAGGGGGTGAAAAGGGGTGAAAACGTTTGTATGCAAAATCTTATTCTTTGGGTTTATAAACTTGAAACTTGGTACGAATGTGAGTATAAGTAAATAAAAAAGATGGAAACTATTCTTTTTTCAAAACTACCCTCCATTTTTGGGTGTTTCGAAAATCACCCCCTGAATTTTGAAAAGGGTTGATGAAGTTTTAAGGGAAGAATTTACTGCTTGCTTCGATAAATTCTAAACTGGGCATAAATTATCTCTCAATCGAATAAAGGATACGTATTTATTATATTTAAAAAATCAACCCCTAGCGTGTTTTTGTTTGTTTGTATTGAATAGGCCCTGAAACTACTAGAGATTTTCCAAAAGTATCCTATACTCTATGGAGGGTGAGCGCGAATTAAATTCACTGAGTTGAAGTTAAAAGCACGCGCAGACGAAGTCGCGGGCAAAGTGCTAGTTAACATATAAATATTAACCTTAATAATTTAAGCTTAGTGAAGGGTTTTGGCTTCAGCATTAAGGCACGTTTCCATCTAAGAAGCCACATTGATATACAATGTAGTATAGCACAAGTTGCTTGAATTGAAAAAAAAACACAATTTATAGTTCACAAACTACCTACTTGCAATTTGTATGCAAGTTTTTCTAGTTGTATACAATTAGTAACTTGTATACAATTTATTGTAACTTGTATTAAAACGAGGCCTTGAAGTCATTTAAGCGGCCGAAAAAAAACTAATATTGTTGTTTGGATATCAACAGTTCAAGGAAACCAAAGAAAAGACGGATTAAGTTATTCGCACAATCTTTCCTTTTATAATATTAGTGTAGATGTACCTAATATTAGTTGTTGAAGTGTATGAAACGAATTCGCTGAAATCATTATGAAATAAATGCAATGAAATTGCGTAAATTTTGGATGTTTCAGCATATTCTACCTACAATAAATATCCAATAAGCAATAACATAATTGGTCTCAATCTAATGACGCTAAATCCATTTGATAAAACATTTACATTACCATATTAAATCTATATACCTAACATATTTTTGTGTCTTAATCTTTATTTAGCCTTATCTATAAGTACATAGATCTTATCAATCAACTGATAATACGGCAGGCTTTGGCAGTCGATAATACGGGCGTTGTGAGATTAACGGATAGCGATAACGTCGTTAAGACCTAACGACCGGCGAGTAGCGGCCGTTACCTTCAACTGCTTACGTAACAACCAGATAGTGTTATCGGTCATCAATGATAAGCCAGTACACGAGCAAGACATTTTCAATGTTCATGATACAAAGGAAACGATACTTGTGTTGTCACGCGGATTTGCGTGGCGTATTGTTTCATTGTGATCACGTTTTTGTGTCGAATGCTGATAAAAATAGGATTTTAATTTGTATAGATGACGCGGAGAATTGCTGTTTGCTGTAAAACAACGAAAACAAAACATCGGAATGAGGAAAATGTGGAGAAACGGAGGTTTTATCTAGATATAGTGTGTCTGGCCTTTTTTTGGAGTGGAAAACATCTAGTAAATCCTCCTGCTTTAGGTAGAGCAAGCGGATAGGACTGCTAGATTTCACTGACTACAAACCCCCTCAGTTCAGTCTACTTTTTTTTTATAGTGGTAAAACCATCAAAAGAGTCCTCCCACCGATATACCTAGGACGTGAAGGCAGGGACTGTCGAACTTGTACCGACTAAAATCCACGGTGATCTTTCATTAGCCCTTTATGTTCCGGGGTCACGGTTACCTCATAAGACAGTCACGCAACCTCGGCAGTCTTTGGCCCTCTCAGGGTCCTATGAGTTTGAGGGCAGCAGTCCCCGTGACGGCGTAGGTATTTACAGAGCACATTAAAGTTCACGTATATTTTTTTAACTGGTTTCGGTAAGTAATAATTATTTTCATGGTTTTGATAAGTGATAATAGAAAATAATATAACGTGTAATTTACTAAAGCAACTATCCTGAATTCAACGATATAAGATACTTTCCTTATTACATTTTCAATACCTAAAAATAACAGATGAATACTAAATATAAATCACCCTCAGAAATTTTCATATCTCTTCTGGGATTTTTCCAGCAGCGTCTGATATGTTTAGTTTTCATACGGTATCAGAATTTAAAAAAATGGTTGCTCCCTGTTTCATTTCAAGATATATCTACTTGATATGTGATATTAGTAAATGTTCAATACCTTTTTTTTACGTGCCAATATCATCAAATGAGCCCTCCCTCCCAGGTCAGGGTGGGAGGGACTGTCTGACTTGTACTGACTAAAATCTACGGTGTCCTTCTGTAGCCGTTTAGGTACGTTCCGGGGCCACGGTTACTCGTTAGGCCCGCGACCCCGGCAGGCTTTGGCTCTCTGAGGGGGGCCCGACATTTTGTGGACAGCTCTTAGAAAGAAATGTGTTCAATATCTTGGAGCAGGTTTTTATCAGGTGCACGGAAGAAAAAACAAAATGATAGAACCTAGTTTTTTAAATCAAATTCTAAATTAATATTATTGAAAAGAAATGTTTCTTTTCTTCAGTAATGGTTCGTAAAAGAATAAATATTATGAATAAAGTAATCTAAAGATTAATTTGATATATAGATACAGTGCTGCACTGTTGCCCAATAATTATTTAATTGAGTACATTTTTGATAAATCCGTAATTCTTGGTATTAATCAGATTACGGCGTTATTGGCCGTTATAAGCCTTGCAGCCAAAGGTTCTGGCTGTTTGATAACCATCAGACTATCGATCATAATTAATTCGGCATAATAAAAACCCAATTACATCCTTTTTACCCGACTGCGCGACGCAAAGGAGGGTAATGTGTTTATCAGTCTATGTATGTATGTATGTAAGTATGTATGTATGTATGTTTGTTTCTATGTGGCGTTCTAGAGACCAAATGCGTGGGCCGATTTTGATAATTTTTACGTCAATCGATTCGTCTTAATCTTGCGAGTGTCACTAAAGACATGACAGTAATAAAAATTCACCACAGCGACAACCAGACGCCATATTGTCAAAATGAAAAAAAAAATGTCGATGAACTATGTCATGTGGGGTATCGTTGAATAGGTATTAAAATCATCTTTAGGTTCCCTTTATCATTTTTCATTTTAAATAATAGTTTAGGATATATAACGATTTAAAGTTGTTTAGCAAAACAATAATTCTCTCAATAGTAACTAAAAAGTATGAAATAAAAAAAATATTTAACGAAAAACAAAAAACCCGACTGCTTTAAAAGAACTAAAAAGAAAGAAACAAGTCCAGTAGTTAAGAATTCACTCATTCACACTCACAGTCGGGGCCCATTCGTATTATACCAATCAAATCTTCCCAACGGGCCCCGACTGTGAGTGTGAATGAGTGAATTCTTAACTACTGGACTTGTTTCTTTCTTTTTAGTTTTTTTAAAGCAGTCGGGTTTTTTGTTTTTCGTTAAATATTTTTGATATGCATATTAATGAGCTAAGAGTATTTTCTAGAACTTCTGTCAAAAATATGAGAAGTAAGATGAAATACAAACCACGCAAAGGAACAAAATCACTTCCCGATTCGTCTTTATCTGCACCATACATTATGTTGGCGCAGTGCCTGACTTGACTATTGTACTGCGTGTCACTTGTTCGATTTCCACCCGGGACAAACGTTTATATGACCTTGACAAGTAATTTTTCCAGTTCTGAGTGTTTGTGTTTCTAAACATAGGGCGATACCACAGATATCTTAAAGAAGGAGATATGGCGTGGAGTTTAAAATGTATAGAAAACTAGTGAAGCCGAAACAGCCCCACCATAACGATAATATTGCATATGTAGTTTTATCAAAACAATACTACGAACAAGTGCACACACGCGCCATCGATAACTCAGTCATTTAAATATAAACCTTATTCTTAAAACCACAGCGTACTCTTTTCCGTGTAACTTACTCACACTAACAATTATCATTGTGTGTTGTCGCGACACGCGGTGGGCGGTACTATTCCCGCTCCAATACAACGGACGCACCACGCGACATTACGGCTTAATGAAGTATCGTTATGTCAGCTTTACATTGCTGGTCCAGTCACTCAGTGATAATGTGAGATCGTTGTAAAAGAGCAATGTATTTAATGAAAAACAATACAGTCGGAGTAATAAAGGAAACATAAATAAAGTAGTCCAAGTCAATTTCTGGCCAAAACGCTCAGGACAAGGTTTCAACGACACGCCCCCTTACCACTTCTCCTGTTTTTAATATTTCTGTGGGCGATACGGAAAAAATTCCTTGTGTACGACGATTTCATAACAGAAAAAATATTCAATGATATAATAATTATTCGCATTATTATTCGAAGGAAGTCACTGACATTTTTTAATGTAAGTATAGGTTCCCGTTTGACCAAAGTGTGGCTTGATGGTTATCGTAGATATTGTGGTTGAAGGCGAAAGTGAAGCAAGCGCGGTCCGAAGGGGGGGGTCACAGGGGACATGACCCCCCCCCAAAATCTAAGGTCACATTGAAAAATCTCAAAAATTTGACAAATAATAAAAGAAAATTTCTAACCTAACGAAGATAAATTTATAGTTTGCTGACATCTTGTGCAATATGCAATGTCTTGCTCAATTTATTGTTTATTTTATTCCAGATACCTATTTTTTTATTAGTGTAGTGAGTGACCCCTCCCAAAATTTCAGGCTGCGACCGCGCCTGCAGTGAAGAACGCTTGCCTAGAAGGTTAGACCTTGGGGTTTTCGAGCCAAGAGTCAGGAATCATAGGCCCCGGCAAGGAATTCCACTCCTTAGCTGTGCGCACAATAAAAGTAAAGGCAAGGCGCTTTGTAAGCACGTACGGAGGGATGTCCACCATTTAACGATGGTGCATTGCCAGCTTGAATGTGGCTATGAGCAAACGAGTCCTGGAGACCTCATAATATGCAAACGACCGTGAGAGGCCTCCTAGCTAGATAAGCCTACGTACAAACATAGAATAGGGATCTAAGATAAGCTGGGATCAGTGACGGATTTCCCCCCCAAAAATAGGGGCGGCCGGATATTAGGAGCGGTAAAAAAATCACTTATATGCAAACAAATAACCCAAATGAAAAGTATAATAATATATATATATTATGTAATCTTAAGGCTCGCGGTCTCTCTCATGCCTGGCATTTGTCGGGGCCATGCTGCGGGGCAAGACGGAGTGGGAAGCGGTCGCCTCCTTCTGCGAAGAAGTCATGCTCGCGAAGGAGGAGGCGGGCCGCGTGAGGGAAGACAGCGCCATCCCTCCTCCCCAGCCGCAGTGGTCGCGGCTGTTGTGTTTCACGGGCGCCTCAAAGAGTGTCAGCATAATGACGGGGCCCCCTCTAGAAGGCTAAAGCCTGCCGGGGTCGCGGGACTTATCGAATTACCGTGATCCTAAAACGTAAAGGGCTGTTGAAGGACACCGTGCATTTTAGCCAGTACGAGTGTGACAGTCATGGTTGCTGAGAAAGGGGCGGCACATTTGTGGCCTAGAGCGGCGAGGACTGCAAATCCGCCCCTGGCTGGGATACTTCCGAACCCTTCAGGCGTTTGGATCTCTCAGAATCTCTCTCATGGCATGGTTCATGATTAGATGGCGAGTCACCAATTACCTACCACTCACTGTCTGTATGATAGTTGGGATACTGGGATAGGTAGGTATTGCGAAATGACAGATAATGGAATAGAAAAGTATACAATAATTTACTTCGGCTCATTTATCTGTTTACACAGTACCGTTTCCTTTTACTTATGTATTTGTGTGTTTACTTATAAGTATGATTTCGGAGAATTGTTTACTGCAACCGCAACAGAAAATACATTTTTTTATTGCGTTCATTAGACGGATTTTCGATTTATGACTTATCTCCCTATGTGAGCCTACGATAAAGAATGATTTAAAGTTCCAAAATTAGGCACTTTCAAAACCTTGAACGATAAATAGCATTAGGTAATACCTATTATTTTAATTCAAAATGATAATACAATATGTGATTACCTAGATAATGCCTAATTTTAATTGTAAAAAATGTTGGCCTTAATACGCCTAGCCTGGCGAAATCCTAACTAAAGCTTTGTTGGAACCTAATTGTCAAGGGGGCAGATGGGGTATAAACCTACATTACACAAGCCACAAGCATATTAAATAATTTACTCCTCTCATAGAAACAGTTTTCCCTTACCATTATCTCATTAATTAAGATTCATGGAGTCACAGTGATTTAACCACCCCTACCCATAACTGGTAGACGTATCATACTAGCCTCAACAAACGCATCACGAGCGCCACCTAGTTGGTTAATGTGGATTTAACAATTGTTTCTATTCCCCATTAGATGGCGTTGACCCTTGTGGTAATGTGTTTGCCACTGCACAACAGAGGGCGCTCATTTTAAACTACAACTGCCTCTTGTTTATTTGGATTTTTAATGTTTGAAAATTGAAGACCAATTAGTGAAAAGGATATTTATTTAATGATATCTAAAATTAATACAAAATAAATGCGCATGATATTTTACAGTAACAGTCAATGCGCATAGTCAAAGCATTGCGCATTTCGTGGCTAACCTCACCGAGTCGATCGACCAGCAGCGAACGAGCTGTCAGTGTGAAAACCTTTTCATTTCGTCTTGTGCTGTATTTTGGTGCCTAGTGGGTGTGCTAAGTGTCTTCGGGCGCTTTTGTTTTATTTAGGTGCTAATAAACATTAAACTTACAGGTAAGTGCTTAGAAAAATAAGTAAAATAACATTTTTGTAATGTTGCGTTATAAAAATCAACTTTATGTATCAATAACTGTTTAGTTTTGTGGTACAGCACAGTTAGCACAGTATATCCCGTTTATGAGATGATAATGAACTCGTATCTTATCGTATTTTTAGAACATCATGCCGGTTTTATTGTTTTCACGAAGCCCTGTAAAAAAAGAGTCCTAATTTTGTTGCTTACTTGTTAGATGATGTCATGGGCGGATATCTCTGACGTTAACATATTTCCAATTGTTATTTTATCAATTTCAAATAACAATATTTGTCTGCGTCATCAGATAATCATGCTGAGGCTAAATAAATGCTATACTTGCCACAATAACATAGAAATTCCAGTCATTAAATGTGCCTATGCTGTGCTATGACTTTCTGATTAGCATACAATAAACTATCAATCCAGCCCATCATAATACACCATATTGCAATAAGAAACTGCATTGGGAAAAGTATGTAATTTGTGATATACAGTGGAAATGATTAGCCGTGCCGTTCAGTTCAAACTGCATCAAAGAGAAAATGACTTTCTAATTTGCAAGTAAAGACATGGTTTTACCCATGTTAGCTCAAACATATGAAATCTGTTCACTTTAAATTATTTGTATTATTGTGATTTCTGTGAAAACTCATTTAGAATTTATTTATAAAATATTAATCATAATTTAAAATTTAATAATGATTCAGATGAGGATAAACACATATGAAAATTATATTCCTGTATAAATTTAGTACGCGATTTATGCCAAAATCCCTAATGAGTCGAACTAATGTTTACTTGCGGTTATTAAACCATATTAAACATGTTTTTTCCATAAATTCCATAACATGCAACTTCCTCCCATACACTGATAACTAAAATAATCCAAATATTGTAATGTCCTAATCTCAATGTTGAATGAGTCACAGCCATTTTTAAAAATGTCCCGAAGAAAAAAAGTGATGAATGTTTATAAGTGCTAACTAATGTTTGCATGTCTGGTTCTAAATGTATAACTTAATAAATAGACAGTTTTCTTTAAATGGTTCTAGCTCTCTTCTAGATCTAAGTTTTAAAGGACTTGCTAAAAATTTTAGATTTGTGTAGGTGATTTGTAATGCTTAAGAATTGTCCTGTAAACCCTTTTTTATTTAATTAATAGTACCTAAATGTTTAATACTTATATCATTAATTCTCATCTCAGAAAACTAGAATACTGAAACAAACCTGAGTTTTCCAATATAATTATCCTCCCTAATAAAACTATGGATTTTTTGTCTCAACTTTAAGTTACTAAGATAAAATTAAGACTGCTTTTATACAGTGCCGGATTAGCCATATAGCAGAAGGCAGCAAATGCTACGGGCCCCGCGCCTTGGGGGGCCCCGCGCCTGTGCCCTAAAAAAGAGTGAGAGGACAGCATTCCCCCTTCACCCCAGCTGCAGTGACGGACGTCGGCAGACGATCTGCGGCCACCATGGGCGCGGGCACGTGGGTGGCGAATAATGGGCAACTCGCTGTCCGACCATGGCCCAGGGGTCAACGGCGTGTTGTGTTCCGCGCGCGCGCGCCTCAAAGAGTGTCAGCGTGATGACGAGGCCCACCTCTAGAGGGCCAAAGCCTGCGGGGGTCGCGAAACTTATCTCATTACCATGACCCCGGAACGAAAAGGACTATTGAAGGACACCGTGGATTTACCGCTAAAAATAAGGCAATGTAACTCCAGGGCCCCATGGTTACATTTGCTACGGGCCCCGCACCGGCTTTATCCGGCACTGCTTTTATACCTAGTTTTACTTCTTTTGTCCTTCCTATTAAACCTTTTTACATACCATTGCATGCCATTTTTATGGCAGAATCTGTCCTGCCCTAAAATATGATATAACACCCACATTTTATGCAAAAAAAAAACACTTACTTTACATATAATACAGATAAGTAAAACCGTGGCTTTGAATGCACTGCCACGCCGCCGCCTCTGCGTCTCAGACTCTCGATATTGTGCCAATTTCCGCAAGATGCATTGACACGTGTAAACGTGACTATAGAAAACTTACTAGTTCATTCATATTAATTAGGAAGGTATCTTAGTACACTAGCCATGCCTACCGGGGTCGCGGGACTGTTTAAATTGGTAACCGTGACCCTGGCGTAAAAGGCTTTTGAAGGAACACCGTGGATTTTAGTCAGTACGAGTCTGTCAGTCCCCACCCAGGACTCATTGAATAATTTTACCGCTAAAAAAAAGGCCTTAGCCATAATGTTTTAGTTGCCTTTCTAAGATAAGGTTTTACTGTCGCGGCTAAACCCGCAACTCCGCCTGAATATAGCCCTTACGAATAAACATCAAAATCTATATGATGCAGTAGTATACGATCAAAAAGATCTAAAGGGCGCTGGAGTACCACATTTCTAGCCCCTCCATTAAAACTTAATACCACAAATGAACTAACATTACTTCCATCAAATCATCAATATAGACTCAACAGCAACACGCTATCGGTTATTGGAAGTGGCAACCGTCATGAATATATCATGTAATATTACAACTTCGGCGATGGACTGAAACAGCCGGCCCATGCAACCTAAATGGATTTATGTGGGGATTAACTTCTCCGTCGTCGCTTCCGGTTTGTCAATATTCAGTTGGCAAATGAAACTGAACGTGAAATGTTATGTCAGAACCGTGCAGGAATTAATACTACCAGTAGAAGAATATTTAAAAAGGCATACTTGATACTTTTAAAACTTTTATCACAGTTATGATCATTGTAGTGTCGTCACCAATCTTACACGTTTTGAAGATGTTAGGAGCGCCTTAAAAGAAACATATGAGCAACATCTGACTTCCGATTGAGCAGTTCTCGGGTGGAAAACCTTGAAAATTTTCGAGAACACCGGGTACACAGGGTATGTGATTAATGTCGAATATTTACCACCTTAAAGGCTGAAGAGTTTTCAGAAAGGAAACTTGCCATAAATCGTAAAATATCGTCATAAAACAGAAAACGCTACGTCCAATTCTCAGAAACTGTCTTTCGTATTGAATTACCAAAAAAAAAGGGGTACATACAGAACTAGAACAGCAATACCAACAGACTAAACCAGGACTACGCCACCACATCAGATGAAAAAAATCTCCTCACCACATCTGCATCCTTGCATCATCCATGGATTTTGGAATGCCTATAACAGGATCCAAAGAAAATCAGACAAATATGGAGCCGAAAACCAAGATTTTTTGGAATCACTAGAATAAGAGATCGACAACAAATATCTCATAATATGCACTTTAGACAAACAGAGTTGGATTTTTATGCCTATTACGACAGAAAAGATAAGAACCCCAACAAGTTCACTTGTTTCAACTGTCACCCCTGAACAGCCGCAGGCGCCCAAAGGCCTGAATCAACTTCAGAATAATGGAACTTTATGAAACTAATGTAATGTAAACTTTCCTCGGGCACCTTTGTTTTCATTAGAACTACCGAGTTACCGACCTAGTTTCAAAGACTCCAGGCCAGCAATAATAATTGATCTCGTTCCGGAATTTGAGACTATAATGCAACCATATCACGTTTCTGTCAAAGTACTACCGGCACACTCCGTGTTTGAATCGACGGAGATAAAACGATACATCCATACGTGTATAGTCAACTCTCATTCGCACCAGCTTTGCAATGGACGAGGGGAAATTAAAAACCTTCATGGCGTGAAATTGCTGTATTAACGCTTGCCATTATACGTTGAAACCTTTTATAATGAACAGTGAACAAAATTGGTAATGTGTTGCATATAAAAGACCCGAACGGATTTTGGGTTTGCTCACATAAACTGTACATATTGATGTAGCAAATAAACCGTAATTTGTTTGATCCAAAGTTAATCCGCCAATTTGGCTATTCATAAAATGTAAAACCTGTATGCTAGCATTACCGTTAATCCTTACTCGAAAATCTCTACGAATGGATGAAAACGAAACTAAATTGACCTAACAATTACAGACCAGAGGTCCCAAAAAATTCATTTGGACATTCACTGCTACTATCTTAGTAATGGAACCCACAAGGTGGGCAGACGATCTTATGAAGGATCACGCTGGATGCAAGCAGCTTCGAACCGGTCCATCTAAAAGGGAGGTATGTTCAGCAGTGGACGTCTTACGGCTGATATGAAAGGAATTTAAAAAAAAAATTGAATTGAAGAAAGAAAATTCTAAAGTCTAAAGATATAAATAAAATCTATAAATAAAGAATGTGCTATGGGTCGAAACCGCACTGAAGTAACCTAATTGGCGTGAGAACCGCATTAATAGTTAATAATGGCAGTTGCTTGGCTCCGCACGTCGTTAGCCTCACAAGTTGAGGGGCGATATGACCTACTGCATCTACACTATCATTTATATAACGACCTTTTATTAAAACTAAGAATAGGGCCAATCAAATACATATTCAATAGCGTAATTGACATAGTTTTGCTAAAGCCGCGCAAACGTTTGTTTTGCTGTAATCGCTCACCAAGGCTCAGATTTAACAATTTGTCTGCTCATTTTCATACCGTTGCCATTTAAGCAATTTGGCACAATTCCTTCTATAATTCCAACAATTGGGGTTTTTAATACCACAAATTTTCAAAACATGATGGCCAAAATCCTTAATTTCATAAAGAGACGTTACTTTATTAAGCTCATTTAGTTTCTCGAAATATTGGAATACAATAAAAATCTGTTCATGATAATTAAATGATCCCATTTATACATAGGAGTTCTAAGCCCTTGACTCACAAGATTAATAAAAACGTTTGCGTCAACACTTTGGAATGAACCACATCATTTTCATCTGAACTTGGACCAGATTAGTTCCCTATATTTATCTAGTGTAGTTCGTGTGTGACGTCACCGGCGCCATTTTAGTTATAACGAGGGTTAATATTTTTGTAATGAGCCCAGCTTGCCCTGATCGAGGTCGTGGTAAATGTAGTGTTCGTGGAATACATGTGTTGTTCTTTAATGTCAAAGGTTAAGAGGAAACTAACAGGTAAAAATAAGTAGAATAGTATAGAATGGAAGTTTATTTAAAGTATTTAAAAAAGACAACGGCTCTGTTGTGAAAATTAGCTCTAACGAACCACCGTCTCTCTCGAGAGAGTCGTTAAAACGATTAGTCAGAGATTCAGCCAAGAGAATATTGTGGCAATCTCAGCGCTACCAGCAATATACTGCTAATACTAATCCGTTTGCCGATCTTGGTAATTATACGAATATTCCCACAAGACCGTTTATTGTTGCGGTTTATCACGGGAATTCAACGGCAGTATGAGATTGTGGGTTGATCATTAACTATGTATTTGATAAAACAATCTCGAAGACAGATTTGATATTTCCTATCATCTTTCTACCCTTATCGGCCTTATCCCAATTTATTTGGGGTATATGTAGCACGTCTTTTCCCCGATACATCTCGATATAAAAGCCGTCACCTCGGTACTCACCCCTTTCTTACCATATCATGTTACACACATCCCATCCATTAGTCCTTAGATCTCTCCAGCTATTCATGTTTATACTCAAACCTTCCTTTGTTCTGTGTAGACATTTTCTTTCCTTAAAAAGTATTTTCAATCAGTCGAACAACTTCTATATAATTAACCAGCAACGATGAAAGTCTAGTAATTTAATATTGTACCACACATGTTTTATGCATCCGATATAATCTCGTTAGCTAGACTAACCAGTTAACCACGTACCCAATTAAGAATTTATCGTCCCTTGTAAACCCTTGCCAGAAGTTGGGGATTCAACAAATTGCTGCAGTTACTTTATTTAACATCATTTTACAAATGACGAGTATCTCCCACGAAAATGTGGAGGAAGATTGTAATGTATTTTTGGGCTTATTTATTTTCATCTAGTAGTCTATTGGACTCTTCAGCATATCGAGTTAGCATTTCAATTCAAGCACACCTTCGCAGCCGCCGTCAAAAAGATCTCCCCTGTGACTTTTTCCAATAATAACATTCTAACTTTCTAGAAGTTGTCAGCACCATTTTTATCTATTTAGTTCAGCTCATCCCGCTGTCGACTTTAGTTTCTTATTATAAGTTCCTTGATGCGTAAACAAGTGAAAAGTTGCAATAAAGCGTGGTGACGGCGGGCGGCAGACCCCGGCGGCGCGGCTTCGCGCGGGGGGAGGGTTGCGCGCGTTTATTGATTTTCAGCGCGGCTCCGCGGACGTGCTCCGTCGTCGGCTATCTCCGCAAATACTAAGATTACTGCTACCCGCACTTCTGGGACCCGACGATTGTAGCTGAAAAACATCTGAACAACGAATCCTGCAATAAAGTACCATCGAAAATGTTATTTAACATCGGAGAAAATATATTTTTGGTTCAAACCTGTAAAGTTCAAGTGTAAGAAAGTAATTTATTGTGTCGCCGACATTGAAGAGAGGGTGGGGTAGAGTCTGTACAGAGCGATAACTGGCAATGACACGAAGCAGATGAGATGCATTAATCACGCGTTCTGACCTCCGCGTGAAGGACAAATCTCGCGCAATATACGCATATTTTTATAAATCAGAATGTTTGTAGTCACAAAATACAGAATATATTTTCATGGAACTAAATTATTTTCCAAAAAGAATGGTCCCAAAAAAAACCCCTGCAGACCCCTCTAGCTAATCATTGAAAGATTTGAGGAAGCCTTTTAACTCGCGTAGTAAACTACGTGACGGAACAATAGCTTCTCACTAAGATAAACTGATAAGTGAGCAGTCAGGTGCGTAGCCAGGCTTTACTACGCGTCTGAGTGAACTTGAAAACAAAGCCATTCATGAAATACGAAGTATCGACCATGTGGTTGCATTACATACACAGTAAGCACGTGAAGGGGACGTCATTTGTAGATGTATGACAGCCGATAGCACGAAAGTCTGTATATCAGTTTAACAAAGGGACGCTAAAGAGTATCGTATTATCCAGTACATAAGTTAGGGATCAGTCAAATAGTCTATAGCTCCTTGTCAATAATCCATTGAGAAAAGCAGCCATCTCCAATATACTTGAGAAAAGGCAAGCACATCGCATGCAATGCAGCTTTGACTGCATCTTGTTTTATAAATACCAGTACTAAACATGAGGTGAACTGAGCAGGTGTTACGGAAATAACTTTGATATCAGAACTGATTTACAAAGCTAATTGTGGTGATTCATCTACGTCTGCAGCGAGTCGTGTCTGTATACCAACATTATGACGTAACGCTTTGTTGAATGAAGCATATTTCTTAAGTGAGCAAGAACTATGTTAAAGTGCTCAATCACGATTCTCATCAAAGTTAATCAACCGTTATTGAAATCAATTAATTAAGTTGTTTTAATGGTTGAAGTTGAAGCGTGAAATGATTTACTATCACTTGCTTCATCTTCAAGGCAAGCCCTGTAACCAGGTTTCTTTTTTCTTTAGTCGTCACCAGTTTTATTCGCTTACAACAAAATCTTACATAACTATGGTCCTATAATTGAATGAGCTCCTCTTATTCAAGTGACATTGAACTTGTCAAAGGTCTTGACCCAAATTGAAGGATTCCATCCCTTCCGACAAATGTGTCGCAGCACAATAACAAATCGGAAGACGACTATTAAGATAAGTATATTATACTGACAGGTACTAGGTACCAGGCGGAGACAGTTTAATGAATAAACAGGCAACAATTGTCCCGCAGGCAACCTGTGCACGGTTAACTACAGGGTATCATTAAAATTCAAAGGTCGGTACCGCTTTGCACGCTATGCCCACGTAAACGTTCACTACGGTATTCTATTGTTTTTGTTCATGAGTTTACTCTGCATGGAAATGTTTATTTTGTACTTGTTCATAGTTTTATTGAAGGTTCTTTCAAATCAGGGTCAGAACTAGCATCCCGAATGCAAAATGCTATCTAATTTCCAATTATTGACATCTCGGAATTTCTGGGACTACGTGGCGTCGATTTGTCTGAAGCCTTTGTTTCAAAGCTGCTCTGAATACGACCTGAGTGACCGGCAATTACATTTAACAGCCCAATTCTAAATAAGTATTCTGTGTACACAAACACGCCCTAACGAGTGACCGCAGTAATTATAACTAACGACAACTCTTAACTTCGAACCAACGAGGCCCGGAACTATGACGAACAAGGCTATACTTTCGTAATATTCTCTATTATACATGTATATATTTTAATGCGTAGTTAGTAATATTTGCTTTGACCTTACTTGCACCCTTTAATAGACTAGTAGATCATTTTGGAGCTATGCCATGACCTGGAATGTATTTTCTAATTAAAATCAAATCAAAGGTCCATCAATTCTGATTCGTAGTTGACTGACAAAATTCCTCCCAATTTGCGTTCCAGTTTCATTTGTGTCGTTTAGTTAATTTAAATCTGATTTATCCTTCTGTTAGAGTACCATCATTGATCGATCAGCTATTAATACGGTCTGTGTCAGGAGGATACCAGTAATATCAGTGAATTATATCTATGGTGTCACCAATTTATCACTTGCCAGCCTACAGTCGTAATTGTCGCGACAGAAGTGGGTCGTTCTGCCTCGCGTGCCTGCGGGCACATTGCCAACTTGCCGTAACTTGAACGTGGCCCAAGTTCAGCGATTGCAATGTGTCGTTATTTATTAACTTAGTATAAACGTAAGTTTGGAAAACTCAACGACGATATAATACTAGACTCCGCATGCACGATCTAAAGAACACAAACTATTCTGCCAAGTTGCTGAGGTACTACGTAAGCGAGGGGGACGGGGTACTGCGTTGTGATTGGCTAACTCAAGGTCTGTGCTGTCTCAACGTATGTTTACGGCTCACAGGATTGGTCTAAATGAGACGAATATAAGACTTTTTTGCCTAATGTGTTGGCAGACATCGGCCGCCTGTTATTACGAGTCTAGTATTATATCGTCCTTGGGAAAACTGTTTCCAACTTCAGAACAACCTGTTCGAATATTTGCTAAAGAATTACAAATTAAATCCAGATAATCTTGCTTTTAAAAGGCTTTTGTGATTTCGTGCTGCCAAAACTAAGAATAGAACTACAGTGAGAGCTTTTCGAGTCGCTTATTAACAATGCAGCATTCAGCGGTTTTGGGAGCATTGACTCTAGCAGACTGCACATACCTACTTACTTTAAAGAAACAATTTTCTCGTAGGAAAATGTGATGTGTTAGTTCGGGTAAAACATTCAACATACATACTCACATAGGTACATAATGGCTCTACTCTCTAAGCTAATTAAAAAGTTAAAACGGCTACGTCAATGTGGGAGTTGGGAATTAAAGGGTGAATTTAAAGTTGAATAAATTCTAGGTTAAATGAGCCAGAACATAAATGTTTAACTTTACGCGAAGGTTGGAAAACAAGGCTGTTTTTTCCAAGTGACTGTTTTCCCAAATCCCTGTCTACAAACAATCCTGGCTTAGATGAGGCGGTACGTGTGAGATTGGCTGTCCCCGCCCTTTGTTCGCGCCTCAAGGTCGTGCCACCCGGGGGTGTCCTGCGTTTATATCTACACTTTATACGACATTTACCAACTGTCGCGACGAGGCCGTGCACTAAACCCTCGCTAAAAATAGCTTGATAGCGTAATTCTCTCCAAGACTTAAATCTCCTACATTTTAGATACCATGACGATAAACCTGAAGTCCTTGTATGATTCGTGCTTTGAAATATGTAAATTTTAAGCTTAATTTGAAGGTATTTGAGCAAAGGTAATTTTGAACGGCTTTCCTTCCTTGAATTGCAAATTCACAACGAATCCGGGCATTGAACTTCGAAACTCAATGCTTTAGCAATATAATTCCAACAAAGCTCTTTCAGCTGAAGAATATCTCCTATGTTAATAAGGGCTTATATTGCTCTCATGAATTTTTCAGCTTTCAAAAGTTATTAAATGAATTTTCAACCGCAACGTTGCTAAAGAGGGGCAGATTATGAGCAGTCCCACGGAGCCTGCGGTACTATACATTACCATATAAAGGTCGACGGGTGAGAGCCGCGCTGATGTTTTTATGTTACGATAAAACACGCTGGGAATTAACAGCTTAATCTTGTCTAATTAACGTCACTGGGTGGCGCGAGTGACACCCCAAGTCTCGTAAACTCGTTTATTGCTCACACAGATAGGTTCATTACCTATCTATAAATCGAAAACACTTCATAATTATTCTTCATGATCATCCCTCGCCCGCATCGCAAATTTAATCTTAATTGGGTTCTTCTGGAAATGTATCAGATTCGTCGGCAAATCCGGATCTTTGTTTTGTGTTACTCATGTAGTGTTTCTTGCTAATGTAACGTGAGTAAGAGAGAACAAAGGATATCGTGATTTCGGGCGACTAGAACGCCATTTTCCATGCTTATCATCTTGGCGAGAGATAATTGTTATTTCTGCCACGACTGGCTCTCACAAAGGGTGGTCGTTTGAAGTTCAAAGCTAACGTAACATAATCGACGTGTTGGCTAAAGGTCAGAACACAGCCTCACGTCGACATTTAATTTTAACTACCACGCATCCCTTCCGCTTTTAATTAATGAAAGTTCAGGTGCACTCGTGTTCCTTATTTAGATGAAACATTGTTGGAATTGAATATACACCAATTATGTTTTTAATATGTTAACCGTCCGATCCCCAATGCTCCCCAATGGCACGTTTTTGTGCCACCAAACCCCGACCGATATTAAGCCTTTTTTTTGGAAAAATAAGTTTTAAAATCAATCAGTATTTTGTGGAAAAACATTAGGTCGTTGTCAAGGGGTGTTAATTTAAACTAGAACGTCGTGTAGTGAATTAGGTAACACAGGATGGTTAAGTGCAGACGTAAGGTTATGTGTAAGGTCATTGCAAGGCCAGACTTAATTCTTGCTTCTATTTTCGTTAGTAATTTAACCGTGTCTATCTGTAATGTAAAGTTGTAAACAGCGTAAATTGCATACATTAAGTCTTTCAACTACCTTTGTTTTCGTGAAAATGTATGTTGGATTTTAGAATATAGGCTACTAATGTCTGTAATTTCTGGGCTCATTTACTGGATTTACGCTGGCTTTTCTTTTACATAAGTACAGTGACTGTTCATAAAATACCCTAGGCTGATAAAATTTTCGTTTTTCCTAAATTACATTAATATAGTGGAAAATATGATGGATCGGCCCCCCCAGTGTATAATCGATTAATTTTGTGTAAGATATGAAGCTTGCCGGATCTATATCTATCCTTTTGACAAGGCTGACTAACTCCTAGGCGATTATATCATTACATACAAGGGAAATGCTTAAGTCTTGCTTCCCGCGACCTTCACTAAGGCATCTGCCATCACTAATCTGTGCAGCCCGAGAACAATCCCACGTTCCGCTTTCCGGTTCGCGGTCGCAATTCGCCAACAGATTTCCGAACAATATGAACCCGATTCCCCCCATTCCCTCTTCGAATTGCTAATTTACTTTGAGAATTCTCCAAAGACTTTGGTTCTTCTGATGACTTCGTAATTTCGAGTTCTGTCACGTCGAGTAAGCCCGGTTTTATGTGCAAACAGACGAAGTTTAAATTAAATTAGCCGCTGCTAAGCCTGATGTTTCTTTAACTTTATATTTGGGCTACAGCTTGTTGTGTAGATGTGGAAAATTTAGTACGTGATTAGGGATTGTTGAGGACGCTCTGGGCTTTACATAATCCTCAATTTTGGTGTCCGTAATGATCATGGACGATATGTATGCTCCAAGAAGACTGAAGTTTTAAAGAAGCAGAAATGTTTTAACAAATACGGATACGTTGCTGATGATTGGACCTCTTTTCCTTTGTCTTGTTACATAATTAAAAAACATACAAAAACATTTCAACAATAAGAAACAGTAGCATATCGGTATCAGGAACACGACCCTATCTACCGGTGGTCAAGGCACCAAAGAGTGTATGGGATGCTCGTAAAAAATCAGGCCGTATCAAGAAGTACCATATCATGCCTTTATCATGCCTGAATCAGGCCCTTGATCCAACTGCTTAACGAGAGCCTCCTTAGGTGTTGGAGCCCTTTGATTATTATCATCACTCACACAGTTTTAGCCAAACCTTACATTTTACTTACTCTCTAGTAGAATTGCGGACATGGCGACAATTTTAGCGGGGCTGTAGCCTTCGACGTCTAGGAACTTACTGCAGTAAACTCGTAGATCATAGACACAGAAGTTTTTCTTATAGCTAGTAAACTAATGCAGTCACACATGTTGTTTCAGAATGCCTGCAGCAGTGCCACCCGCCGAAAATGGCGCGCCGCGCAGCGAGCTCGAGCAGCTGCAATTGCGTGCCGGACAAGTCACCGATGATGTCAGTATCTTTTTAATTTTATTCTTAATATTCATCATCATCATCAGCCTATAATGTTCCCACTGCTGGGACACAGGCTCCTCTATGTGAGAGGGACCATAATCCACCACGTGGGCCTAGTGCGATTGGTGGATGTTACATGTCTTCGAATTTTTGGTCCTAGGACATGTAGATTTCCTCACAATGTTTTCCTCCACCGTTTTGAGAGCAGTGGTGATGAAATAAATTACACAAAGTAATGCGCCTGGCGGGGTTCGAACCCACGACCTACAACTCGTAAGTCGGGACCGATACAACTGGGCCACTACTGCTCTGATTCTTAATTTTCTGGATCTTAAACTTGAGGCAGTTTTCAAGCACAACCTCCTCACCGTGAATTTCATTATGCGCAAAAGAAGATTTTCATTACCTACTAGCAAACCCGGCGAACTCCGTTTCGTCACCAGATGGCTTCGTTTTCTTTGCTATAAACCTCACGGAGCCCGAGACGTTTCCAACGAATGCAAAACCGTGGACATCGGCTCGTGCGTTCTGGAGTTATAGCGTCAGGAAGGAAAATCCGACTTATTTTTAAATAGTAGATAAGCTCAATTTTCCGGGAGCATTCGCGTGTAATGTGACATTATAGATTCCACTTTGATTATTACACTACAATACTACCTCCCTGACTGATGAGCATTCACGTATACGCAGGTGCGCATTGTGATGCTCGATTGTCTTCCGTCACTGATGAAATGTTCGAATCTGTAGTTACTATATGCTCGCGGTGAAGGTGCGCCTCTATACTAATGTACCTACGAGTACCTCATCGGCTACATCCTGGTATAGGGTGCTTTCATAAAGAATCAGATCGGTACGGGTTGGTATTGATCGGTGTAGGTAAAACTTGCTTTAAAGAAACCCGCAACTCTGCCAAGTCTCAACCTGTCTACTATGTGCCAGCGCATGAGCTACCTGCACCGACCTGTGTTCCAAAATCTAGCTTCTTTATGAAGGCATCCATAAACACATTTAGCGTATTTTCCTACTCCTCCGCTATTGAGGGTCAAAGACAGTTAAATTCATTCTCCCAAAACACATTAAGCTGCTAGCCGCTATTGATAATGGGTTTCAGGAGTTGCAGTGGTTTGAGGATAGTGCGGTGGGATGATCCCAAAAACACGTTTCAGCACATTTCCAAAGAGGCGCAACTTTCTTCAAAATCAGTAAAGAAAATAAAAGAATTTAGAGTCGCTAAACGAAAACGACGTTCAGAAAAATGTTCTCCGCGTAAAACTTTCCAAGTTCTGATAGTTGGTAAAAGTTTCCTTTGTTCAAACTTATACAATCGTATAAAAGAAAAAGTAAGGGCCTTAAAGTTTCCTATGTTTTTCTGACTTGTAAATAATTGAATTTGTTGTAATGTTTCAGTCGCTGGAGTCCACGCGGCGTATGATGCAACTATGCGAAGAGGTGAGTCGTCGCTTATTTTTAACTAAGATTTTACTATAAATAAGAGAATTTCACCATCAACTAAACTTCTATATTAAGAATGAATGAAACTAATACAATATAATTTAATATAACTGTGTGTATTTAAGTCCTACTACTAATGCTCTAAAACTGAGGAGTTATCTTTTATATTGGGAGAGATCTGAGTGTGATTTCGAGAATACCTCCCAGAATTAACTAAAATAATTATTATTTCTAGTTTCCCCACCTGATATTAGTCCAAATTGTCTTGAATGTGATATGAAAACTTTGGAGTCATTGTTTGTATTCATTCAATTTGTAAAAGTGAGTGTTTGTTTTCATATCAACTTCATCCATAATTAACTTTCAACTGTGACCTAATAACCTGTGTGTTTAATATTGAATGATCTATTAATTTTCCAAGCGTGCGACAATATGGAAGCTCTATAATCTATTACCAAATAGAAACAATTGAGCCAATAGAACTGTGCGGTCTTGTATATCCGTAGACGCGTTTCAGTTAAAATTAAATTAGTTTCCCCCATAGTTTAATTATGTTGAGTTCTGTTGTCGATTATGTGATTATTTGTGATCATCTGTGAGAGAGGTGTTCTCGATGCGAGGGAGTGAGGGGTATAGCGGAAGTGTCTGGATAGCCCCAAGCTCGGTTTGGTCTCTGACGCCCGTCCCACCCCCTAGGGCGCAGCCTCTGCTAACCCTGGCTGTTGTGTTTCGATGTCGCTAAATATTATTTTGTTTTATCTTTTTCTAAATGTGTGTATGTATATCTATTGTAGTTATCCGGCCATAATCCTTTGTTTATTTTATGTTCTACCCTACATTTGAGTATAATATATAATATGTAATCAGTATTATATGTTATTATAACCATACATATATGGGTGTTGCATGATCCGTGCCTTTACTGTGTCCGAAAATGTTAGACTTCTATAGCCCTTTGTGTTGTTCGTAGTGAACTGTACATTTGTGTGATTATATTTACCTCCCCGGGCGAACTGGCCCTCGGCGCTGACAGTTAATTAACTAATTCATATTCTTACAACATTGCCTCCTTAGTTCTAGTCAAAGAGTCGAATTATAAGTTCAAAGCCGAGTGTTTAACCGTCAGCTCCTGTAATTTCGCCCGAATGCTGTTTTAGGTTTCAAAGCATGAAGCCCATCATTGTCCACAATAGAATCCAAGTCCCATATTTAGTTTAAATACTTCTCTAAAGTTAGTACCCCTTTTAGTACGTAATTTGAACGAAATACGTGCGCTTTTGAGTCTGAAAAACAACCTAGTCAATCCATTGTGCTTGGGCTTGCTTTCTACTGAGACCCTTGTGTTCCACTCGGATCGTCGTGGCAGTCCGCGTCCGAGGCTGACTCACTGTTTCAACGCACTTTCTATTTATATTTAATTTCCTGTCTGGTAACGATACTTGTACTCTTCATAGATGACATTATTGTTCTCTGTGTTTCTTTATGATTTCTGTAAGTAAACGTTCCAACACCATCTGATCTCGCGAACCTTTGCCTTTCGTATCGTGATCAGTGTATGTTGATGTTCGTTCTTCCTGTTTTAGTTGATCTGTATCTTAGGTCTCTGTTGTAGTGGCTGCTCTCTGTTGTTGACTGTACATCTATTATGTTGTATGATTTTCATGCCTTCTCGAACATTCACATTACTGTCAATATGTGGGCGTGAACACACCCCGTACCTGCCACTGAACTCCAACAAATATATCGAGCTACACCTATTGCTGACTCTCACACAATATACATGAACCTAACCAAAATATCAGTATAACCCACATCACTGTTCCATGATTTTTTATACTTTTAATTTCCTAAACATTTTTAGTGTTTTTTGGTTGAAAGTTTTAAGAAAGAACCTAATTATTTTCGTGATATTTTGCATATATAATTTTATACTATTAATTTTATGTGCCGAAGTTTATGCGCGAAATATAACATGATATACGACACTGTACAGACTCAGCATTACTCTCAACAACACAGTTCAACACCGCGGAGGACGCCGTCCGCACTCGTGCGCCCTCCGTAGTCTAGGACACTTGTACATAGTGAGTAGTTGCGAGGCGGCACGGGCGGACTGGGTCCTCCACGACACGACTGCTACATCTGACTGTACAAGAGCCGCGACACGTCGCGTGCCCCCGCCGGGCTCGAACCCACCGTCCACTCACTCTACTGTACCCCTCACAACTAACATGCTCTGTGACTTTTTGTTTCTGCGGCGTAGAGCAAGGAGGCCGGCATTCGTACTCTGGTCGCTCTAGACGACCAGGGAGGTGAGTGATCTGCAAAATTTGCAACACTACATTATTTACAATTTTATCTATTTTATCCTTTTTCGCTAACTTTGTTGAGCATCGTAGGGTTTTCAGCCGACCCGAAGATGGGCTCACCGATGTAGAAGAGTTAAGGGGGTATCGCATTGATTATGTATTTAAAATTACGTCACTGCTATTACAATGCAAAGGTGCGGGCATCCTCTGAGATTACCGTTTACATTGTAAGACTCACACACGGAGATGATCACGGAAAACCCACATCTTTGTATATTTATTCGTTATGTAGATATTATACACCACTTTGCACAACTTAACAACGAGCTCTATCTTCTACGACGTCAGGCAGGCCGAACGATCGACATAACAAACGTATATATTCGGGCGTACCGATACCTTATACATTCTGCATTTCAGATATTGTTCGTACTCGACTCTAAATTAACAACTTTACTGAATTCACATAAACGAATCTAAATGAACGAGCAAAGTAAATTCGAAACGCTTCTCCTCAACGCACGACTCTTGACATCACACAAAAAATCATGAATCATATGAAACTGAGCACAGATGAAACTAAATCTGGTTTTTACTTGCAAGCTTCACTGCATGCATGTCGTTGTGGATCGAGTAGTGTGTGTTAGCGGCGCGCGCGGGCGGCGCGCGGCCCGCAGAGCGTGGCCCGCGTGTCCCCGGCCCGGCACGCGTGGCCTCGGTCCGGCCCGGCCCGCGCGCCGCCCCCCGCCGGCACCCGCACGCACGCGTCGCCTCCGCCACGCCCGTAGCGTCACGCGCCACGCCGCCGCTGCACGCCCGCGCACGCGCCCGTGCGACCGACTCCGGCGCACCGCACCCACCCACCCACACACCCCGATACTCTCTCCTACGATATATTATTTTGATTTGTATTTTATGTATAGAGCGAGGACGCCGGGGGGCAAGCGCTTCATATGTTGAGTCACCAGGGCGGTAAGAGTTAAACTGACACATGGGTAGTCGAAACGTGAGAACGTCTGTGTTTGAATGTGCAGTTAATAAAATTAATCTCTTTGTTTTTCTTTGACGTTTCTCTTAACTAACGACTTATCTCAGATCGATGTTGCGTGTGTATCTATGTTTCGATGGGGATGACCTTGACATATAGTGTAAATAGATAAGCCCGATGGCCGTTCGTTGCTAATTGTCGCAAAAGACTGTTACTCTATCTTTTGCTGAAGATTTAATTTGAATGAGCTGCGCAATCTGTTTAGTTCTTCCGTTGATATTTGATCGAAACGCTTTTTATAGGTATATTTATTTATCTTTCCGAATCTACTGTTCTCTTCCGTAATGTGCGGTACTAACTGAATGCGCGTTGACGATGTCTGTTCGACGTATAGTATGGTATCGCCTCATCCCATGGCTGGCAGCGTGTTCATGTTAGCAGTAGGTCTGTAACTGTTAGCTCGACGTCTGGCAGTCGGCGAGGCCGCCCCTCGCCGCACTACATATTAGTTTGTTCATTTTTCTTCTTCAATAAATCAATACTTTGCTATTTTCACGTTTCATTTAGGAATGGCTTACTGGATACGCTCATTTGCTAAGTTGATTTATTTTGTCCCATGATCACCCGGCGGCGGGCCGGAGTGGCTCGCCGCCTCATGTCCATGTTTTATTTCTGTTTAGTTATCAGTTTGTTTGTGTTGGTTTGAGTTTGCGACGCCCGCGCGGCCAGCGCCACTGCGGCGAGCTGCGCGCGCGCCGCTCCCACTCCTCACCGCATCGTTTGGCGAGCTATAGTGACATCATTATTGTGTTGTAGAGTCACGAGGTGGGCATGAAAACCCTGGTCATGCTGGATGAACAGGGCGGTAAGCATCCAGTAGAACATACTATTTTGCATCACTCATAATTTAGTAAAGCTTTTGTCTGAAATGCCAGTTCAGATAATTTATAAAAGTTCGTTGAATGGCAATGACTTGATGACAATAAATATGTTACCATTGAAAATCTGCTAACAGTTTATTAATAACGGATAAAACTGAAGGTAAAACTTGTTTGTCATGATCATAACTAAACCTAGTGAATAAAGTGCATCAAACGATCTCAGCGGCGCCGCAGAGCGGTGCGTGCTCAGCACTCACTGCCGTGAGCTGGGACCATGAGATTATCTGATTCAGTTAAACCGTATTAATTCTTTTATTTAGTTCTTGTCACGCATCCAGCTATGCACGTCTTCTTCAATATTGCTGTTTATTTGCATGATTAGATTTTTATAAGTGATATTTAGAAATTGTTTTCTAATTGTTAGTCACTACGAGTACGGTAATGTAATCACTTAGTGTCAGCACATACATCATTTTATTCAAAGGTAAATGATAATTTCTTGAATTAGTTTTAACCAGATCAAGTGTAAGACATACATTAACAACACAAGCACCACAAAGATTGTTCAGATTAATATTAGATGCTTCAATATTAGCGTTGAGATGTCATAGTAATTGCTGTAGGTTGACAGCTTGCATGGACATAACTAGTTGAATAAAACTCAGCTACTGTTACCGGATACGTGTCTTACACTTAGCGCTGGTTATTGTCGAGAGCGTTGAGAATTTACAATCGAAATTTAAATTCTAAATAAAAAAAAAAGATTCAAAAACATTAAAATCGCGAGCATATGATTGGAAAGAGCTAGGAGCTTGAACACATAACTGCAGTTAAACTGACAAGGGCGGATCTAAAGCGTTTGTTGATGTGTGTGAACAGAGCAATTGGACAGAATCGAGGAGGGAATGGACCAGATCAACGCGGACATGCGCGAGGCAGAGAAGAATCTGTCCGGCATGGAGAAATGTTGCGGCATCTGTGTGCTGCCGTGCAACAAGTGCGTACAACACATTACACGCCAAACTAACGCTTCTGCGCTCGCACATTTAACCACAAAACGGTTTTATGAACCATTTACCATAATCTGATTTTCTTTTTCTTTGCTGATCACTGTAAAACATAAACTCTAATACTCATAAGCTTCCTCAACGAGTCATCACGTGGGTTGGATGTTACCATGTTGTTTCTGCGTCGTTTTGTGTGGTCTTCCTGCATGTACTGGGTTCAGCTGTCATTCTTCGAGGTCTGTCGTTTAGAAGGCATAGATTAAAGAGTGGTGTGCCTATGTTTCCAGGGGAGCATCGTTCAAGGAGGACGACGGCACGTGGAAGGGGAACGACGACGGCAAGGTGGTCAACAACCAGCCGCAGAGGGTGATGGACGAGCGCAACGGTATAGGACCACAAGCCGGATACATAGGAAGGTGAGCTGATCTCTTTTCCCAGCTATGTACACTCACTGAACGTTCGATATCTACCTATGGCCTGAAACTGCTTTAAGAGAATGCCCACACGGATCTATTTTAAAGTCAACTAGCTGAGCAGGAGCCCGATCGCGCTATTTTTTTTTTTCAACGAAATCGCAACTGAACCGCTACCATAACACAACTTTTTGACCGTTTCGTATCGCGCTAAAATTTTGACAGCAAGTTAAGGCGCACCGCGATCGCAGCTGGAACGTAACCGCTGTCAAACGTAAAGTTGATGGGACGCTACTTTTTTAGGATCGTTACTGCATCGTTGGAGTGTTTTGTCTTTGTTGTAAAGTGATTTGGTTAGCGTTTGAACTTATAACGCAATACCAAAATCAGAACAGCTGAATCGAAACCCAAGCACTGTCGCAACCATAACGTTACGTTTGCAGACGTTTCAAATTAGCGCGATTGGCCTCCAGGCAAACTTCGTACCGCCTTAAAATCACCTTTTAAACCTTCTCTGAATTAATAGACTTCCAAAAATAATTCAAGACAAAAATTTGCCAAATCGGTCCAGCCGTTTGCCGCCGGCTGAGCAATCGACTGCTGCGTAGTATGTCGCGCCGAGTTTGATCCCCACACGGAACAAAATATTTGTATGATTTACAAGTAGTTGTTTCGGATCTGGGTGTTTGTTTATATGAGTTTCTATGTGTGTAAATGCACTCACAACTCAGAAAGAAACGTTTGTGAAGCAACTTTTTTTTTTGTTTCAATAACCACCCCCAAAATCCTTATCCAGGATAACAAACGATGCTCGCGAGGATGAGATGGAAGAGAACATGGGCCAGGTGAACACGATGATCGGCAACCTGCGAAACATGGCGCTGGACATGGGCTCGGAGCTGGAGAACCAGAACCGCCAGATTGACCGCATCAACCGCAAGGTAAGGCGTCCAGCCTGAATGGACGCCACTAGATGGTTGCTACTCATTTGGGTGGGGTGCACGCGAATTCGTTACCAGGAATTTCTGGGCATTTCAAATGAGAATCATGGGTCTTCCAGAACTTGGTCATTGAGTAGCTTTTGGCAAGTGGGGTGCATCTTATGAATTATTAGCTGTTACCAGGGGCTCTGCCCGCTAACACTCGAAAATAATCCCATAAAATCGGGATATAAAATATCCTATGGGTTAATCCAGGTCAGTGGTTTTTGTGTGAAAGAGGAAGAATATCCATGCATCTATCCAAACAAACTTCCACGTTTATGATATTAGTAGGATGTCTGGAAAAGAGATACAAAAAAAAAATTAATTCCTCTTCTCGTATCGATGACTTGTAATACCGTAATGACCTGTAAACCCTGTCTTCTGAAATATAAAAATAAAGCATTGGATACTGGGTTTGTTCTTGGAGATTCTTTATTGATATTTTCACATTTTGGACTTAAAAGTAATGTGTTAAAGGAACAATGGGCGCCTGAAATATTTCTTAGAGCAATATCTACACCGATAGTGTTTTTAAGAAAAATTGTTGAACTTGATGGCAAGTAGTTGCATGAGAAATATGTTAGGATGCTATGACACACGTTTTCATAAGACAGCCCTAGAGAGAAACTAAATACCTCCATGAAAGCGTGTACCACACTGAACCTTATTTCAATGGTATAAAAAACATATTACATTACACGACAGTGATTTCATACAAATTGAACGAGTCACAGAAGTCTTTGCTATACTTCTATTAGTTATTCTATTCTATTCTGCACAATAGTGTACCATTTTAGACGACGAATTCGCGTGCACTCTTAATTAATTTTCTTCTCAATAGATTTCTCTACAATCTCTTCTCTTCGAGGCATAAAAGATTCTCTTACGAATATTTTTACTTCTAAATTATTCTAAAATAATTATTGATGTTTTCGTTTTGATTTATTCATAGTGTAAAGTTTCACCCAACACTATCTGCTTGATTAACTCTCAATGGCGGATAACCCAAGATGGCGTCTTTAGTGTCAAAATTGACACTAAAACCATCTTGCCATCTTGGGCTCATAAAAGTAACACCACCTGTCAATGTCATTCAAACGTCAAAAGATTCGTGTCACACTGAAGTTATTCTGAATGAAATGCTATAAAAAGATATCAACAATTTAAATGAAATGGCTTAAATTGAGAGTAACAAGACTATCAGTCAGTTGGGTAAAACTTTCCACAGTGAGACGCAGTAAAATTTCCCTCGAAAAAATTTCACTGCGCCTCACACAACTCATGGACATTTTCACCATCTAAATGTTTGTGCCTGTCACGTTAGCCGTGGAAGTGCGACTAGTTGTCTTCTGTGTCTATGAACTATCTTCTGGCTTATTGGCATCCAAGGTTCCGGTCACTCGCTTACCTGGCAATAAGGGTTGAACCACATCTGGCAGTTCTAAGCGACAGAAAGAGAAAGGGCGACGGAAAAAGACGATTCCGTGCTGCCAGATGTAGGTCAACCCTAAAAAAACCACTTTCTTTCCTGAGTTCACTCGACGCATGTCCTTCATACTTCGTAGAGTATGTGATTAGTAATTGGTTGTTGTGAAATTGAATGATTTTCTTCGTCTTCCTGATGATGTTCAAGACTGACACACATCCCACACGACCATTGTGTTAATGTTACTAGTTTTCACTCCATCAAGACTAACATACTCGATTAGACTGCATAACTAACACATCATTGACATCAAATGCTAACGAAACATTGTTTTTGTTTCAAAAGACAGCGACTGAAGGCCTTCGCACACACTTGAATGTTTTACTGTTATTATTTAAAGATAATGTTACTTCGATTTAAAGAAGAATGGGTAAAAGATCAGATCAACATAAAGGTGGCGGATGTAAAACTATCTGCATTCCAAAATTATACTAAAGCAACGGAATGTTTGACACAGACGCATACCTGTTTATTTTTACAAAGCATGCCATGAACACAAATGGTATGTAAAGAGTTTACATTAAACATGTCTTATTTTGTTAAATCTTCAACAAAAATTATGTACAATCCAATATAAAAACCAGTAAACTCATACTAAATCCAAAACTCTAATGTTATGCTCAAAAAAAGTTACGTTCATTCAGTCTACTTTTACCAACTGAAATCCTCAACTAAGGTTGCTCATTCTTCTTTAACCGAATCTGTGTAACTGGCCCAAATTACATATCAGAAAAATACAAACCAAAAAGTCGCTGTGAATTGAACAACTAGCAGAAACAAACCGCGTGTTCTAATCTTAGGGCGAATCGAACGAAACGAGGATAACTCTGGCGAACCAACGCGCGCACGAGCTCCTCAAGTAAAGGACGACGGACACACCGACACCACACACACACACACACGGTCTCGTGGTCGACGGACACCCACGTCCCCGGTTGCAGATACACTACTACCTATTCCATAGACATTTTGTATTCTTATGTTGTATTATGGTGCCACCTAGTTTCAAAAAGTTCGATTCTATTTTCGAATTTCATGTCAGCTCTTGTGATTGGCTTTTGAAAATATCGATAGACAATCAAATAAGTTTTTGAGATTTTAAAATAGATTCAAAATAAAGACTTTTAATAACTGAGGATTTGAGATTTCATATTATATTTATATCTTATTTAGTTGCGGATATAGTTTACACATATTTGAGACTATTAGGTTATCCTATATAATTTATTATGTTAGGTGAATTAATTATAAGTTAAATAAATAATGGATCTGCAACCGGCAAATAAAAACTAAATTTAAAAATCAAATATTTTGCTTAGTGTCTCTCTTCTATCTCGAGATACATTTATCCAAGTGTAATAAAATAAATATTTAACATGTTATCCTAGTATGCTACTGTGTCAAGTGATCACTTGTTCGTTTATTCAATCTCCTGTAACTTACTGCTTTTTGACGCTCAAGTTTTAAGTACGTGTTGTTGAAATGTTCAGAATTAAGTACACGTTGTAGTTTTGTTTGGGATTCACAAATTGCGGAAATGATAAATGTGTTTAAGAAAACATTAATAAAATCATGGAATATGCTGGGTCTCTCCTATATTTTAACAACGGTGCATTCTGAATGAAGAAGACACTGCTATGTAATAAAAGTGCTATATTTGGGACAAACCCACCACACTATTCCCACTGCAACTCCTGAAAGCCAGAATCAGCAGTGGTAACCACCAGAAAAACGCCTTGATAATGAAGCTCGACGTGTCTCGGAGAATAAATTTACCTGTCTTGGATCCTGCAACGAAATTAATCAGAAAATAATAGTGGAGGAGGAAAAATGTTTCCACTTCTCTCCATGCAAGCAGGAGACAGAACAAAACAAGGCCAATAGGCACAAAGGGACATTACAACTGGTAGTAATAGAAGGGCTGACTTTCAACTCTGAATAAAAGTTCTGTCAATATGGACGAATTGGGAATAAGACTAATAAGAGCATGAGACGATTTAATAAAATCTCCAGATGCATAAGATGACGTATTACTGAATGTGACTAGTCTCTTGTTACAGAACGTTGCTCAGAGGCCTTACCACGAGCTCGTAACGCGGTTCAAGTTAGGCTGTGCGAAAGAGACAAAGCTATACAAGTCGTCTAGCGCCATCTCTTTCCCACAGCCTGAACTGGATCGTGTTAAGAGTTCATGGTAAGCCACCAGTACTCGACCATTACTCAAAACTTGATTCAAATCATTTTATTGGTTGAAAGAAGTTTAAAGTAACTCTTGAGCCTTAAAGGAAGTTCTGTAATACCGGCCTTAATGATAGAGACGAAATAATGTGACGAATGGCCAATCCATATATTCGCACTCCTACAAAACTACATGTTTTTAATAATAGTTTTCAGTGCTCATTTCATGCAGTAGGACATGTTGAAAGTTACAAAGTTATACTTAATCGTATTTACGCCATCGTCTCGTATACTTAATATTATAATACTACTACACAGTATAAACAGTTATGCGGTTGAAGCGTGAGATTTATTATTTTGAGAAAATGCATTTACCCCTTGTTAACAGTCATGTAGTGTTAATGTTATTGCTAGGAACGTTAAAATGTCGCTTGTCGCAGACTTAAACATTCATATTTATAATATTAATTGATTTATATAACTTGCGATGTACCACAAGAGATATAAAGGAATATATTTAAAGGAAATTGTTATTTACTCCTATGATACGGGATCAAATCTCTTAAAGATCTTATTTAAATTGGCTATTTTATCTTTCAAAATTTCAAATCACTTCCACATATTTCCTATTCACAATATTTGATACAGTCGGAGACAAAACTTATAGTTTTGAATAATAATTTTCAGTATATTTCCTTGCATATTAGTCAAAATACATTAAGAGCAGTCGAAGTTCTTGAAAATAGGCTATCTCGTAAGAGGGGACGAATAAAAGGACTTATGAATGGCAGTGATGAGGTGATATGTGATAATAGTTTCAATTTAAGTGTTTAGAGTTTAGCCAGTCACATGTCTTCGAAGAAACTTAACTGTATCTGAAGAACATCAGATCTCATCTTTGATTTCTAGTACTTTTCATAGGAGCATTTATGTAATAGGGTAGTTTCCAGAGTCAAAATAATTACATTCTATTTAGTCCGTATTTTAGATTATAAAAAAATATTGGACACGTATTTTTTTCTTTTTTCGCTTAAACAAAAAATAACAAAGATAATAGCCTATTTAAGTTACCTGTGACGTCATTCTGCGCGAAAAATGCCACGCATCGTGACGTCACACGTAACTTTAATAGGCTATATCTTTGTCATTTTTGGTCTAATTTACAAATAAAAATTTTCGTGTCCCTTACTTTTGAATAATCTAAAAGACGGAGTAATTACATTTTTTTAGGCAACTAGCCTATTACAAATCATATATCTCCAAAAAAATATCCTAACAGCTCAAATATTTAGTGAATTCGTACATTAGTAACTTGTTTATTTATATCAAGTATTTAAAACCAAACATTTCAAGTACATAGCTTTTACATATCTGTGCAATAACAAACATATCTGCTTCTATGAAATAGTATAAAAGACGCTACCTAAATAATATAACTTAGTATTACAATGTAGCTATCTTAACTTAGCGATAAACTATCATAATTTATTAACTAGTACTTTTTATTTATTTTATGAGATAATAAATCATTTCATTTACAAAGTGATTTTAAGTTATTTAATTTCCCTTTATCATTTATTTTATGACTTTAGTCAGATATTTATTATTTAACTTCATTTTGATGTTAAAATGTAATGAATATTAGGGATGAGCGTTGAATCAACGAACTAGTTGAATCAACGGTTGATCTCCTATCAACGTGTTAACGTTAACTGAATATGAATCAACTAGTTGAATTCGTCAACGACGTTTATGAGTTGAAGTCGTTCGTTCGTTCGTTCTCGTTAATTCAACTCGTTGAATTAACGAGAACGGACGAACGAGTGTACAACCAGTTGAATACGTCAACGACGTTGATTAGTTGAACTCGTTCGTTCTCGTTAATTCAACGAGTTGAATTAACGAGAACGCAAACGTTATCTTCAACGTTGAGTTTTATGGTTCGATATTTTTAAAGTCATAGATTGCGAGCGGTTGAATGAGTTGATTTTCGAATTATTTATTTTAAGAATAGTACATAAATATTGGTGGAGTTTTTTTAATTATCCCAATGTATTATTTGAAATGTACTATTTTCTTAGACGCACGAGGTATAGCGAACAGCCCTCTGTGAAAAATGTAATAAAAATATTTTTATTTCACACAATTTAAGATGTTAGTTTGTACATAAAACGTTTCCAATACAAAATTTGAATCAACTTGTTTCTTAAATTAAACGCGCAATCGTTGATTATAAAACGTTTAATGAATCAACGGTTTACGTTGCAAGTTGACAGTTAAATTCGTCAACGAGATGAAAACGTTAACTCATTCAACTCGTTCGTCAACGACCCATCGCTAATGAATATACTTAATGATATTCAAATACATAATTTGAAAATTAAATAAAAGTAAAACTTAAGGATTGATGAGTTGTAAGTTGCTGCAGTATACTTTAAGTAATGAAACTAAATTATAAAGTATCTATTATAATATGAACTAAATATATTTATGTAATATTTAACATATGGACGGTGGAAATTTGAAATGCTGTAACAGACATGAGCGCTGTTGGATTTACAACATTCATCTCAGCGCAGAAAGTTGAAAATCTAACAACTCCCTGTCTCTTACCTTATTTCTTACTTCCACTATCGTTATATCATAATAATTATATATTTAATAAATAAAAAATCGGAGAGCGAAAGCATCTTTCTCTAGGGAAATCGAAGTCAGGTAAAGATTACCAAAATACAGTTTATAAAAATAAATGATAACTGTATAAAATGCATTCCCCACGAGACTGCACACCCACACAAACAAACTAAACACACAACACGTCGCTGAAAACCGTGAGTATACTTTTATATAACACAGCACTTTTATAAAGCGGAGCACAGCTTGCACTCTAAGCGATTGAGCACTAAAAATTGGCTTTTGTGTCACTTTAATAATTTTAACGCTATGGCGTTGCCGCTTCAAGCCAAAAATCGCTGAAAGATAAAAAAGCGGGATTAAAATCGTATCGTATGTAGCAGCACATTTGATGAGCAAATAAATTGTAAAAAGTATTATACGGCTTTGCTTTGGCTTTACTTTTGTGTAAAATAAGGATGTACTACTGTATAACTAATCTATGGTCGATATAATTGTAAACATAAAAAAATAAGTAAATTAACATTGTGCCGTTACATGTGAACACAATTTTGTGCTCGATAGTTTGCCTTGCTGCAAAATGTCTTCCTCTTGTAAAATAACTCCCTATTTTTTTTTTTGTTTTTTTCCTCAAACCCATCTTTCTCATTCTTTTACCGCATCTGTTTAACAAGTCTTATTATGTTTATTTTTTTCTTTATTTTATTTTTATAGTTGTGACTTTATGTCGTCGATTTAAATAAACATCATCGGACATCCCTCGAGATGTGAACATGCGGCGCGAGAATTCGCTGAATATTTTTACTCAGTCTTTAACTCAGTGTAGATTAGATGTGGACGAGGCGATAGTGTAACCAGCTTCAGAATGTAGCGGGGCGAATTCATCTTGATAGGCTTGAGGTGGATGAAGTTGTACGCGCCCTAATGAAAGTTGAGTCGCAAAAATCGTCGATGGTATTCCGCCGTATTATTTAGGGAACTTGGTATAATTTTGAAAAATTTTAGGGATCTGGGAATACGGGTATCCAACTCTATTTATCTTGGGTATGGTCGGATATAATGAACTGAGGGTCAGAAAGCAGCTAACACTTGTGATTTATCGTGACAGACACTATTTATGACGTCATCGTCAGTCGCAGCTAATTTACTGCGAGAAGTGCCGCTGACAAGCGCGCTCCGCACTCTCAATCTCATTGCTGATGTCAGTGATAATATTCTGTTGCTCTTTGGGTCTATTTACAAGAACAGCTACATATATGATGTAATTTGCTATGGTAAAAAACTGTGCTATAATATTTATTTGTACGTTTTAAGGGAATAAATACATAAATAAATGTCGCAACTCTTATGGTTTGGTTTTTTGTCCTGTTTATGTTTAATTCATTTACCAATATATTACCATCACTTTTATCCTAAATTTACTTTAACACTTTAAACCTTATTGCTAACAAGATAATATGTATATTTGTGTGACAGGGTACTTGTTTATATGTGTGATTACAAAGATGTCTGTTTGTAGGGTGAGAGCAACGAGACGCGCATAGCGGTGGCCAATCAGCGCGCCGGCAAACTCCTTAAGTCTTAAGCACCATTCACTTGACTAATGCCACTAAAATGACGCTTACCAAACATGTTATGTATATATTTATTACACACACAGTACCTATAAACATAATTATAGAATGAAAGAAGCTTATTTTTCCCCTCAATTAATAGAAACTAAAAAATATATGTTATTCAGAATGCAATATAATAGACATCGAATTTGCATAGCTCCATACCAGAATTTTGGAAAGCGTCATTTTAAGAGTCTCCCAAATCGTTATGTATGTGGTAAGTACAGTTATATTATTCGCGTTTAGAATTTAAAAAATCGCAATAATTTGATTTATTATGTCGTTATTGTGTACGAGGCTTGCGGACAACCTGACTGACTCGTTCCTAGTCAAATTGTCGAGTATTTTACCAAATGTTATCGTGTCCTAATAATTGTATCGTTAACTGTACTTACCTGACTCTGTTCATTCGAACGTTGAGATTGCCATTAACTATTTATTTATTCCTGCCTTATTTTTAAGTTATTTTGCATTCGCAATGAAATCTACCATTTGAGATTGTATTTGCATATGGCAATACTGAAAACAAACATCGTAGAATTCAATTATCTTAAAAAATTAATGCTTCAATTAATAATATCTTATTCCTAAAAATAATATCGTTGGTACTGTTTTATGTAAATACAATCTCGTTAAAAATTATTCATTTTGCAATAATTATAATTTTAGCAATGTGCCAAATTTTGTTCACTACGTCATGACATGAATTTACAATGGATAACACACTCATTGTCACAATTCAATAAAAGGCCTCGATGCCTATACACCTCGCCTGTAGAATTTAAAATAAAAAAAACAACAATTATTTTTTCTATTACAAAAATGCACTACTAGATAAAAAATATTTTCAGATGACTTTGAAAGGCTTAAACGCCAAAACGATGCTCTTTCATGAATTTAACATACGTAATGAAATTGCACAGATCTTGAAGCACACAATAACTTTTTTATGAAAGAAATATTTTCGTATTCGTTTGCACTCATCATTAACTATAGGGCTTGCAATGTGGATAGCGAGTTGGCGGTGTAGACTTCGAAGCTCAAATTAAATTACATTAATTTTTTCGCCATTTAATGGCGCTGTGACGTCACAATTAACACATGTGTATTTCAGGATAAAACCTCTTTAATGAGTAAACAAAATACTTACCTATCAGCAAGTCTTCGACTAAAATAAACATTAGTGAGATTTTTAAAATTAAATATTATGTAGTATTTATGATATTTGTTGAGATTTAGGTATCTCTTAATTATGTAACTGATACCCATTTTCACTAACACTGAACGACTTGCCTAAGTGAAATAGGTTGTATTGGATTTTCAACTTTCGATCTTAAAAGGTAAAGTTGAAATTCCAACGTCAAAATGGTTTAGTGTTAGTGGTGACTTAGCGTTTATTTATCGTGCATTAGAATTGTATCCAAGGTACTGCTTCTATTAATTTATTAGATTAAGATAACGGTGCCTGAATTCGTAGTTTACGTTAGTTCTCTTATTTCGTACGTTTGTCAGTGTTGCATTTAGTATTTATTAAGTTACAGATGTTTTGAATATTATGATTTATTTTCTGTGATGTCATTCCGTAGATCGGATAAGCCAGTTATGATGTAAGCGCTTATTTCGCGTGGATGTCGCGTTATCAGATAGGTAGGTAGTGGGAAGATTATCAAATGACCCAGTGTGTGAAATGTCACCCAGCTTCTGAAAGCCTAATCTGCTCCCTAAACAAGTGATAAATAATAACGCTCTGTAGTCTTTACTAAATTTTCAACTTAATTCTTTAGGACATAAGGTTCAAGATCCAACAAAGATTACAGAGCGTTTTTCTACGTTCGTGTCGTAGTCTTTAATAGATTTTCGTCTTTGCAGTCTTGAAAATAAAGTCGAAAATGTATTTAACACTATAGACTCTAGGAGGGCAGTATATCTGCTGTCAAATCTGTAAGTGTTGTGATTTGGTTGCCCAAAGTAATAATAACCAATGAAATTACTTTAAGTAAGATTTGACAACAGAGACCACCCGGTTTTTGGAACTATAATTATTGACACGTCCAAAATGAATGCAAGTCTAAGTTGATATGTCAGTAATTATCAAATGACAGCGCTCGACAATTTGCAAGTAAATAATTTGTAATGATTCTGGTTCCAAAAACCGGCCACTTTCGGAAACCGGGTAGAAAATTAACATTATAATTGAATAGCGTTGTAATGTGATTACAGAATAATGCAATAGTCTGTAAGAACGATATCGTATAGTTGAATATTTAAAACTTTATTATTACTTAAAGTGTATTGTTGTAAGTATGACGAATAAAATGTACCGGCCTTAGGAGTAATGTGTAGGAATGTTAAAGGCAGCGGCTTGACAAATTATTATATACTCGTACCAGTTAGCGTTAAGAGTTTTCGAAAATTTCTCTATGTCTTTTTCTCTCAATCATATTAGTTTCTAAGGATATACGCGTGCCATCGGTATGCGGACGTTTATCTAAGAACATCATATTTTAATAAAGAAATATTTTAACAGTGTTGTCTCGTAACTTTTGAGCTGTGAAACTTTCGTCTGTCGTATTCTGACGTCGATACTAGCGCCCTCTGTGACGTGACGTCACACGCCGCAGTGTCGATGACATAACGTGACGGCGTGTGCGCAGCCTCGTAGATTGTTTTGTAACAGCTATTCAATTTAACCAATAGATGTGTAAATTTACCGCCTGCGTAATCTGTATAATGATTTTAATCAGCCTAAAATATTAACTATTTAGGATAAAAATAATTATATTATCTATTTTCTTTAAGAATAGATAATGGATAGTATAAACTGTTAATTTCTAATTACATTATTGATTTGTTAAATTACAAATGACTTGTTTTATTTCTCTTTTCTCCTTATTAACACAAAATGAAAAAAAACACTTATTTTAATAAAATTTATTGATAGTCAAAATATTTATTTACAACACTTACAAAATAAACTAAGGAACTAACTGGACCGCATCATTTAAACAAATCTTTCGGCCACAGATGACCGATAACTAAATACTTCGCAATGACTAGTTATCTTCTACGACGACAAAATGGCCACGAGTTCCTTATTTTCACAGTAAATAACGCTCAGATATGAGATCAGCGTGAACTGAGCCTGTAGCCAAACTGCAAGCGATAATCGTTAACGTTCAGCAGTCGCTAATACATTTTGAACTTTATACCCCATCGCATAAAGTTGAAAATCTAGTAAAGACTGCTGAGCGATAGCGAACGAAACAAACGAAAACGATGCGTAATCTTTGATAGATTTTCAACTTTATACAATGGGGTATAAAGTTGAAAATGTATTAGCGACTGCTGAACGTTAGCAAATGTCGCTTGCCATTTGGCTATAGGGCAAGTAGTCAAAACGATCAGTCTATACCGAAACGTGACTCATTCTGAATAATTTACCTGCACAATTATTACAGGTGACGTTTTGTAGAAGATATTAAAATTAATATTTATTGTACTTCACAATTACTGAAAATTTCTGTGATCCCATGTCGTTCCAGTCACCATTTCCGCTCTCATTCTTCAGCCACTGTAAAATAGACAAAAAAGTTAATTATTAAATTGACAAAGTTGCCTAACTATAGTTAACAAACTATAAAGATCATAATGTTCCCACGTCCCACCGCTGGGACACAGCGACACAGGTCTCCTCCATGTAAGAGGGAGTGTCTCCTCCATGTAGTGTGCCATAATCCACCACACGGGCCCTGTGCGGGTTGATAGAAGTCACATTCGAATTTTTGGCTCTAGGACATGCCGGTTTCTTCACGGTAAGCGGTAAAGGAATCCACCGTTTGAAAACAGTAGCTACGAAATTTAATGGGGATGGCAACTGGGAAACTAATGGCGCTAGTATAGCTAGTGTATATATAGTTAGCATCGTCATTGCTTCAAATCTTATAGCACTACTTCAAAATAGACCTCATCGGTCGGATTAGGACTTAGCTATGGTGGCGCCATCTACAATTAGCTTTGAACGGCCTTCCCTATTACCCAAAGTTATGCGCCTTTGGCAAGCAAGGGCCAATTTGTGCATTAAAAACAAATACTTTTAGTCTACCTGCCAGTAAAAGGTAATTCGTCTATCAATTTACCATGGAAAAAAAAACAACTTACAAAGCTCAACGATGAGTTCCAAAATGACCATGACAGTGAAGCCGAGCAGCGCGCATACGAACGTCAGCAGACCACTGGTGCCTTTCCACACCTCGAAGAATACCACGTACACTAGAGTTCCACACGCCAGACCCTGGAAAATAACAGTTGAAGTTTAATTGTTCGTCTAGAAATGTTCAGGTAAGTACACATTGCAACCAGCATACGTGTTAAAGGTAGCTTCAGGTGGCGTTATATAGATTTTGGGGATAAGTTTAGTGTTACACGCTGCACCATGGATTTTAGCCAGTACAAGTCTGACAGTCGCTCCTGCCCTGCCCTGCCCTGGGTGGGAGGACTCTTTCTTTGATGATATTACCACGCTAAAAAAAGGCCAATTTCATATTCGCACCGAAACGCCACGATAGTGGAAATGTGATCTTTTCGTGTAGCACTAAAATAAAGTCAGATTTTGAGAGGCTTTTAAAAAATAAGCGGGGTCTCGTCATCGGTGAAACTGAAAAGTGCGTTGCGTCTCGGTATGACTTGACCCTAAAATGACTTCGTGAAACCTTGATGTTATGCCCGATAATAGCTATCTAAAAAAAAAGAAAGACATGACAACTAATAAATCATTAATTACTTGTAATCATATTTTATGACGTAGTTAATTGCAATTTAATTGTTTTTAGCGCAACAGTAGGTAGAGTGCTTTGTCAGAGTAACGGAGATACTGAAATATATAAGCTTTAATTCTAAGTATGACGAAGACAATCTAGATTCAACAATCTGACAAGTTAAGGTGATTGCTTCGATGTAGCCCGCGAAATTCAAATTTTTTTACGTTTTTTGCAATTTGCAGGCCAGTGACATGTTGTAACTTCATAAATATTTGTGTTGCGCAAATAACATGTATAATTTTAAATATAAACATTGTCAAAAAATTCGCTCCATCAGCTCTCACATAGAAAAGGTGCATCGTAGTTAGATTTCGGAGATTTTAACATGATGCACCTTTTCTATGTGAGAGCTGATGGAGCAAGTTTTTTGATATTTTTTATATTTAAAATTATACTTGTTATTTGCGCAACACAAATATTTATAAAGTTACAACATGTCACTGGCCTACAAATTGCAAAAAACGTAAAAAAATTTGAATTTCGCGGGCTGGTTGGAGCATCCCCCTTAAGGAAAAATGACAGATGACCAAAAATGTTTTTTTAAATAATTAATGCTAAGCAATTAAGGTTTCATTATCTATAATTTCACCAGCATAATTAGGAGAGACTATTACGATTTAAATTGCATAGCGGGTTTTTTGTAAGTACCTACAAACGAGTTGCCTAAATACAGATATTTGGTACCAAACCGGTTAGATTAAATGTCGCAAAAAACATTATTAGCCTCGAATTTTAAACAATGCGACTGGATATGAATTTAATGAATTATCTGGGGGCACGGTAGTGCCCCCGCCAAGACGAGCCAAGCGAAGCGCAAGGGCACTACCTACCTTTGTGTTTCGTCGTTTTTTTGAACCCTCATAGAGTTGGTTTCCGATGTACCAGAAAGTTCATATTCGCAGAATATGATACCAATAATAGACTTATTAGGCATACAAAGTATCAATAGAATAGCTATAATACTTTAGATTTTCTTGATATCTAAAATACACGGATTTCGTCACTGACACACTGACACACTGACACATTGACACACTGACACACTGATGATCATCAAAATGTTTGGCTACTTCCTGAAGTGCTAGAGAGCTGAAATTCGGTATGTAGCTTAAGTTTAGTATACAACCAACAAAAAAATTGATAAACTTATAACTTTCGCCTCCCATCCCCCTAAAATGGGGGGTGGAAGTAAGTATGAGACCTTAAAATGTTGGGGTACTTCCTGAAGGGCTAGAAAGCCGAAATTCGGTATGTAAACAAAGTTCAGTATACAAAAAACGTCCCCCATCCCCCCATCCCCTAAAATTGGGTGGGGGGGGGGTGGTAGTTATTTCTAATGCACTTCTACAATATGGGTATCAAATGAAAGGGCTCGTTGAGAGCAACTGCAACACGATGAATATTGTGACGTCATTCTAAATCCAAGATGGCGGAAAAGTTATTTTTAATGCACTTTTGCAATATGGGTATCAATTGAAAGGGCTTGTTGAGAGCAACTCGATGAATAATGTGACGTCATTCTTTATCCAAGATGGCGGAAAAGTTATTTTTAATGCACTTTTGCAATATGGGAATCAAATGAAAGGGCTCGTTGAGAGCAACTCGATGAATACTGTGACGTCATTCTAAATCCAAGATGGCGGAAAAGTTATTTTTAATGCACTTCTACAATATGGGTATCAAATGAAAGGGCTCGTTGAGAGCAACTCGATGAATACTGTGACGTCATTCTAAATCCAAGATGGCGGAAACGTTATTTTCAATGCACTTCTACAATATGGATACCAAATGAAAGGGCTCGTTGAGAGCAACTCGATGAATAACGTGACATCATTCAAAATCCAAGATGGCGGAATAGTAATTTTAAATGCCATTTTGCAATATGGGTATCAAATGAAAGGGCTCGTTGAGATTAACGCCGTCCCGCTCGATGCGATAGAATTGTCGTCGAAATAGTCCTTTATTGAGTTTTATTTAACTAATAATGTGTATTTTGCATTTTTATTAGTCAAAATCCTAAATAGTTGTTTGAATTTGTCCAGATTAAAATTTTAATGTTTTCAGGTAGTTTATTATAATAAATATATTTTTTAGCCATACAGAATGTACTTTTATTCATTAGTGCAGTTTTGCCATAACTCCCTTCGAGTTCTGCATTAATTTTATCGCGTAAAGGCGCTCCCTCACCAGCATTCGCGTGTAATGTAGCATTATAATATATTTTCGACTTTGAGAATTACATTACAATACTACCTCCCTGACTCATAGTCATAGTCATGGTCATTTATTTCATAACAAAATACATTGTGTAGAAAAAAATCAATTACAATATTATTATAATAAATAAAATACGAAGTTCATTACAATTACAATTAGGCGACAGCATAAATACTGACGAGCATTCGCGTAAATTAAGTATAGATTTGATACGAGGTGCGCATTGTAAAGCTCGATTGTCTTCACAATGCGCACCTTACCACCTTACCATACGGTAAACAATCTGCGGTCGCGAGCCGTGTCGCGGTCTCGCGCGCGATAGGCACCTTAACGTTACATCACAGGGGAATGCTCACGGTGAAGGAGCATGTTAACAGCCTAGCAACTTACAAAAAGAACTGAAATCCCACCAAAAACATTTCATGAAAAATGTTGCCAAGACGACTAAATAAGGTTTGCTCTGTGAAAAAGATATCAGATCTCATGTAAAGCCAAGCTTCTGAATCTACACGGCCTAACTCTACCGACCCTAACTTCACAAATTCTACACATCAGTAAAAATGTATGGCTTGGCTGTTTCGTTACTTATTTCAGAAGCTAAATATTAGCATCACCTCCACGGCAGTAGCGAAACGGTGAAGCCATACATTTTTACTGATGTGTAGAATTTGTGAAGTTAGGGTCGGTAGAGTTAGGCCGTGTAGATTCAGAAGCTTGGCTTTACATGAGATCTGATATCTTTTTCACAGAGCAAACCTTATTTAGTCGTCTTGGCAACATTTTTCATGAAATGTTTTTGGTGGGATTTGTTATTTATGAATGCTTTGAAAGGTGTTCAATAAAAAAGTATCCATAAGTAACATTCCAGGTGTAATCAGTGCGCCCTGAAACGCAAAGGGCACGTGAAGGAACAGGCTGACAGATCGTTTTGTTCCACTCAGGGTGGGACTCGTTTAATGATTTACCACCACAACAAAAAAAATGTGCAAAATACTTATAAATTATCTCGCAATTGACCTTATACTACTTTCATTACAGTTAATTTCTAGATCACCACCATTGTTTTGAAGTCTATTACTTACAGCAGTTGGCACGCAATTTCAGAGAAGTTCTCAATAACATTGTTCAACAACAGATCAAATTAGATTACAATAGAACCTTAACCGGACGATATTTCAAACACTCAGTCCTTTTTTATGAACGACTGAACCGATTTTAGTGATAGTTATGGTTTATTCTTTTTGTATAATCTTCTCAGTATCGTTTTCCTAGCTAATGATAAAAATGTGCAACTGCTAGCAACAAGCTGTTTGTTTGTTACGCTTCTCAACTAACTAAACAAAGAAAACACCGAGATTTATGAGACCCTAAGAGTAAGGCAAAATGAGCATAATTTAGCAAGTCGCATCGTGAGACGCAGAATTTCAGTAAAGTACAGAAAAAGTCACGACGCTAAATGAGTGGTCTTCAACGTACCAAAATACGAAATTCTGCGACTCACGTTTGGCCTCACCCTTAAGATTGTAATGGGGGATTAACGAGGCCGTGGCCCAAAGGCTAGTCAATCAAATAAAAAAAATACCGTCGTACCACAAATAGGTACTTTTAAACGTCTGTTGAAAACTTGTCTAACTAAAAAAAAATTCAGATTATGACATTGAAACAAGGTCCGTTTTGCAGTCACACTCTTTTTAGACAAGTGTTCAACACAGAAGAAGTGGGACTGGGCTGGCCACGTCTGCCGGATACCCAATTAACTGTGGGCCAAAATTACCACCTTCTGAAGCCCTGACACAGTCAGAAGGCGTCGCGGCAGACCTCGCAGATGGCGGGATGACTTGGACAAAACTAACAACCAGTGGCTCACACTAGCCATTATATCGAAATAGCTGGAAGACATGCCTTTGCCCAGCAGTGGGATGATACAGGCTGACAGTAACAGTTTTCGTAGTAAGGCTGTTAGTAGGTAGGTACACACCTGCAAGATGACAGAGTAGACGCCAGCATCAATAGCTCCTCCGCCGCCCACCAGCAGGATACCAATACCGATACCAAGCGCCGACATGAAGGAGAACGTGAAGATGTACACGATGGACAGCCATCGCTTGGTACCGGACGCTAGGAGCTCCACTCCGATGCAGAAGGAGATGATGTATTTATGGGCTGAGACGGCTCCGAACATGTACCTGAGGACATAGGTAAGTACAATAAGTGCTTGTACACGGCGCATGTAACCCGCGCAAGTAAAGATGCGGGTTACCCGCGCGAGTAACATGTGCTAGCTATAACTTGAACAAGTTACCCGCGTGGTGCTTGTACGTACACGGCGGAACACATATTTGTATGAAATATAGGTAGTTGTTCCGGGTCTGGGTGTTTGTTTATGTAGTTTTGTATGTTTGTAGCAGGGACCGAAAACCTTTATAAATTACGGTACAGGTATTAAAGAATTTCGGTTATTTTTTAGATTTAGGTTACCGCTATCAGGGTAACCAGACCGAAGAAAAATGTAACCTCTATTCAGGTTACCGTTTTACTTTTAATACCGGTTAACTAAAGATAACGACTCTTTGTCACACACACATGCGATACGCGCCCTGTGACTATTGCCGACGGCACGTATGAAGTGTGCAAGAAAGGGGTAATTTTTATTTCGGTAACCGGTATTAACTGGTTATGTATTCACTTTTAATAATAAAGGTAATCTTTAAAATTACCTGTAAAAGAAAAAAGGTTGTTACCGAAAAAATACATATAATTATAATATAATATTGTTGATACCGGTTTCGGTCCCTGGTTTGTAGACACACCCACGACACAGTAGAAATTCCGAATGTTCCGAAAGAATAACTTAAAAAAAAAAACCTCAAATTATGTTTTACCTAAGAAGTATTGTATTACAAGTAGCGGCCCGCTATATCTTGGTTTTGAGACTTTGTGGCCCTTGTGCCTGACCGCTGGCGCTGTCTTATGTGATTGTTGTCAAATACATTTTTGTCATTGTATTTGTACGTGACACCATAAACCTTGCCTAATAAAATGTAAATTCTGATTGTCATTACGGCGATTATTATAATAATAAAGATAAACAATACGATTACGGGTGTAAAACAACCGGTAGATTCCCGCCAATTGCCAAATACTCATAAACAAATAATTATTTACAATATGGCTTATTAAAACATTGATAGCAAACCCTTAATATTTTATCAGCTAGCAAATTCAGCGCATGACCCATGAGATAACAGTATATATATCTGTAAAAAATCAAAGATAACTCTACATATATTTACAGTGACATTATAGTCTATCTATACCTACTAATAACGACGTTACATATGACTTAATAATAAAATTATTGATTTATTTCTAATATTTTTTGACAATCCTATTATTATCGGACCAAATTACTGTGTACCTACCTAGTAAATGGAATTTTGTAAGCATTAACAATGCGATCGATTAAACATAAATGCAGTCAAGTTATCACAATTAGGGCAATAATTATCGTGTCACTAAATACCGGTATTTTTATCAAAATTAGCAATCAAATCAATTGGGCAATAGATACAGGCAACATTATGAACATAATTAGCTAAGTTTATCGAAAAACATTTATTTTAAGCCATATAATCTATTAATCTGATACAAACGCTATACGTAAGTAATTTAACAGTATTGATTAATTATTATTGAAGATATAAAAGTTAATAATAAACAAATAATTAAAAAACAAACAAAATAAAAAATGTACTTATGTTATTTAGAAAATAATTACCTACCTAAATTAAGTAATAACTTCCTAACTTTGTTATCCACCCTTTTTTAGTGCTTGGTAACTGTAGTATGTAAATATGGAATGGGCTTCCCTAATAAAATCACCTTTTCCCAAAATGTTTCCATTGGAATGGGAAGTGACATCTCAAAAGGAGAACCCCTGTATCAATCTATCAATCAACTCAGCCTATAGCCACAGATTACCTACAAGTAGCCGGGTTTTCACCACGAGCGGAGCGGTCCAATCAGTGTATAATTTTACCTCATAAAAGACTTGAGTTTCCACCAACTAAGAGTCGAGTAAAAATTATTCAGCGGATAAAAAGACGACCAAACTCTGTTTGAGTAAAGCGCAAACCTATATATTTGAAAAGATGTCCGTGCCGCCTAACCATTTCCTGCACATCATCCCTTCGAGGCTTCTACAATCAGGTTTACCGCAGTCTATACTGCTGGATAAGGTCTCTCCCAGAGACTGCATCATAAATTCACAACTATACTTGTACACTTTAATTAAATAGGAGGAAGCATGGGCGTAGCCACGGTGGGGCAGAATGGGGTGCTTGCCCCACCCTTACTCCAACTTGTTAGGTGTCTTTTATCCAAAATTAAATAATGTAGGCAATTACCTAATACAATACCTAGGTACTTAATATCCGTAAGAAACCTCACACTCGACAATCGTCAGACGACACAAAAATATCTAGAATTTTGCCCCACCCTGAGCTCATATCTAGAATTTTGCCCCCTCCTGTGCACATAGCTGGCTACGCTCATGGGCGGAAGAGAAAAGCTTTTAGGAGGAGCTAACTTAAAGGAAGTAAATGAGTAGATAACATTAATGTTTTTATCAATACTTACAATCGTACATTGTAAACAAAAGTATCCACTTGTCAACGTATCAAAGAGCTTTAAACTCGCTAAGTGGGAAATTCACAACTTAAGTGTATACTTTGTCACGTATTTATTTATCTAGTAGATAAATATCTCTAGAAGATAATTATAATAAATAAAAGTAATTATCAGACCCCAAAACAATGTTTTCTTTTCTGTATGTTTGTGCTTGGTAATCTTAGAAATGGCTTGGCCGATTTGGGTAGAGACTGGGTTATCAGCTTATCGAAAATCAAAAAAAAAATGTTAGAAGATTATGACAAAATTTTGCATGATTTAAGTTGACTCATTCTTTCATGATTTATCTACCTACTATGTAATGATAACAGTGAACACGGCAATGACCTCCAACTGTCAATTATTGTGACTTAAAAAAAAGATTCCGACGAATAGAGAAACTCCTCCTTTTTTTGATGTCGGTCAAAAAGTTTAGTAAAAGACTGTCTTTTATTTTTTCTTAGCTTGATAAAATCATCAAATGAGTCCTCCCCACCCAGGGCAGGGCAGACTGTCAGACTCGTACTGACTAAAATCCGCGGTGTCCTTCAACAATCCTATACCTTTCGGAGTCACGGAAACTGTCTGCAAATTATTTTTTAATAAGGTAATATTTTAATCTTTAGTAAGTAAAGTTAATGTTATTTTCATGTGTTTATTTAAGAGGGTGTAAGGCCCTTCGTACACAAGGCGACTCAAGTTTCCGATACCTTACGACTTCGGTATCCAAGCGGCTATCGCAATACAAACCCATAGAGGAGGTTCCAACACAAGCACGCGTCAATGAATACCAAAATCGTAGGGTATCGGAGACTTGTGTCGCCTAGTGTGCGAAGGGGCTAAGTTTTAGAAAAAGGTAGCGTGTTGTCACAATATAGGGCCATCATAACTTCACCGATACTATTGCCGCCGTTAGTATTGTACCAGTAGGCCTATCAAGACGTTAAGTTGATAAACAGATACACCTAATCCATCACGTAACATCCTGAAGTTGATAAGCTATCGATTTTCCCAACAGTTCTAATATTTAAATAAGATGTCTATAATCAAACCCTTCAAATAGGCGCACGCTATCGTTGCCGGCTTGATATGACAGGTGTCGCCGTGTCGTAATTTCAATAACTACATACCTAAATAAAACATCTTTAGATAAAATTTACGTGACTTCGAACAGCAGGAAAATGAAAGGCTGAGTACCGATTGTTTTTTAGGGTTCCGTACGAAAAAGGGTTTGCCCTTTTATTAAGACTTCGCTGTCTGTCAATCTGTCAGTCTGTCTGTCTCTCAACAGGCTGTATCTCATCACGACTCTTGAGTTGAGATAGAACCTGATGTTGATGCTAGACAATGGAAATTTTCACAGATGATGTATTTCTTTTCCCGCTATAACAACTAGGTATAAAAAAAAAACTCTACTAAATTATTCTCTCTAAACTATTTAAGGGGGCTCCCATATTACAGACACGATTTTTTTTGCCGTTTTTGCAGGTTATTGGTACCTACAGAACCCTTCGTTCGCAAATTTATTTTTACTATCGATTTATTTCCATGACGATGAATAAACGATTGTTCGTCTTGTCACATATTCATGCTAATAAATCTTTTAGTAAATACACCACAATGTACTTATCGTACCGCAACGAAAATGGCACGTATTTTTCAAGAAAATGAACAGGAAAATTTGTGTTTGTTTGTATTTTTAATTTGTTAACACCTTATCGGTTGTTGCTACTGATAGTACTGATAGTAATATTGTAATATCCGTGTCACTGGGGTATTAAAACTTTTCTTGATGGAAGATAACAGTTCAATTAAGTATGCATTTAAATGATCTTTGAAAAGACAAGGACCGTTTTAGATAATTAATTCTTGATTAATCAGAATATGCTTACCTACTGATATTTCAATTTAAAATCTCTGTTCATCAGAAACTTAATAAGTACGGAACCAAAAAGCAAACTACAGCTTAATTTCGTATTAGGGACTTTATTCATGGCGCGATGCGATATCGAATTGCATCGATTGACGATATCGGTCAGATATCACACAAGCGTCCGGCTGAAGAAAATGTATGGACGGTCGCTTAGTGTTTGCTAAGCAAATGCCGATGCAACTAGGCGAAACCTGAGGGCGGACCAGCCCGATGCACTTCAAATTGTCGCTGTTTTGTTTTGACATTATTTGCTTTGGTCACTCGCCTTAAAATATCTATTTTTAAAACCATGCTCCACACTACGAATTTCTTCTGTATATACAAACAAACATAGAAAGACACTTTCTCAAACAACCAGACCCGGTAGCAAAACTTGCAGATCATACGGACATTTGTCCAGTGCGGGGATCAAACCATCATCATAATAAAATGCCAGAAGAGTCATTGAACTCATAAACTGTCAAAATTAATAGCAGGAATGCGAGTGAGATACGCAATTACACCGGTAACTTCTTGACCTTACCAATCAATACATAATTGAGGAGTTGTCCTTTTGCAATGGGTAAGGGTAATGGTTACTGGTTAGCAATCTAATCAATACTAAGTATAAAAATCAATGCCACTTTTCGTTGTTACTTTATAACTCAAGAAACCCACCTATCCAAACCAATTTTTTAGGCTGTGTTCGGACTTCGGACTATTTAGTAGATGGTATAAGTGAAGTTTCCACAAAATCGGTCGAGCGGCTCACTCACTCATTTATCACATTTTTTTGTAACAATGTAGTAGTATTAGTAGTGTAGTAGGTAGTAGATATTGGTTCTGTGGCACTACGAAATTCGCGGGATCAACTAGTATTTTATAGCGATGGTGGCGATTTTTTTCGAAACTTAAATGACACAATTTACTTACATTTTAATTTGTATTAGCTCCCTACGAGCTACGCTTTAGATTTAGGATGCCACATGGTATACCATGTATGATAATGATGTATTTCATGCGAGCTATCACAATTTTTAATCTAGCACTCACCACACGTTTCCAACTGAATTCTCCAGTCCAACAGCTAGACCTTCGAACAGCTCATGGATCGACAAGGCCAGCACAATGAGCAGACCTCTCAAAGCCGACGCCACAGAATCTTCATCAGGCAACGCAAGGTGATGATGACCTCCATTCTTGTCCTCAACCTCAGGCCTCTTCGTTTCTGGTTCCACGGCAGCTTCAATAGAAGCTCCTGATAAGGAACTCCTCAGCCTGAATGGATTGGCAAAGGAGTTGTTCCTCTTCTTGCTTTGACGGCTGTTGATGTACAGGTGCACCAGCTCTTCTACCAAATAGATCATGAAGAAGCCGGCGCACATGATGAGCCCCGCTAAGAAGAGTGGGATATCCGCTAGTTCGCCTTTTTCTGGAAATAAGAAATAGGAAATGTTGGTTTTTTCAAAAATTTAAGTTAAGTATGATTCTAATTTTGGCAGCATTCAGAAATACTGAATAATAAAGGGACCAGTAGTGCTGCGAGCCTGCTGATTCGATTATTTAATTATTTTCACTCCAGACAGGCGTGTAATGTTTTTAAGATATCCCAGCCTCAGAAAGTCCTCGTTCTTTGAATTGTAAAGTATGCACACAATGTGGGTGCAGAGTTAATGTGAGATACATCGGCCCTGACTTACATTTTGCCACCAATTTGCTACTGAGCTGAGATTATTTATGCACTTTATTTAAGTAGAAACATAAAACACATTCTGTGGCAGCATGCATTGAGGATTTCTGTAACCATAGCTGTAACAAATGATGTAGTAGTTGTAGTATTAGTAGTGTTGTAGTATCGATTCTGTAGCTCTACAAAGTTCGCGGGATCAGCTAGTTCTCTAAAAAACTCTCATCACTTGAATCTACAATGTTCTCTGTTCTCTTCGAATCGCCTTTGAGATCGACACAAGGCGGTGTTGCCAATCAGTAATCAATCAACCAAAAATATCTATTGTTTTTATCGCTTGATTGATTGATAGGAGATAGAGGTAATCGTTAGGTATTAGAACAATGTTAGAACACATTTTTATATTTATTGTTAGACGTGATAATGTGTACGTGTTATCACAGATTAGTATGTCTCTATAAGTTAAGTATGTCTGGAGATTGTCAAATCTAATACCTTAGTGAGATATTTATGTATTAATGACTACTTGAGAGGCCTGTTGGTCTAGCGGTTAGTGACCCTGACTGCTATGCCGGAGGTCGTGGGTTCGATTCCCACCCAGGACAAATGTTTGTGTGATGAGCACGATCATTTGTTCTGTCTCTGGGTGTAATTTATCTATAATATGTATGTATTTAGAAATGTATTTAAGTATGTTTATCAGTTGTCTAGTACCCATAACACAAGCTCTGCTTAGCTTGGGACTAGATGGCGTTGTGTGATAGTTGTGGAATATTATTATTATTATTATTACTACAAAAGTATCGGTTTTTTTTTTAACGTTTGTAACATTTTGTTTTCAAACTTCAGACCTGCTCTAAAAACTGTATACACTGAACAACTGTACAGCACTGAGCGTAGGGTCGAAGTTACATAAGAGGCACTTTAGATCAATGAGTGTTTAATTGGCCATTTATTTTCTTTTGAAAACAGACTGGAAAGGCGTAAAAAAACGTCTGGAAAAGCTACTGATAATCCTTGAAGTTGACAAACCGGTCATTGGGCAGAATTAACAATTTCCGGTCTGATTACCTAAAAAGGAACTAAAAGTAGTAATCTGTGCTTAAAGTTGTTCAGCAAGCCCCCACAATTTTTTAGATACCTATCCAATAAACAGGTTCTAAATCTAGAAGATGTTGATGACCTTAGGACAAGTTAAAGATAGACGCGATAGTGCCATGTACACTCTTCATGGCTATTACACAGCAAGCTATATAAAAAACCAATGTAAACTGACCGTTCATTGTGCGAGAAGATCATGTAAAGCGAGGCTAAGATAAACTGTTTTTGTAAAGCTTGATGTGTAGCCGTGTGTACTTGTAATGCCTTAATTGATGTTCTACTTGAATATAATGTTGCAGAGGCTTACAGTACCTACCTAGAATATTCGAATAGTGCTGGAAACAGTAGGTGCTAATAAAGTAACTTCCACTTTGTTCCGCATAATACAAAGACATTAAACTATATACGCTCAAATACATAAATTATGAGCTATAATAGCCTGACCACACAGTCCCACGGTATACTTAACGCCGTCAGTTCTCATTGTATTGCCATCAAAGCCGACCTCTGTTGTGTTACATAACTACCGTGACCTTTCACGCGAGGCATGCTACCGGCGTACGCCATGAACCTACTTTTTTTTTAGTCGCCGCTGATTTATTCCTTATTTTTTAGAGAATAGAGCTTCTTTTATTTAACGATGCGGTTTTCTTTAGTGAAAGCATGAAAACTGACTATCTCAAAATCAAGGTATTATTTTGGTGTATAATTTTATTATGGAGTCGCTTATGGCGTAGACACGGCTCGTAACCATTTGCGTAGGCACAGCATTGTAGCCGTTACGCGTGGATTTGCGTAGCAGATGTAGACTTCGCGTAGCCACTGCGCGTAGGCCGTAGCAGGCACAGCGTAGCAGGCGCTGCGTAGCATGACTCGTATTGCACGTAGGCGTAGGCCGTAGCGTAGCATACGGTAAACGTAGAAGTTCAAAGATTTTTTTAGGTAAGAAACATTTTCTTTCCTAAGAAAATCTTTGAAATTCGCTACGCATGCGTTAATGCGTGTAATATTTATAAAATATTAATGTAGAAGTTGCATCGCAAATTAGGAAAAAATATCGATGAAAACAATTAAATAGTTTAAAATATGTTTAAGCCAAGAATTCGATGCATTCTTTTATCGCATGTCTACAAAACCGACCGATTTTAGTAACTAATTAGACGATTGCACGATAAAATTTTAAATGACCGATAATAATCAATCACCTCTGATTTGGAAATCTGTATATTTTTGTGATTCAGTTTTTGATTAGATAGTAGACGCCAGCACATCAAGCTACCTCAATCTGTCAAACTTTTATAGATTTTCTACCTTATCACAAAAGCGGAAGGTTAATGTTCGATTGGTAAAATTTGACAGATTGACGTAGGATGCTGCCGCTCTGCTCACGTCTGTACTTAGTTCTCAAGAGAAAATTAATATAATAAAAAAACTGATTTACTTGTTACAATTTTGTCTGTATCAGTTCTAACAGTTTCTTTTATTAGTTGTATTGTAATTATTGCATGTTTTAGTTTGTGGGCACGTTTAGCTAACACTGAGAAACTAAGTGTCTCACTTAGTGAGACTATAAAGGGATATTTCAAAGCGTCAATGTTGTGTTTTGTAAACAGTCTAGATATTATAGAAAAGATTGGAAAAGAAATTAAAACGGGAATAATATCGCGAAGGAGGAAAAGATCTCGATGAATATGGGAATATCTCACCGATGTACCTACGAATCTCCGCGCATTGACAGTTCAAAATGAGAGACTTCCTGGCCAGCGCACTGGTTAAACCCATAGACAAAAGAAAGAAGTCTTTGCTACCGAATAAAAATAAAAACCAGGTTTTAATTTGACTTGCACAATTTTCTTATAGTTAACTAATTAAAATCTCTAAAATAATTAGCCAAGTTATGGAACGCAGATTTGATTTTGAGAGAAAACGCGATGGAAGAAATAAACGCGGTGGATAAAATAATGTACTTAAACCAATTAAAAATTGTTGACTGCTGTGGTGCATGTTACAGGTTCAATTCCCGCATGGAACAATTTCAATGTTTTTATGGCTTACAGACTACAGTTCTAGTTTTTGCGGACTTTTTTGTGTTTAGTCAGTTTTCAAACATTTGTAGACACAAACACAAAAAAAAAAACTAAACGGTGCCTTCACAAATTGAAGGCTTCTTTGTAGTTTGACAGTTTAACTGGTCTTTTTTTTTTTTTTTTAGCGTGTTGAAATCATCAAATGAGTCCTCCAACCCCGGGCAGGGCGGGAGAGACTGTCAGACTTCTACTGACTAAAATCCACGGTGTCCTTCATAGCCTGTTAAGTTCCGGGGTTACGGTAAGGGAATAATCCCGCGACCCCGGCAGTTTAACTGGTCTTTAAGAAACTTTTTTGGTAAAAAAAAGTAAGAAGTAAAGTAAGTAAACTAAGTGCAGCGCCACAACCAGTGTAGGCTGACCGCTAAATATGCGAGAAGATGAACAAACCGAGGCCATGTAAATCGGGTTTTGCATTGCTTTATATTATGTACATACCTGCCTACTTACCTACTTAGGGTGGTAACTAATTATTTAAGTAGGTAGGTATATTGTTTTATTCTAAGTAACTATCGACGTAACTCATCGGTCACCTATTATTATATTCCATTCATCTTTTGTTGTAATCGTCGATTATGTGTTAGAAAGTTTAATGCTATGGAATGTTATTAAAATCCAATAATGCATTCGAATGCCTGCATTATCTAATTGAAAATTACGCAAGTGCGCTGGCACGGCAGAGACTAAAATTGTGTCATTAATAACAAGTTTAATTTTTTAATGAAAATACATTTCTTTACATTTTTGGGATTTTTAAATACTTTGCCTGTTCTTATGGATTTGTACACTAAGTTTACTTACTCACTTATCGCATAATATGTATCTACATAATTCCATTAACAAGTATCTGTGAAACTAAAATAGCCCTAACAACACAACAGCTCGGTTTGTAATCATAAACTAGGAACTTGTGAAAATATCATGAGTTCGAAGAAACACTTTGTTTTTTTTTAACGTTTTTATCCGTATATGTACGTCATAGACAAATTTTCTAGAAGAGTCTAGTAGAACATTTATTTTGATTATGTAGTCATTACTTTTAGTAACTAGATCGTACTTATGGTCGACTAGTAGAAGAAAGGAAAATAGAAGAAAATGCCTATATGATATTTGTTCTATTTTTTTTTTCTTATTTTTGCTATTACCACAGCTATTACTTTGTGTTATATTTTTATTATTTATATTGCTATAGTTATATTCCCTAACGGAAGGTAAATTCGGGATAACATGAATATTTGTTTTTTTGGGGAACACTCAAATAGATACCTACTCTAATCATTCTAAGTAGTCGATATTTGGGATGTGGACTCGGCAATCATATTGCCGATCGTCGTCTATCGGCTTTATTACCAAGAACCTTTACCAACATCAGGAGGACTCCTGATCCAGGACTGCCTCACGAGACAGTTGGATCATAAGTGCCTGATTCTGAAAGCTTCACTTCAAAGTTGCATTGCAGTACTACCTGACCCGGTCGCTCATTGTTAGGAGGTTCTTTTCTTTTAAAACTTAGGCCCGGATTCTACCAAAGCAAAGAGGAGAGATGTGTTTGAATAACCAATCAGATGTCCACCGCTCTCCACTTAGCTTCAGTGGACATTATGTATGATTGGTTATTCAAACACATCTCCTCTCGTCTCCGCTTTGGTGGAGAAGTGGCCTTAAGGGCCGGTAGTTTGGACTTACCGATACGTGGGCTACTATTTCTTATATATTTTTGTGATAAGATAATGAAACTTATTTAACTTTAAAAGAAAGTGTGTTTCGTAATTTATTTTTTTGATCTACAAACAATACCTAAGTACCTACTATAAACTATAACCAACGCAATTATAAGTGACTAATCAGCTAACAACTTCTCTCAACTGAATTAGTTACGACATCGACATTTGGAAGTGTTACATATATCGTAAAGTTAGAAGTTATGCCTTTAATCAGTTCAAGTTGTGTGTGAAATTGGATTGCATGAAGTCATACTAGTAGACATCGAGCCACCAAAGACAAAAGAACATTAGATAAGAAAGTAAGTAAGGTGGGTGGACCATGGAAGGCCATGCTCCTTCGAAGGCCAATTATTAAAATTTCGTAGTTATTGCCATGTGATGACAAATTCCTTCCGTTTACAAAGATCCATCCAACTGAAAATCACAGACGCAGCCGCGAATCGCTCGCGCTATTATTTTGGTAGTACGTAACAGGCCCTCGCTTCTTGGATATCGGGAATAGACAACGTAAAATTAAGGTGGTGTACCATGGAAGGCCACTCTCGTAAATAAACAGTTATTATTAATTCATTTATTGCATAAATTAAACTAACAAATGTTAAAGTGATACTTTGTTTTATTATATAACAATCATATAAACCACTTCTTTTTAACGTAGATTTAATAACAGTAACTTTTAGTGTTAAATAACCTATTTATTACGATGGCCTTCATAGAAGCCCCTGTTCTTAGTAAGGCCATTTGGTAGAGTTCAATAAAACTTATGTCTAATTAATATTGATTAAATTTGCAATTCAAAAAAGTGGTCTTATGATAAGTAATAAAACAAAGTATTACTACAATATTTGTTAGTTTTATTTGTTTAGTAAATAAACGAATAATAACTGTTTATTTGTTAGTGTGGCCTTCCTTGGTTCACCTACCTTAATAAGAAAAATTCTGATGCTCGCCGGATGCACCCAGCATACCCGACTGACCCAAATGACCCGGCAACTTTTACAACACTGAATCTATGCCTCCGGCGTGCATCAGGTGCGATCTATCATATTTTTTAAGTGTGCGGCATCTAATTCAATATGTGAGCTGTGTGCCTTCCGGCTACTATCTTAATTTTTCCGGCAACATTTTCTTATTATACTATACGGTCGCGCATAACTGTAAAATAAACTAGACTCAAGTTAAATTTTCCACAGCAAGCGCAGATATCCAATAAAATGAAATTTTATCCTATCTGCGGACATTATGGTCAAAGACGCTACAGTGCCCACGCTAATAATTACAACAAGACAACAAATAACGTAGGTACTGTATCTAATCTGTTATTCTCTTGTTTCCCAACATTACTTATACTATTCTATTTATACTAGTTATGACACATAAAAAATACATAAAGTTTAATGCAGTACTTAGCAGTTTAACAGTTTTATTAACTTGATTATAAATCGATTTATTCGGCAAAACACTCAAACTAGAACCCTATGTATACAACTTACGAGATGTTTATTTAAACACGTGGATATCTGTACCTACGTATATTGTATAGACGTAATCATTTACCATGATCATGAAAAACACAATGTCGTTACATTACATTTACGATGTGTGAAGCATCTTATATTTATGATTAAATAAATGATTATATAGAGCTTATATGTGTGATCTTTGCAACAATGGACATTTATGCATTTGGTTGCATCAGTGTCGATAAAATTAAACCCAGATATTTTTCTCATCATCAGGCTATTAATGTTCCCACTGCTGGGACACAGGCCTCCTCTCTGTGGGAGGGGGTGGGCCATAATCCACCACGCGGGCCCAGTGCGGATTGGTGGATGTCACATGTCTTCGAATTTTTGGTTCTAGGACATGCCGAATATTTTTCTAATGAAGCTATAAATATTTCAATGTATGAGGAGACATTATCAGATGTTTAGTGCAAATAAAATATGGGTACTAACCTTGCAGAACTTCAATATTGTCATCAACTTCGGGTAACAAGTGCATGAAGGTGGTCGCGAATAGAATTCCCCCTCCGAACGCGAGTAAACCCATTACTAGCTTATTGGAGGACCGCATGTTGGAGTCACTTGTCTTGAACCAGTCATACTTTAAGGATATGAGCAACGGCAAGACCCCAACCACCATCGATATACCGAAGAGGCACACCATTGTAATAATTTTGGCTGTCAAAGCCTCCTCCAAAGCCTCGCTCAATGTCATCGTCATGTTGATTTTTTTTAAGTCAGGAATTTAAATAATTTTGTTTCGCGGTAGCGCGTTCGTTTATAGCCGCACGGTATGTTGCGCACGCGTCGCTGTCAGCTCAACGATCGGTAGACTGAGCTTCCTGAGCTGCTGCGCTTGTAGGCGGGCTCTTGATAACGACTCATTATTAATGATAAAGATGACAGTAGTTTGTTCCCCGTCGCATCTATAAGCTGCTGTTTGTAGTAATCAACCGTAACGATAATCTTACCGCCAATATCTGATTCTTGTTGGCTTAAGAATATACGTGAGTTGTAAAGAGTAACTAATAAAAATAAATATTCAATGGATTAGTTTTATTACCGGTATATCGTACGTGCGTGACCCTAATGTATTTATTACCTTACGGATGTCATAGATTCTAGAAAAAATCTAAACACGCTGAAAATAATATTAGATACAATATATAGGATGTCATAGATTGTAGAAAAAATTTAAACACACTGAAAATAATATTAGATACAATACTTGGTCGATTTTATGATCAATCATGAGATTGTGTCACCATTACCTAGATTTAAATAATGCAATTAGAACTCAGCCTCTTTATTCACCTTAGGTAATCTTTTAATAAACACACCACACAGTGCTCCAATATCCACATAACGACGTAACCCTTTAAATTGCATGACTGAATGAAGAATTTAAAAAATGGACCATGGCTGCCGGATGCTTACGCAACTGCGAAGGCCCCAGCCGCAAAACCGGACCCCTGAAACAGCTAGGTAGATAAATTGGTGAATGACATGAAATCTACCAGGAAGATGGCAGGAGGCCTGATAGCTACCGTTATGAAATGTCCTGAAGAAGCACACCAAAAAAAGTAGAAATAATGAGAATGGAAGAATAGGATGTGTTTGACAAGAAAGTGAGAAAGATCTGGGTTAGAAAAAAGGTGAATGTAAAAAAACACAAGTAGGGATTAAAAACTGCTTGTGTTTTTTCAGCCACCATGCTTAAGGTGATTGCGTCGATGTTGTTCGCGAAATTCAATTTTCTTACGTTTTTTGCAATTTGCAGGCCATGACATGTTGTAACTTTATCAAAATATGAATTGCGGTAATAACAAGTATAATTTTAAATATAAAAATTATCAAAAAATTCGCTCCATCAGCTCACACATAGAAAAGGTGCATCGTAGTTAAATTTCGGAGATTTTAACATGCTGGTTGGAGCATCCCCCTTAAGTTATGGTACTTATGATGTTATACCAACGTAAACATGTAGTTGTACAGATGAGACCCGAAAAAACTTTTTAAAAAAAAATGTGACCGCCTTCAAAAACAACCACAAAAAAGGGTAAAATAACCTACAAAACTTTTCTTTCGGAAGTCGGTGACTTTTTTATTAATTTCATTGTCTCTTTTGCCACCGACTTCCGAAAGAAAAGTTTTGTAGGTTATTTTACCCTTTTTTGTGGTTGTTTTTGAAGGCGGTCACATTTTTTTTGAAAAAGTTTTTATTTTACTCTTTTTAGTTTAAATATTCAACCAAAGTTCTTGTCAAATACTTACATCATTTTCTTAGTATGTGCACTAGAATTTCGTAATCCGTAGCACCGCTAATAACATTGTTAACATCTCTTTAATTCATTCCCTATCTCAAAAACTACTGAACCGATTTTGATGAAATTTACAGTATTCCCTAAGTTGAACGATACCTAGTACAGGCGCGGTCCGAAGGGGGGGGTCACAGGGGACATGACCCCCCCCAAAACCTAAGGTCACATTGAAAAATTTGCCAAATATTAAACGGAAATTTCTAACTATTCCATAACGGCCATAGATAGTTTGCTGACATCTTGTGCAATATGTCTTGTGCAATAATGTTTATTTTATTCCAGATACCTACGAGTATTTTTCATTAGTGTAGTGAGTGACCCCCCCCAAAATTTCAGGCTGCGACCGCGCCTGACCTAGTACAACAAAAAAAGAATTAAGTACTTAAATCGGACTTGTAGTTCCGGCGATACGCGAACATAAACATAATTTTCTTACTTGAGGAGTTGTACCTTCCATCATCAGCTCAGCTACATGAGATGATGATTTGCATACGCAAGTACTTGAATTAATTTATAAGAATTGCGAAAAACTATGTGTCAGCCAATAAAATTTGAGGGATGCCCTCGATTTCTCCAAGATCCAATCATCAGATCCTGAAATGGTGACAATGGGACCACACGGGAAGCACCAGCTTTCGACTAAAAAAATAATTATGAAAATCGGTTCACCCAGTAGCAAGTTATGAGGTAACAAACATACACCTCCTCCTTTTTTGAAGTCGGTTAAAAAAAAAGAGCAGAGGATGAGGCAGTTTTGCCGGGAAATGTGATAAGTACTGTCTAACGTAAAAGAACGCCAAAATTTTCTATTTCAGCAGCAGTACACCAATAAATGAACCAGCACTTCCGTAGGACATATTCTGAAGACCATCGAATCGTTACAAAAACAAAGTAAAAGGCGCTAGCTGTCATTCATAGAGCAGAGGTGTACTTAAAATAGTACACCCACATTTCGCCAGTTTTCTTGCATTATGGACGCACCTATAGCCATCAACCAGGCACAAATCCAGACTCTGGTTTTCAATAGCCCTTTACGTTCCACTGTCACGGTTTCCTGATAAGAGAGTCCCGCAACCCCGTTACCCCGGCTTTGACGCTTTATCCCCGTCAGATTGTGACAACTCTTTGAGGCGACCGTGGAACACGACGCGCCGGCGACCCGAGCATGGTCCATGATAGATGGCGAGACACCAATTGCTCGCCGTCCTCATGCCCACGCCTACTGTGTTCGGAAATCTTCCTGCGACATCTGTTGCTGTGGGCTTCTTCCAGACTCCGTACCTGCTGCTGAGGGAGTTCCTCAGCAGCAGGTACGGAGTCTGGAAAAACCAAGTTACATATTGCCCGACCCGGGAATCGAATTCATGCCCTCATGCCCAGCAGTCGCGCTTGCGACAGTTAGACCAACAAGGCAGTTAATAATGTGACAGTACATAACATGGACGTGTAATTGACTGTACTACCGGTTAAACAACATTCCATTAGATACCATTTAAATACCTAATAATTATTAGGTATTTTACCAAATGCATAATTTTGAAATAGGTAGGTACTTAAGTAATTATACTAAGTAAGCTCATTGTGGGTCGACGGCGCGTTGTGTTCCACGCGCGCCTCAAAGAGCGTCAGCATAATGACGGGGCCCGCCTCTAGAAGGCCAATGCCTGCCGGGGTCGCGGGACTTATCTCATTACCGTGTATAAAGCCAACAACATAAAAGGCTTTTGAAGGACACCGTCGATTTTAGTCAGTACGAGTCTGACAGTCCCTTCCGCCCTGCCCGGGGGTGGGAGGACCATGTGATTTACCGTTACCTTTACCCGTTAGGTATTTTACCACGCTAAAAAAAAGTAAAAAGCTGATTGTCGTAATAATTAGAATTTTGTGAATAATTTAATTATCCACGAACTTGCGTTTCGTTCCTGACTTATTGATCGAGCGCTTCTGATTTTGACAGATGTTTCTGTCAAACTCACTAATGTCACATCGCCGTTAAAATTAGTTTACGACGTAATGTCAATGTTAACGATAGTGTTATCTTTTGTTTTATTTACAAAACTTTATCTCACGTAAACGCGCCAAATAATTAAAAAAAAAATGTTTTACACACCAGACTCAATAACAGAAAGGGTGGAGTAACCAAAAGGAACCATGGCTAGTCTACAACTACAGTTTCTGATGCGTAGAAAGTGTCTTTACTTGTTCTTATTCCTTGGACTAGCACTCTCCAGCTGGATTTATTGGACAGCAACTACAGAATTCACTGAAACCCTTATGCTTCTTAGGAGAAAATTGTATACAATTAAAGATTTTACACTCCAACCATACCCTTCAACATGCCAAAGTAATTTTATTTTTGTATTTTTTATAAACATATGGGATGTCTTTAAAATTACTCCTTTTATCGTGGCTGCTTTCCTTGAATGTTTAGGCATGGTTGTATAGAAGCCAGTAAGTCAACCCTATCCCAAATTTAAAAAAAAAAAGGTTGCACTCCAGGAGTGCCGGTAGAAGTGAAAACTTTTTTGTTACTATGTTTTATTTTTAATTTGAATGACGTCTTACTCATTTTCGATCAGGGTCACGTGACCCTGACGCGAGTTTTGGTCACGTGACCCTGACGCGAGTTTTAAATTTTTTACCCATTACAGAAAAAGTGTACAACGCCGCTAAAGAAGTTTTCACTTCAAAAACTGTCTTGACATAAACCTCTTTTTGTCCTTTACCTACAGTTATAAATCTATTGATAGAGGAGTAGGTTTAAAATATAAATATGCTGGCGTCTGTGCAACCACAGCATGTACACCCAAGTTATACCAGTTATAAAGTCTATGAAATAGAAGTTAGACTTGCCAGCAACCAGGATACTATTAGGAATTTTCTGATGCAAAACTGTATGACCATGAGCGACCATGGACCTTATTCACGACATTAGTGCAAGCAACCAGTACAGACGATACATGCTTTATTTGCTTGCAAAGTAAATCAAATTTCTGAACCTGGATTGTGCCTTGTTGATGGCAACAGGCATGGGACTTTATTACTGGTAAAATGTGTGAACTTTTTGGGATAAGCCTGTGCCTAACCTGTTGGTGTGATGAATGATTGAATTTGCCTGTATTTTTTCTTGTTAAATACTGTCATTCTTTTGTTTCCTCTAAACTTTTTTCATATTTTTCTTTCACATTTTAATTTCAGATCAACCATTCCTAGTCATTATAGTGACTTCCTATGTGGGGCATGTGGAGTTAAGAAGTGCTCATAGAAGAGCTATGCCTGCGAAAGAGCTGAGCAAAATAAATGTAGCCCGAGTGTTCTTAGTTGCACAAATACCTGATACAGAAAAGTATGTACTGCATCGAGGGTCCTAAAATAGCCACTAGCAGAATAAAACTAAGATAATAATTTATTATGAATTAAGTTACAATTCGTATAATGATCTGAATGATTCTGCTTATGTGACCTGTTGAGATCCACAATAATAACAACAAAAATATATCCATAATAATGTCCAGATATTTAAGAAATAATTATTTGCACTTTTCAGATACATAACTCAAGCTGCAATCAATGATGAGAGCAACATTTTTGGTGATATTTTACAAGGGACATTCGTAGAAGACTACAGAAACCTAACTTTCAAACACCTGATGGGTTTGAAGTGGGCGTCAACAGCTTGCCAAGATGCCTCATTCATTCTCAAAGTGGATGATGACATAGTTTACAACTTGAACAAAACTTATGCACTGCTCAAAACTAACAACTATTCACCTGACATATTAATGGGTTACATGCTTAATGATACCAAGCCTCGGAGGAATAAAGAAAATAAGTGGTTTGTTACATGGGAAGAGTACCCAAGACATGAGTATCCCCCTTACCTCTCTGGCTGGTATTACATCACCACTCCGAAAGTGGCTGCATCATTATGTGATGAAGCAATCTATCACCCATATTTTTGGATAGATGACATCTTTGTGACTGGATTGCTCACAGAGTCACTTAGCATACACTTGACACAGCTACCAGACAAATTCTGGCTACCATATTATGAACTACTAGAATGTTGCTTAAATGACATGATAAAGAAATCAATAAAATGTGACTATGTAGTGGGGCCTAATGGTGGAAGAAATAATTTGATTGTAGAATTCAATGATGCCATTAAGAATTGCAATCATTGGGGTAATTGTACAGTAAGGTCACCTGACCAGGATCTAGACAAAGTTTGTATAGCACACAAAGAACGAGAAATATTTGGTGATGGTGGTCAAGTAGAAGTGAAGTATGTGAAACTAAAGTAATTTTAAGCATAATCGTTTCGACCTTAAAAATGGATATGAACATAATCATGACATATGAACTGAAATATGAGAGATCACGTTTTTACAAAGATTACAGTAATAAATATTTTCTATCTAATTACATTAAAGTGGTATAGTAGCTGTTTGAAAGTATGTACTATTATTACTCAGAAAAATATAAAAACAAGTAGGTATTGCTCTTGTAGAAACATATTTTATTGTCCAATTCAATACTCATTATATCAAAATAATACAGATCATAATAATAAAAAATTGCTAACATGAAAATAGTATGGCACAAACTGAATAAACATATTAAACTGTAATGTCAACAAACATGATTAATTGTAATTATACACCATTTAATATTTAACTAATTTATTCTTAAGTAGAGAGCTTTTAAAAATACTCTTATTATTAATTATGTCAGTCATTATTATAACAATGCAATGTTGCATCAACAGTAGTATAATTCTAACAATAAAAAAATATAAAATTGAGCTATGTTTGTACTCAGTCAAGAATTGAGCCAGGCGTTCGTAATGGAACTGCCATTAACAATACAGTCTTTAAATCCCTTCATGACATATGAGGACTGATACCACTTCACACTATCAGTTGATTCAATCTCGTGGAATTCATCTAAATTTTCATCTGAATCGTCTATTTGCAAGTTTTTGAGGTTCTGATGAACCATGTCTCCAAATATTTTAAATTCATTGCAACAAGAGAGGTTGGCAAGTGTCTTACTTCTTAAGTCTAAAACAACTATTTTGGAGTTGCGTGGTATTCTGCAGCCGCTGGAGAACACAAAATTATCATTGTCTATCACATTATCTTGATTGTTAACTAACTTTTTCTTGATGAAAACATACAAGTTGGTTGGAGGAAGCGAATTGAAGAAAATTTGGCTCAGCTTTTCTGATGTTACTAAAGTCCTGAAATCAATTAAGAAGAATATTAAAAATTCAGGTTTTCAAATGTTGCTATATAAAAACCCTAGAACTTGAACTAAAAATTTAGAAGGAAGAATGGATGTTTGTTACATACAGTTATATACAAAATCAAAGATGACACATAGATAGTAACCTCACATAGTTGCATGATATATCACAGTGCAATGATATTATAAAGTCATAGATATGTTATCACGAACAAAAGCAGCGGCAAAAAGTGTGCCGAGCACACATACACACTTTTTATTTACACACATTACATTTCACGACAAGTAAAAAGGATAGCTTGATAAAACCTATAGGAAAAAAAGTGACAGCTAGATAAACAAACAGCGCCTCGCGTCATCAATCCCCCCGCACGTCAGCGTCTCCTCTCGCTCACACCCGTGCTCGCACTCTTTCTTTTACGACGCCATATTATAGAAACGTTTATTTTTTATTTGTGAAAATATTAAAGATAAATAGTATATTTACGAATGTTATGTGATTCCTTGACTTTTAGAAGTCTTGCATGTTTAATTTGTACAATATCTCATCACACACGACGGCATTTTCGGTACTTTTATGTCACTTTTACTTTTGATTCAGTCTGTGGTACGTGAAGTGCCGCTGGCAACGTCGCACTGAGGTCAAGTTGTGTGAATCAGCCCGATATGAGCGTGTGCGGTTGTGGGCGCTTATAACGTATCTACACCTTTTTTACTTATAATATCATTGTCACAGTGCATCAAATAGAATTAGAAAGCAAGGAGGACTTGATGAAGCCGACATAAACTTACCTAAATACACTCCTTTGTATTTTCTGGTCATTGGCTATGTGCATAGAATGGCACTGTGGTTGATGGCAAGCAGCTGGCAGGAGTACCCTGTACACCTCCTTACAGGTCACTGGTGTAGCACCAAGTGCTATACACACTTCTTCAGGTATTGATGGACTATTGATCTCTTTTTGAAGACCCTGTAAGTAACAATAAATGAATAAACAGTAAATTAATGAAGTCTTGCATGAGGATTTGATAAGTAAAAGTTTAAATGCTGGAGAACCAATGAGGATGTGGTAAAAACTCAACCGAAAGAAAAACGTGACAGTTTACTGTAAAACTTACCTTTAAAATAAAATCTAAATTCTCCAACGCAGTCGAAGCTGCCCGAAAATGTCTTTCGGACTGAAAACTATCTTTCACGTTTTCATCTTCACATGATTTCTTACTGTTAACCACTTGTTTCAACCATTGATAGGAATAAGGAATTTGGAGTCTTTGATAGGCTATAAACTTGATTAACTCAACCATAACATGACCACAAGATATTGTTGTGAGTTGGTCACCAATTTCTATGTTTAAAAATATGGGTTTATTATTGGAATTCATTTCTTTGCTAAAAATTATTTCACCCGACAGATCAAAACAAACCTTGGCCGACCGTTATTTAAAAATCGTCTTTCTGACACGTTTTGACATTCTGACACTAGGCTGCGTTTAAATCCTTTATCCAGTTTAAATTTATACTGACTAAATGTCAAACACCCCGTTTAAGTACACCGCGAGGAGAAAATTGAAGCTAACTAAAATTTAGTCTACCCCGTTTACGGTCGTCCGCTGGTATAAGTTTTTACAAAATGGAATAAATTTTTGCGACCTTTTTACCACGCAAAATTTTATCCTGCTGTCAGATTGACATTAAGTTTTGTTGTTTTGCTCGATTCGCGCCGTAAAAACGAATATTATTTTAATTTTATAGAGTAAATATTATTTGTGGATTATGGATTTATATTAAACCGGCAAATTGATTATTAGTTCAATAAACTGAGCTGTCACTTGAATTTGAAAACTAACATTGACAGAAACTTATGACTCCGTTCAGCGAACCCTCGCTAGTTTAATTTTCTTCCGGCGAAATACCGCCGAAGGATTTAAACGCACCCCTGGACTGCACACACTAAGCACATGGCTGACATTGACACTGACAGATAATGGTAAGGTTTTTTTGCGTGTGGCAAGGTTTAATTCCGGTTTCATCTCCATGGGTTTCTCTCTGTGGTTTTTCCTGAAAAACGAAACTATAGCTTGACATAAAAATGTAGAAAACCCTTATACCCCTCTCTACAAAGTTTGTGAAACAACCTACTAATTAAAGAATTATTAACTTTGCAAGTGCATTTGTAAGTTTATGTGCATGCATGGCGTACACCAAGTGAACATGACTTGTATCCACAAACTTGTATCCATGCTTTGAACATGAACTCGTTTATATATTTTTTTTATTCAATTGAAAACGCTGACGTTTAAACATAAATCATACATGGATTTTTTTCTATTTCGGCGCTTATCGTTTTTAACCCCCATTTTTTAGGCGTTAAAAAAGCGCTGAGTCGGAACAAAAAGGTAGCGCTCTCTTGTAGTGCGAAATGAATTCTGAAATCAAATATTTCGCAAACTGTCACTCGTTTCTGTTTTATTTCATGAACGTATATGTCAGTTTAGGTGTTTTTCGAATTAGAAAAGTTTTGAAAGAATAACATGTATCGTGCACGGTATTATATGCTAAGTCCTTATAAGTACAAAGAAATATTCAAGGTATCATGTCGATATTACGCAAAAGAGGTAAGGTTCGGCCCGGACGTTCGGGCTGTTATGTTGCAAGGAGTTGATATCTTGGCGGATGCCGTTGCAGTCACCATGGGTCCGAAAGGACGTAATGTAATTTTGGAACAAGGCTTAAGACCGCCAAAAATTACAAAAGATGGAGTGACCGTTGCAAAAGGTATAGAATTGACAAATAAATTCCAAAACATTGGAGCAAAACTAGTTCAAAATGTTGCAAATAAAACGAATGAAGAGGCTGGAGATGGAACAACGACAGCTACAGTTTTAGCCAGGGCCATTGCAAAAGAAGGATTTGAAAAAATATCAAAGGGAGCTAACCCGATTGAAATTAGAAAGGGTGTAATGTTAGCCGTTGAAGTCGTAAAGAGTAAATTAAAAGATATGTCTCAAACAGTAAGCACTTCAGAAGAAATAGAACAAGTAGCTACATTATCAGCAAACGGAGACAAAGCTATTGGAAAACTAATAGCTGCTGCTATGAATAGAGTTGGCAAAAATGGAGTAATTACAGTTAAAGATGGTAAAACATTGGAAGATGAACTAGAAATAATAGAAGGAATGAAGTTTGACCGTGGTTATGTTTCACCATATTTCATAAATTCAAATAAAGGTCCAAGAGTAGAATACAATGATGCATACATTTTGTATTCAGAAAAGAAAATTTTTAATGCTTCTCAATTGATACCGGCGATGGAGATAGCAAATTCACAGAAAAAACCGCTTGTTATTATCGCGGAAGACTTTGACGGGGAGCCCTTATCCGTGTTGGTAGTAAATAAATTAAAAGTTGGCTTGCCGATAGTTGCTGTAAAAGCTCCTGGATTTGGAGAACACAGAAGAAATGCGATATTTGATTTGGCCGCTGCAACCGGGGGTGTAGTATTTGAAGATGATAATAACCTGATACGACTCGAAGATTGTCTACCCGAGAGTCTTGGTCAGGTAGGCGAAGTAATAATTACAAAGGATTCAACTATTTTACTCAGAGGTAAAGGTGATCCTCTTGAAATAGAACAACGTATCGCACAAATAAAGGATGATCTCGAAGAAACGACTGCTAACTTTGATCGGGAAAGGCTTATCGACAGATTGGGCAGACTGCAAGCAGGGGTAGCCGTTTTATTCATTGGAGGATGCAGCGAGGTTGAAGTTAGTGAAAAAAAAGATAGAATTAATGACGCTCTAAATGCTACTCGGGCAGCGATTGAGGAAGGAATTGTACCTGGAGGAGGAGCAGCACTCCTCAAATGTATACCTTATCTAGACCAACTAAAACCAGCAAACGCCGACCAAGCGATTGGTATTACCATTGTTAAGAAAGCTTTACGCACACCATGCTCAACAATTGCTGATAATGCTGGAGTTGATGGCGCTGTCGTAGTATCTAAAGTAGAAGAAATGGGTCCTGAATTTGGATACGATGCATTAAATGATGAATACGTGAATATGATTGAACGAGGTATTATAGATCCCACTAAAGTTGTAAGAAGGGCTATAACTGACGCTAGCAGCGTTGCATCATTACTCACTACCGCTGAAGCAGTTATTTGTGAGCTGCCGAAGGAGAAAGAACCTCCACCGGTCTATAGACCAATAGAACTTTGAACTGTTTCCAATAGAATTGTATCCGTGTAAATCCAAAAATGAAGAATTTAAAACGTTGTCTTATAATTAGACCTGAAATACATTTTTGTTTTTTTTTTTAATTTTTTTTTTACTTAAACATAATTGCAGAATTAAACCAAACCACTGAGGTATTAAACTTGTTGCTAGTCCCTATGTAGTATAGTGTAGTGACCGACCGAAAGTTTCGGTTTCGGTTTCGGCCAAATATCTAGTTTCGGCCCTAGTTTCGGTTTCGGCCAAAATATAGCCGAAACTTTGCCGAAACCGAAACCTGACGAAACTGAAGTGTTCCTGCGTCGTTCGGTAACATTCGTAGCCAACACGTGCTTGCTTGACGGCGGGGCCCGGCGCTGTTCGCCACCGTTCATTTAATCGTGAGTTGAGGTTATGTTTTCGAGTTTAATGCCAAGAGTAAGTCTTGTATATTCATGTAATAATAAAATATATTTAAACTTATCAATCGTCAGCAGAAAATATAGATTATGGCTCAGTAGAAGTTAAATAACATAGAAAAATAGCAATTTCTTAGAAACCTATTTGTTCCATAAGTTTGCCGTACAACATTAATTTCCAGAATTTGATCCTTATTAGCAACACTATCGAATGGTGTAATATTTAATGTGTGTGTGTTTTTTTTTCCAAAATCTGCAGTTTTCGTTTTCGACAAAATCGGTCTTCAGGCATCCTGTAATTTCTGTATAATGAGGGATTTTCTTTTTGTGTTTTCCCTAGTCAATGATAGATGGCGCTGAACTTGGCATGTGACTACAATGAACGGAACGTCACGTCATTTTTTGATCTAAGCTTGTATGTAATTTTGAGATCTTAAAAGACGAAACGTACACTTCCCTAGACAACAATTTAAATCTCAATAGTCACATCACATCAATGACATTTTGAAAATAAATAACAAAAAAATTATGAGTTTGCCACGCCAGAAAGAAAATGTCCCAAGAGAAAAAGAAGAGAAGTCTGTGCATCGTGGATTTGTGCAAAAATGAAGGCACACATCTTTTTCCCAAAGATGAAAGCCGTAAAGCGCAATGGGTACAAGCCATCGTACATTTTAAGCCTGGACGTACCATAAAAAAGCATTCGTACATATGCACACTTTAAACCAAATGATTTTATAAGAACGCCATTATCCGTGTTACAACCAAGTAAGTTCATTATAGTTCAGTATTGAAGATACTTTCATATGTTCTAACTTAAGCAGAGATTATATTTATTTATTCTATCTCAAATTATATTTTAACAAATTACCTATTCTTAGATGTGGCATCAAAAATATTGAAGAAAGCAGCCATTCCATCCAGATTTCCATGGAAAAATGCATCTCAACCTCCCTTAACACCCAAAGATCAAGATTCATCATCATACACTGCTCCAAAACCAAAACTGATGATCATCAAGAGTCACTGACTCTCAACTTCTTACAAATTCAAAAGACATATGCACGCAGTAAGCATCTTTTTATATTATAGGTACTTACTGCACCAATGTCACAACAATAATAAATAATACATAGGTAAAATGTTTTTTAATTTGCTTTGGCACCTAGTCACATTGTCAGTTCAACGCCATCTATAGAGTTCTTGGAAACTACTTTTTTTTTTTAAACTCCAAAAAGAAAACCTCTCAGTGTTAACAAATGTAAAAAAAAACACTAAATTTTAGAAAATAATCGTATATTTAAATGTTTTAATAAGTTTCGGGTTCGGTTTCGGCCGAAACTGAGAGCTAAGCCGAAAGTTCGGTTTCGGTTTCGGCTGAAAAATCAGTTTCGGTCGGACACTAGTATAGTGTATGCAACAGAGAAACGAAGAAGACTTTTAAAATAAATATTGCTATAGTTTACATTTGATATTTTTGTAAAGGTAATCTATTTTATTTATTTCTAACATAGACTCATAGTGAGTTTCCTCTGTGTTCCTCCGTGTCTCGGAAAGCACGTAAAGCCGTTGGTCCGGATGTCATTTGCAGATCTTTGACAGTCGTTAGGGTGCTTGTACACGGCGCATGTAACCCGCACAAGTGCCTCAACATGCTCAAACTACATGCGCCTTGTACAAGCACCCCGCGGGTAACTTGATCAAGTAGCTTGCGCATGGTACTCGTGCGGGTAAACCGCACCTTTACTTGCGCGGGTTACATGCGCAGTCAAAAAGCACCCTTACTGTTAGTCAGAAGCTCATTAGTCTCGACAACCAGTCTTAACATGCCATGGGGTATCGTATTGCCCAGTTATTGGGTTGTGGAGGTCCGGCTAGGCATTCCTTCATGTAAAATACTAATATCCAGCTGCATCTGGTTCCCCTGGAAGCCGACCACAATATTGTTGGGAATAGGCTAAGCAGATAATGATACATTTATTTATTTCATAAAATTAAACTGGGCCCCTAATGAGTTTTTACGAGGTTGATGATAACCATGAATGGATGTGCAGTGCCGCGTGTTCGATTCCAGCGCGGAACAAATAGTCCGAATTCCCAGATCCCCCATACCATGTTTATTCAACCGCACCCGGTATTGGAGGGGGTACACCATCAGCCTGTTTATGTTCCCAATCCTATAACTGCTGGGAGACGGGCCTCCTCTCTGTGAGAGGGAATGGGCCATAATCCACCATGTGAGCTCAGTGCATGGCTCAGTGCGGGTTGGTGAATGTCAATGTCTTCGAATTTTTGGTTCTTGGACATACCGGTTTCCTCACAATATTTTCCTTCACCGTTTTGAGAACAATGGTGATGAAATAAATTACACAAAGTATTGCGCCTGGCTAGGTTCGAACCCACCCACTGCCCTTGAAAGGGGTACGATGATCTACAACTTAATTTTGGGCAATATTTTTGATATTAACCTTTTTCGAGAGAAATCCAAAAGAACTGATTTGATATTGATTTTTATTTTGGCTTTTATGAGATCGATGACGACTTTGGCAACGTTCTTTCTACTAATTTAAGGTATCCCTTACCCTTATTATTAATTATTCCCTTACCTTAATATTGATTATTCCCTTACCGTAACCCCGGAACATATCAGGCTATGAAGGACACCGTGGATTTTAGTCAGTAGAAGTCTGACAGTCCCTCCCGCCCTGCCCGGGGTTGGAGGACTCATTTGATGATTTTACTACGCTAAAAAAAAAAAAGAAGGTATCTATCAAAATTCAGCCCTGACGGAGTTTTTGTTATTCGATTAATGGCCTATCCGCACAGAACAGTGCGGACACGTCCCGTACCATAGCGTGCCGTGACGTGCTATTCATATATACGACGACTCTATCCGTACTGATCAGTGACACTGCCGTTCAGTGATGTTCGTTCACTCGTGTATATGAATAGCACGTCACGGAACGGTACCTACTGAATGTGTCGGCACTGTTGTGTACGGTGCAGATAGGCCTTTATACTTCCATATCGAATTGGACCGGACTGCTAGTTGTCATTGATAATTCGCACAAAAGCCCAGAAGCCGTGACAAAAGTGATAAAAAATCATAAGCGTCACTGTCAGTGTGACAGTGTCATAAATTTGGCGCGAAAGAAAGATCCTGCTTTTGAGTTTTTCTGTCAATTAGGATTTTGCTATTGTCTTGGTGAGATTAAGCACGCGTTTCTTTACCTCTCATATCATTTTGATAACAAAATCTGTTTTTAGTGTTGTGGCTATTGTGTTGTATAAGTGTTGTGTTGTCTGGTTTTAATATATAGTTATAAGGTTAGTATTTTAAGCTTTTCGGCACTCATTTCCCATGGAAATGAGTGCCGAAGAACCCCCTGATGGGGGTGGAGGGACACCTTCAGATATGGAGGTTGTGGAGTGTTCCCAGAACACTGTTCACGTGAGACCCGACATTAGGAAGCGCCCCGGAGCTCCTGAAATTTTTATTGACGCGAAAAGAAATAAGCCGCCGTCTGACTCAATTCAGTCTGTTTTTACTAAGCCGGGCTTTGAGAACGATGCTAAAGTACTGTATAGCGAGAGTGACAGAGCACCCTTTACTGTATTTGTCTCTAGAGTGGAAACAGACCCTAAGCAAGGCCTAACCTTAAATTCTCTTAAGTTTGCCCAATTTATTTTCAATAAAGGTTTTAAAGGTGTTGTACAAGGCAGTGTCAGGTCTTTGGGCCGTAACAGGATGTCTATTGAATTTTTGACGTTTAGTGATGCCAACAACTTTGTTAACAATCCCATTCTAATGGAAAACAATTACTTGGCAGTCATCCCACGCTTTCATGTATGTCGCATGGGAGTTGTCAGGGATATTCCTACTGACTGGACTCTGGAGGAGCTAGTCATCGGTATAGAAACCCCCCGTAATTGTGGTGAAGTAATTAAGGCCAGAAGACTTAATTTTAAAAACAAGAAGGAGGACTCCGTAACTTGGTCCCCTTCCTCAACTGTGGTGCTTACTTTCTCTGGCCAGGTTCTACCGGAGAAAGTTTTCTGTTACAATGTATCGCTTCCAGTTTCTGTTTATCATCTACCCACAATCCAATGCCGCAACTGCTTGCGATTTGGCCATATAGGCACTCAGTGTCGTTCTAACCCCCGTTGCTACCGATGCGCTCAACCTCATCCGGGAGATAGTTGCAATGTTCCCGAGTCACAGGTCTCATGTCTTCTATGTGACAATGGAAGCCATAAGGCCATTGATAGTAAGTGCCCAGAGCATGCAAGACAGAGGTCAATTAAAATGGTAATGTCCCAAGAAAACCTCAGCTACCGTGAGGCCTCAGTAAGGTTTCCCCGTCCCCGCAAATTACCATACTCTAATGTTACAGCAGGTCCCTCCCAATCTAAACTATCTCAGGCTCTTCCTTCCGTAGACCTTCTCCTCTCGCCCCCTCGTAACACTCCTACTTCTTCTCCATATGCATCCCCTGCTAAAACCTCTTATACCAAAACGGTTTATCGTTCCCCAAGACCTAGACCAGAACTGGGCAAGTCCTATGATACCCAAGCCCATAAGTCGTTCACCTATACCCCTAACTCCTCTCAGCCTAATGGCTGTGCTCTGAATTCCTCCTATGTTGAAACCACTCCCCTTCCCACTCCTAATGACAATTTAATAGAGCTTCTGACTTGTTCTCTTATAAATATATTGTCTAAATTTAGTGACGCAATACCGAACAATGTCGTTGTATTAGTTCAACAACTCCTCGAATCCTGGACTCGCCAAAATGGAAAAAGTCCTTCAGTGGAATTGTAGGTCAATTCGCACAAAAAAACATGATGTAATTTACCTCATAAATAGATATAAACCCGTTGTCTTTGCTGTGTCGGAGACATGGCTCAGGCCTGGATCTCTTTTTAGGGTTCCTGGCTATTCTTGTCTTCGGGATGATAGAGATGACGGACGAGCGGGTTGCGCCCTATTGGTTAGCAGATCTATCACTTTTTCCCAGATTCCTCTTCCTCATCACGATCCTGGTTTACATGTAGTGGCCATTAGAGCCATGAACATATCTTATGTATCTGCCTACATCCCACATCCCAATGCTAACATTTTGTCTGAATTTAACTCTATCCTTTCTTCTGTTCCTGGTCCTTTGATCGTGTTAGGTGATTTTAATTGCCGTCACACCATTTGGGGCTCTCACTGTAATGACCCCTCTTCCAGCTTTTTGCTAGACCTGTTAGATGATCGCAACCTTTGTATTCTTAATGATGGATCTGCTACCCGTAGGGTTCCTCCTAACCAAAATATAAGTGTTCCTGACCTTACTTTCTCTTCCCCTTCTTTAGTATCAACCCTTTCCTGGTCTGTTCTCCCTAATTCATATGGGAGTGATCATTTTCCTATCCTAATTTCTTTTCCAAGTACTCACCCTCGTCCTACTCCCATCCAACCCCTACAAAAATATCGCTTACCCCAAGCTGACTGGTCTAAGTTCTTGTCCCATTTGGATGCAGAACTTCAGAATTTTCCCCAAATAAATTCATCGAACTCCCTAATCCTCTACAATGATTTTGTTGAGTGTCTTTTGAGAGCAGCTGATTCATCAATCCCTTTAAAAAACTCTGCCCGTCACCTATTACCTTCTCCACCTTGGTGGGATGCTGAATGCACTGAGGGCGTCCGTAAACGTAAAGAAGCAGAAAACACCTTCTCTTCTAGCCTAGATATGGCTGCATATTTAAATTTTAAAAAGACTTCTGCAACTACTTGTAGGTTATTGGCAAGAAAGAAAAGATGTGGCTGGCTCAAATTTTGTGAGTCACTGTCCCCTCGTTCTCCAGTTTCCCTTGTGTGGAAAAAAATTAAAATCTACCGTAGAGCTTGTGACAGTCAGTCTCCCGATGTCTCTACGAATGACTACAGTACCTGGTTAGATGACTTCATATCCAAATTAGCCCCCCCCTTTGTTCCTAGCTCTGACTGCCTTCCCACTACAGACCCTCCTCCTTCCACTTCCTCTGATAGATTTGATGACCCTTTCTCTTATTCAGAACTTATTTGTGCCTTAGATCACCTTCGGGATTCTGCTCCGGGTATTGATGGAATACCCTACTCCTTTATTTCCAAATCTTCTTCTAATTGTAAATTAATCTTTCTAAACCTAATCAATTCCTTTTTCGTTACGGGCCAAGTCCCAGAATCTTGGAAAACTCAAATAATCATCCCAATTTTGAAACCTGGGAAAGACCCAAAAGATTCTACTTCCTATCGTCCTATTGCCCTCTCTTCTGTCTTGGCTAAAATTATGGAAAATCTCATCAAGAACCGGCTTGAATGGATCTTAGAAAGTAAAGGCATCTTATCCAATTCTCAGTTCGGCTTTCGAAGGGGTATGGGAACTCTAGATAGCCTAAGTGTCTTCATGTCTGATGCCCGTATTGCCTTTTCCAAAAATGAAAGTGTTCTTGGTGTTTTTCTAGACATAGCTTCGGCCTATGATAATGTCCAACTTCCAATACTCAGGCAAAAGCTGCTACAGCTGAGTATCCCTGTGAGGATGGTCACCATCATTTGTAATCTTCTTATGTCCCGTTCTATTTCTGTTCGTCATCAAAACTTCCTCTCACCATCCCGTCTAGTGTGGAAAGGCCTGCCCCAGGGGTCGGTCTTAAGCCCCCCCCTCTATAATATATACACACACGATTTGGAGTCTTCAGTGAGTTGTTTCTGCAAAATCTTACAATATGCCGACGACATCGCTCTCTACTGTAGTTCAGCTTCCCTTTCAGATGCCTCATCTCGCTTAAATTCTGCTCTCTACTACTTAAACCAGTGGTTGACCGATCACGGCTTAAGTTTGTCAGTTTCCAAATGTAATGCAGTCGCCTTTACTCGTAAGCGTAATATTCCCCCTATTAGCCTTCATGTTGAAAATGAACCTATTTTGATCGGTGACAAAGTAAAATTTCTTGGCCTCATTCTGGACTCAAAATTATCTGGTCTCTACCATCTGGACTACATTTTAAAGAAATGCGAAAGAGGCGTTAATGTCTTACGTGCCCTTTCTGGAGTTCGCTGGGGAGCTCATCCATCTTCCCAGAAAATCCTCTATAACGCCATAGTTCGCAGTCACTTTGATTATGGAACCTTTTTGCTAGAACCGTGCAATAAAATTGCCCTTGCCAAACTGGATAGGATTCAGTCCAAGTGCTTGCGTATTATCACTGGTGCTATGAAATGTTCACCTATTAATGCCCTTCAGGTAGAATGTTTGGAGCCCCCCCTTCACTTACGTAGACAATATCTCTGTGACAGATTTTTTTATAAAGTCATCCAGAATAAATGTCATCCTCTCCTCCCTCTTCTTCGTACACTTTTTCAGTTAATCCCATCATCTCGTTATTGGTCTCATAAAAGCCCTCCACTCCTCGTTAACAGTTTCACTAAATTTAATAATATGCACATTTCCCCAGTCCAGTTAAGCAAAAACCCCATATTTGAAGTAAATTTTGATTCCCTAATCTTCAAACCAAAAATTATTTTTAACTTTGGTATATCCAAACTTGACCCTAATGCTAATGTCAAATTCAATAGGATTCTGGCGGAGGACTGGCATGATTGGCTGACATTATTTACAGATGCTTCTAAGTTGTCAGATAATAGTAACGTCGGTTCAGCTGTGTGGATCCCAAAATACAAAATCATTCTTAATTTTCGTAGTTCTGCCTTTGGTACTATATTCACAGGGGAAGCAATAGCTATTTTGGAAGCAGTCTCCTACATTGAATCACATGGACTCAACAAAAGCCTTATTCTATCGGATTCTCTTAGCTGTTTACAGGATCTAATAAAATCACCTTTTCGCTCCCGTAACAATTCTCCCCTTATCCTAAAGATAAAACAACTCCTTTATAGATGCCACTGCTTAGGCATAGAGATTGCATTGGCTTGGATCCCCAGCCACTCTGGAATTGTTGGTAATGAGAATGCGGATTCAATTGCCAAGTTAGCTACTCAGAATGGGATCGAATCTCACTCGTCTTGTTATCCCCGAGATCTGCATTGTCTTGTTAAACCCGATATGATGAAGAGTTGGAATGAGCTTTGGCAAAAAACTCGAATATTGAAGGGAAGATTCTATGGCTCTATCCAACCATTCATTCCATCAAAATGTTGGTTCAGCAAACTAAAATTTTCTAGTAAATTAGCCACCTCTGTCATAATTAGACTCCGACTTGGGTTTGTTTGCACACCAGTTTTTTTGGCCAAAATCCATGTGAGGGACTCCTCTTTATGTGAATGCGGTCTGGAGGAGGGTACTCTGGAACACTTGTTTTTTTCCTGTCCTCGTTTAACCACCCCCCTTTACGACTTACTCCCTTCTGATATTCCCCGCCCAATTAACATTCCTTTTCTATTATCTCTAGCCCATACCCCTGCAGTTAAAATCCTTTATAAATTTATTAACATTAATAAAATCCAGTTGTAGGCGATATTTATATTTGGTTTATTTGTTCAATGTTCTAACATTTATCTTGTGTTGTTTTACTTCTACTAACCAAAAATGTTTTGTCCTTTTTTAGCATGGGGACCCACGGATGCCACCGCTACAAATACTGATCAATAGTTGTGTAACAGTTTACGACCTTAATAACATACCTTGACATTGGCAAAATCATCGAACGTTACGTTTCCGATGGAGCCATAACCTCAAAAATTGAATTGAATTGAGTTTTTCTGATTTTCTCAACTCATCAAAATGTAAAAAGTGAAAGACAGCTCAAATAATATTATGAAAACCTAGGCAGATATTTGCTACAATTTGGTAAATGATCTAACGATTGATTCCATTGCAAACTAAGCTATTTTAGTTCCCAAATTGAAGATGCAGGTTGGTGCCAACGAGATGTTTCTTACAGAAAACACTAATGATGTGAGAAATAATACATCGTCTAGTGATGAAGAAAGTGCTCCCGTTCAAAGAACCAGAAAACGTGTTCAACAGTTTAGTGATAGCGAGAATGAAACTGAAAATGTACAGACTACAGAAAATGAGACCATTCAGGAACAGAACTTACAAGATGATAGTGAAACAGAGGATAGCGTTGTGCCTTTTAAAAGTGGCAAAACAAAATCTAGAATACAATTAAAGGCAAGTAGTTCAGACTCGGACTCTTCGAGCAGTCACGAGACTACAAAGAATGAAGAGCAACAAACGCGAATGAAAAACAAAAGAAATAAGCTAAAAGACAAGTTTAAAGGTCTGTTAAGCTCTAGAGAGAAGACAACACTACATAACAACAGTGATAAACAGTCTTCAGATGGCAGTCATGGTGAGATCTCAGATCCTTCTGACAATGAAATGTCATCAACAGCCAAAATTAAACAGGTAATAATCCTCAACTTTTATGTAGTCAAGCACTTATTAATTTCTTGAACTTCTAGTATATTTTGTATGTGCAGACAGACAGTGATTTCAGTAGGGTGAGATTGAGTGTGTCTTGCTTAGAAATGCTCCATTAAAATTTATCAGTCAATAAACTATTCACCTTTTTTATGTGTATTCTACAATTAAAAACATGTACCCTGAGTCACCTAGTAAAACATGGATATTGTGGGAACTGATCAGACAAATAAATAACAATTTGTTTGTTTACCTTGTGGATCTTTGCTTAGTACAACACTTTGATTCTTGGATTAGTGCAGATTAGTAAAATTTGTGTACCAACACTAATTTATGTTATTTCAGAAAATTAAAAAGAGCATGGCCATCTCATCCATCTGTGACCCTGACACATCTGATGAAGAAGACCAAATGAACAAAAGGGAAATACCAAAACCGAAGCCAAGGAAACAACAGAAATCTACCAAACTGATTGAAGCTAAACCTGTTAGGGTAGGTACTGGACTTTATTAACTTGAGTCATTTTATATTCATAGCCATACAAGTATTACGAGCTATTGCCAGCAGCTTTGCCCCTCATGCATCTCAAAAACTAAGGCAGACATTTTTTTTGGGACAAACTCATCACACTATTCCCAAACCACTGGTTTCAGTGGTTTGGGAATAGTGTGATGAGTTTGTCCCAAAAAAGTTTTCCAGAAAGTCAGAATCAACAAAGCACTAAGACAATGAAGCTTGTTGTGTCCAAAAGAATGAATTTACCTGTCTTGGATCTTGCAACCAATGAATCTCAATAGAATAGTAGAGGAGTAGGTAATATTTTTAGTTTCCACTTCCCTCCCTCCATTCATCAAGATCCATTCATTGTCAAGCCAAGTCTTAAAAATCAGAATCAAACCCAAATAAAAAAATTAGAACTACATTTATATTTAAACCTGCAAAATTTAATTATATTCATACACAGATGTCAGCTAAACAGGCAATGGAAAACATGCAGCTAATAAAAAGCGAATCCAATCGTATGTTGAGGGAGAAAGCGGTGTCGCTGCCATACCACAGACCCAAAGCACTGTCTCTCAAAGACATTATGTCCAGAAGAAAGCCGGCTGTTACATTGGACGGTAAAGCACTGCCAATCAAAATGAATGAAGAGCAATTAAAACATTATGCGTAAGTTTTTATTGTACTTTAAACATTTTTGTATGGTTATAAGATTTTTGTCTAGATCAAGTAAAAAACTAAATCATTAAATACATCGTCATCATCATATCAACCATAGGTTTTCAATCCAACCGGTTAGTAGTGCATTGCATCCAGAATGATACTGTGGTCTTCATCAATAGTGTGTGTATTGTAGGTGGATACACATTAAGACACTACCACAAACACTACCTAATTGATAGCCGTGTTTTTATCATTAACTCTCATGACAAATTGTTGAATAAAGTAATCTTCAGGGCATCAGTCAACTGTACCATCAAATTGATTTAAAACATTAATTTGTCATCACAATTTCAGGTTATTACTAGAACAGCGACAGAAAGAAATGATGGAATTATGCAAAAGTGAATCAGATGAAGAAAATACTGAAACTGAAGAAAAAAGTGATGCAGTGCAACAAGAAACAGAACAAGCATCTGAAATCACTCATAATGATAGTGAAATGACTGCTGAAAAGACTAGTAATGCTGTTGAATGTGCAGAAAATGAATCAAATGATATAGATGCTGCTAGTAATGATCTTGCATTCAGTCAAATGATAGAAAATGAAACAGTCCAAACTGAAAAGGAAATATCTAATAGTGAGGTAGTCAATAATGAGGAAGCTGTTTCTCCTCCTGGTAAAGATACAAAAGAGCAACAAGATGACACAGAAAAAGATGACTCAAACACAGACTTCAAATTAGTTTACAATGATTCTGTAGAAGAAGAACAATTAGCTACAGATAACACTGAAAATATTGCCAATGAGAACACAATGCCAAACAATACTAATGATGAGGAAAGTAATTCAGAACAACAGATTAATAAAGTGAATTCTGAACCAGAGAGTCAATTGATCAGTTTACATTACACTGAAAATACAGAAGAAATTGAGAAACCAGACAGAGCTGAAGAAGTTGATATACCTGAAAAACCTGATGATTCATCCAATGAAATTACTGAAACTGTCAATCTTGCTGCTGAAGAAGACAAACAGGATGACTTTTTCTCAGATGATGATGTAAATATGGAAGATATTGATAGAATAATTGAAAGTGCAGAAATAATGAAAGGTATGATTTTATTGTTAATTCTGTTCTAATATATTTATTTTTCTTTAGCTTGCATCATCCCACTCCTGGGCAAAGACCACTCTCCACTCCTTCCACTTTTAATGATACAGAACATCCTCCTGCCATGTAGTCTTCTATAGTTAGTCACAAATACGTATTTATTTCGGTTTTTCAGAAGATGACATTGTAAACTCTCCAATGCTCATAAGGGATCCCCTGCCTCTAAATGCAAAGCCAACATTAATGGGTGCACCAGGCATGGTTATTGATTTGGATGGTGGTACTTGTCTTCCTAAAAAGACTGGTGTTGAACTATTGAAAGAGAGGTTTTCATACTTCGCAAGATTAAAGACACCTGAAGAAATTGAAAGAGAGAAAGAAAAAAAGTAAGTAGAGATTTTTTTAAATTAGATGTTTAGACATATTAATCAGTAAGTTGTTAGTCTAATTCAAATCATAATGAATTACAGATTGAAACCAGGAGCTCAACATTTAAAACTGAAACACGAACTTGAAGAACAAATTGCAGAGCAGCGATCTCTTGAATGGGCAAAACGTCTTGAAGAGGAAAAGCAGCAACATATGGAAATGGATACAATCTTAGATGATGCTGAAGAAGAAAGCTTTGAAAAGGCAGAAGAGAAGTTGGAAGAAGATGAAGCAAAGGAAAATGAGAGTAGTTCAGAAAGTGGAGAAGAAGAGCCAGAAGAAAATGATATTGAGATTAAAGACAAACCAAGGAAAAGTAACCCAATGCTTGATGACGAAGCTGAGGAATCTGACATTGAAGAAAATGAAGATGAAATACCAAAAGATGAAGAAGCTAATGACGACATTGAAGAAGATGAAGACAATGTGGAACAAGATGATGACGAAGACGAATCTAGTGATGACGAGTCCTCGGAATCTGAAGCAGAGGAAACAAATAAACCTAAAAAAGGAAGAATATTGAAGGCATTTGAGGACTCTGATGACGAAAATGAGGCAGTTAAACAGGTTGAAGAAGGAACTCTAGTGAATGATGGTATTGAAACAGATGACGCGAGTGCAGTAGTTGCTGTTTCAAATGAAATTCCTAGCAGTTCACAAGGTAACTTACTTTTAGAATAAAATGACGACCTTAAAAAATAGACTGATGTAATTAGTTAAAGATTAGTACACAACAGTACAAATTCTACACATCAGTAAAAATGTATGGCTTGGCTGTTTTGTTACTTACTTCAGAAACTAAATATTAGCATCACCTCCACGACGGTAGCGAAACGGTGAAGCCATACATTTTTTTATGATGTGTAGAATTGTTAAAGTTAGGGTTGGTAGAGTTAGGCCATGTAGATTCAGAAGCTTGGTTCTACATGAGATGTCATATCCTTTTCACTGGGCAAACCTTATGTGGTCGTTTCGGCAACATTTTTCATGAAATGTTTTTGTTGGGATTGATATTTCTGATAAAGTTTTACTCATTGATCATTGACCATTTATAGCAGTCAATCGCTGAACCACTGCAGCAACTGTGAGCAAGATAGAGTTAATTCTTTTTTTTTAGATGACGTCATCCAACTAGCGCAGAGACACGCTTCAGCCTCAGATGACTTATTCACCAGTCAAGAAAGTACAGCAGTTGTTGAAAGAACCAAGGATGCAAGCGCAAGTGATGAAGTTATGACACAAACATTTTCTATACTCGACTCTACATCTGGAGTGACCATGGATATGGAGCTGAAATCTCCTTCTAAATTGAATGTACTTTGCATGTCACAGCCTTACCAAGATGTAAGTATTTCGAAGTAGACATATTGCTAGTACGTTCAGCGAGTCTAGTCAAAATGGAATATTCTATTGTATTGCTCAGATAATAAAGTAGATAATTGATAAAGATAATTTTATTGTAATTCTATTAGCAACATTACTAGAGTGGCGTATTTAGATCCTGTCATGCTAAAATTTTGTATACTCTTATCATTTTAATTTATATTTCAACAGTCCCTACATACAAATGGACATGTCAAAAAGCGAGGTCGATTTATTCCCTACTACTAAAGTTATTTGGTGGGTGTTCACACAGGTGTTCATAAACAAGCAATATGCTGATATATTTAGAGGGCCATCCACTATAACTTTATCGGCAATTCTAGAGCTTGTAACACTGCCAAAATACCAGAAACTGAAAAGAAATATTGAACCCCATGTCATTTCTAACGTTGATGTGCACAAACATTTTACTTACCCACACATTGTTATATAAAAAAAATTCTTTCATTTTTTTTTTGCCACGAAACACTAAAAAGGTGTCTTTTTATTACGGGAGGACACTGGCTCCTGCAACACAGTTGTAACTAGTGCAGGAGTCAGAGAATTCAACTAAGCTGTAAAAATTGTTTTATGTCAATAAATACTTTTTATGTTTATGTTTTATGTTTATCAGTTTAACAAATAGTATTAATTTGTCTCTATTTCTTCTAGCCAAGTTTAAATGGCATTGTGGAAGGATCACAGCTACCAATTACTCAGTCATCTCAATCACAACCTATTGGAGAAGATATCTTAGCTCTCTGTACTGGCAAGTTTTATGATAACGAGTTTGTAACACCTACCGACGAAAAGGCGTATGTCGATGATATATCACAGGATGTAGTCAATAATGATCTTCATGACACACAGACGGCTAACTCAGCTGCAAATGAGGATATTAGTAAAGAGGTTGAGGATATACAACCTCCTTTTGAAAACCTTAAAGAAGAAAATAAACAAACAGAAGAAAAAAAAGCAAGTGCAGATACAAACCTTCTCAAGTCCATACTTGATGAGTTAGACGACCCTGAGTTTGATAAGCCAAAGGAGAATAAATTCTTCACTGGCGGCACACAAAATAAAGTGACTAAGCAAGCTCTTGAAAATACTCAAATGAAAAAGAAGTTTATCATAGACTCAGATGATGACGAGGTTGTAGAAACAAATGAAGACGGACCAGCAAAGAAGAAAAAATTTAAGAAGAGAAAGCCTGAAAAGAGAGCTTTACAGATATCAGGTAAAATTGAGATCCATCATTTCAGCCTATTGTAGTTTACTGCTGAAAATTGGCCTCCCCACAGCGCACGATCTCTCGCTTTTTTCTTCCGTAATATAGCCCGATGGTCGAAAATACCATCTACTTTCGACCATGGGGCTATATTGCTTGGATCCGGCATCCCACACTACTACATTTACCTACTCTCTGTCACCATTTGAGAACCGTCCTCATCATCTGCTTATTCTTTTCCCTTCTATATTGGGGTCAGCTTCAGTCAAACCAGATTCAGCTGGATATCAGTATTTTACATGGAGCGACTGCCTCTCGGACCTCCACAACCCACTAACTGGGTAATACGATACCCCATGGTAAGACTGGTTGTCAGACTTTACAGCTTCTGACTAACAGCAACGACTGTCAAAGATCTACAAATGACAGCCGGGACCAACGGCTTTAGGTGCTTTCCGAGGCACGGAGCAAACTCGCTATGACAGATGATCACCCATCCACTGACCAACCTTGGAAAGCCCGGCTTAACCCGGAAGATCGGCCTGTGCGGCTGTAATTATTTAACCACGAGCATTCCTCATTTGAGAACCTTCCTACTCCACCTTTCGTCGGCCCTGCAACTGACATGACTGGCTCACTGCCACTTCAGCTTGCTACAGTTTTCGATAATAATTATCGATCTCTTTGGTCTTATGCTGTTACTTAGACCTCATCTCTTAGCGACCATCGGCGATCCCAGTCATAGACCTTTCTATTTATTGCACGCTGCGTGAGATGCAGTAGGTGGGCCAGTTTGAATATCATGTTCCATGTTTCGTATCCGTTGGTTAGGACTGAACTGAAAGGACGCACTGATATACCCGGCTTTTTAGGCACTGAGCCATTTATATTGAATTTACTTTACAGACTCTATTCTTATTTTTAGATGATGAAGATGAGGAAGAAGGTGAAGATATAGCAGAAGACGAGTACATGTCAGACTTGGAAGACGAAACTGAAAGATTAGTAGAATATGACTCTGAGGAAAATGAGGTCAGTACCACATTTTCCAACCATTTAAATAGCAAAAATTCAGTTACATATGATGTACTTCGCAAACTAACGCAATCGTAAAATAATACGTCCCTAGGCCTAACTATTTTTTAAAACATTATACCAGTCTAATGTAAATTTTCGTATAGTTTGCGGGTTGTGTGCCTTAACAAACATTATACTCACAAACACACAAAACAGCCTGCCAGACCTGAAATAAATACCTATTAAAAATATATTTGTTACGTGGGGGAATCGAACCCGCGTCTCGATGCGCAGTGGCGCGGCTCGCAGCACATTGGCTAAGCGATAGACCGCTTAGCCAATGTGCTAATTATGTCGTCCATGCAGCCATGTAGTAAAAGTTATTGTAATAACTTAAAAAAAAAAAATTACACATATTCCACAACACTTCTAGGAAAGTTTTATTTATCGACGCTAAATTCTTGACATAATTCCTACATTTCACATTTCCAGATTGAAATAAAGCCTGATAAACCGAAGAAGAAGCGAAAAGTGACTGATTTCTTCGAACAAGAGGCTGAACTGACAAGTGAAGATGAATGGGTTGGTTCAGGAGACGAAGATGAGAAGGGGCTGGACAGGATGGAGAGGGAGGAGGGAGACGACGAGGTGTTCCACCAGGGACAACTTAGGAAGGAGCTGGGACAGATACATATGTATGTATAGAAGTTTTTTTTTCGTGGTAATATCATCAAATGAGTCCTCCCACCCTGGGTAGGGCGGGAGGGACTGTCAGACTTGTACTGACTAAAATCCACGGTGTCCTTCGGTAGCCCTTGTACCGGAGTCGCGGTATACGTATGTCCCGCTACCCCGGCAGGACTGTGGCCCTCTATAAGGGGGGCCCCGTCATTATGCTGACGCTCCTTGAGGCACACGTGGAACACAACGCGCCGTCGATCCTATGTATAGAGGTTTGGATATAGTAAATGAAGGATTTACGGCTTGGGGTAATCTGCTTATGTCATGTCGGGCAGAAGAGAAGTGCGTTTCTTTTCTGTGACCACATAAGTCACTTCGGGGTCCACACCCAACAGAGGTGTAAAACATCCTTTAAACTAAATTTTATGAGTTCCTATATTGTACACAATTTTTTTCTATCAAATCTCCCCACTGAAACGAATAAATGGTGCAAAGCAAGAGCAAAAAGAATCGAGATAGTCAATTCCTTCACCACTCCAATTCAGTAGTCTTAATTTTTTTTAAACGTTAGAGATTTTTTCGTTGTTCGTAGAAAAAAAAATAACATTGTGAAAAAAATATTGGAATCTATTCAGTTACTGATTCTGAACAAACTATATTCATTCAGGTTTCGCATATACAAAAAAAAATCTTGTATAGAATGCTACATTTGTAGGCAGTTTCCAAAAATAAAAAGAAACCTTTTATTGCTGTTTTAGTTTTAAAACGCGTGTTTCTTATTTCTAGGCGAGATGTGCTAGATCAAGATAAACGAGAAGTAAGAATAATACAGGAACTGTTATTTGAAGACGGTGACCTCGGCGACGGACATCGGCAGCGAAAATTCCGATGGAGGAATGCAGGTATTTTTTAGAAAGAACATTCAACGCTAATCAGTGTTTTAATAATGCTTTGGGTTAGGTTTCTATCTCATACATTTTCACAAAATTTACCCGTATTTTTTCTTTTGATAAGTACCAAAATTGACGAAGTAACGACGCTCTTTTGAAATTGGTAATATGTCACAATCACAACTTTGTAGATGATGATGATACTTTTATCTTTCTAAATATTTATTGTTTCATTGTTTATTCAGTATTTTATTAAATAAATAAAAAATACTTTTTGTATCGTGGGTGCATGCATTTACAAACATAGAAACTCACATACACATACACCCAGACCCGGGACAACTACAGCAGAGCGCCGATTAGGGTGTTCGGAAAACCGGTGTTTTCGGATAATCGAACTACCTATTATGTTTTTTGTTTGAGATGGGTTTGCTCTTGACTCTAATCCAGGTTAAAGGAGACAGAGAAAAAGCCTACAATGAACCGAGCTTACCCAGAAGAAACCTGTTCACTATTACTTTTTTTACGACCCAAGAAGTGAGTTCCACTACTTTGCTGTGCACATTATGAAGGAAGATTGTAAGCGCATAGTGAGACCTAGCAGTTTGGATAAGCGGTCGTTCGGTTAACCGACGTTCGGATAATTGACGCTCTACTGTACTTGTAGATCATATAAATATTAGTTCCGTGTGGGGATCAGACAACAGTCAATCGCTTAGTCACAGCGCCAACAAAAATTTTTATCTAAGAACCCTATCTTCTACAGGTGATGACGATGAGACTGGTACTGTACCCGACGAATTTGCCGATACACAGGAAGAAGAATTTGAATCAGAAGAACAATGGAGGAAACAGAGGCATGAACGAGAGGTCTTTTTGAGGACAATGGTTAGTATTATTACTACTAAAAGGTATCTTACGGCCGTGAGTGAAGCGACAGGTGATATTAATGGCGGCTCCACATTATTGCCGTGAAACTCCGTGGACAGGTGCGAACGAGAATGTGGATGGCAACGACGATATAATACTAGACTCCGCATGCACGATCTAAGGAACGAAAATTATTCTGTCAACTCGCTGAGGTACTACGTAAGCGAGGGGGACGGGGTACTGCGTTGTGATTGGCTAACTCAAGGTCTGTTCTGTCTCAACGTATGTTTACGGCTCACAGGATTGATCGAAATGAGACAACTATAAGACTTTTTTGCCTAATATGTTGACAGACATCGGTCTCCTGTTATTACGAGTCTAGTATTATATCGTCGTTGGTGGATGGTTTTCGCGGGGTTCTTGCTCGCTCGCGCCTGTTCCCCGATCAGTGTCGGTATTGTGCCGAGAATTCACGGAGAGAATTCGCGGCGTGAATTCACGGCACTAATGTGGAGCCGCCGTAATATTATCGCTCGCCGCTCCGCGCTAAGTTATCGCTCACAGCGTCAAGGTCGTGAACGGGTCATTACAGATGAGCGGCTGTTAGCCGTCGCGATATTTTGACCCCTGATACGTTCGTTAATTGCCACTGAAGCGTCCGAGAAACTAAATTTCAATGTTTTGACTATGGAGTATGGTAGCAGTTGCCCTGTAGTTGAGTTACGCCCGATATTTATTATGTATCTCTATCCGAATCCGTTTGTTTGATAGGCAAATTCAGTCTTTGACTGGTTATGGACTAAGATCTGGATTTAGGCAGCAATCGGGATAGAATATCTATTTAAATAAAAATGAATTGTTGTTCGTTAGTCTGATTAAAACTCGAGAACGGCTGGGCCGATTGAGCTGATTTTGGTTTTAAAATGTTTGTCGTAGTCCAGGGTAGGTCTAAAGGGTTTTTTTTTTATTTTTTCTGAGGCGGTACGAAGTTTGCCGGGTCAGCTTATAATAAAATTAAAATTTAGCATAAATATTGTAAGGACTAAGTTAAGCCATATACAAGAACGGGCAAAAAAAAAATCCTTAGAGGGCCAAAGCCTGCCGGGGTCGCGGGACTAACGAATACCGTGACCCTGGAACGTAAAGGGCTATTGAAGAACACTGATGAGACTCATTTGATGATTTAACCACAATTCAAAAAAAAGCATTGTGCCAAGTAGTTAACATCTATTAATTATTATTACAGCAACAGGAGGAAGAGGAAAGCGTCAATGTTAGTGTGAACAGAACAACAATAATAAAGGCGAACTTATCTTCAAAGTCGATGTCCACTCTACTGCAAGAAGTAAATCAATCGAAAATGGAACATGCTGACACTCCTGTTGTTCAAGAGAAAAAGACTGCCAAAGATATACCTAGTCCGAAAAAGTCATTCTCCATCTTTCAGGTAAGCTGGTCTCAAATTATACACTGGAATGTATATGCAGTGTTTGCCAAATGTTTGCCATGGTCTGGTAATTTTCACACTGCCCCTTTGTGACAAACTTAATAGTTTTAAATCCAAGCTGGTTCCATTAGATAAAATATAAAGGTTTTTTATTAACACTCATATATACTTTGGTATCGCCTTAAGCCTCATTTAGACGATGCAAGAACTCGAACGCGAGTTACGTTACATTGCGGAATTTATAGGTAGAACAAATTCAGTTAATGAAACAAATGCCGCAATGTAGTGAAACTCGCATACGAGTTCTTGCTTCGTCTAAATGGCGCTTTAGTCACTAAATCATGTGCGAATTGTAAAGCTGCTGCTTATTTTTTACAAAAAAAAGAACAAGGTGGGAGTGTTGTGTCCCCATGTTTCATTTTGATGGCCCGGTACAGGATCACGACGCGGGTTATGGGAAGCGCTGTATTACATATTCAATCAATCAACATCAACTCAGCCTATCACAGTCCACTGCTGGACATAGGCTTCTCCCACGCTGCGCCTCATCACCCTGTCCTTTTCCTTCTACATTCAGTCTGTCCCAGCCACCTTCTTAAGGCCATTGGTCCATCTAGCCAGGGGACGTCCCACACTACCCTTGAGAGATTTGGTTAGAAATTGCCGTGAGGTATCGGATTACGTACGAGTATTACCTAATTATTGGCTGGTGGAGGTCAGATATAGGCAGTCGGAAGCTACATTTGGTTCGATTAGGAGACCAACTGACCAAAAACAAAATGGTTACAGCTATTCCTTCCAAAGCCATACTTTATGAGACAATCTACCTAAACAGTACTGATTCTGAAATTTTATTGCAGCAAAATTACCATGGTTCTTTGCTAACGCGTGGTCGAGGAGCTCTTGCGCGGCTAGCAGCACTGGCAACACCATTAGCAGCTGATGATGATGCTCCGAAAATTAGCTCTCTGGCCTCACACAAGCGGAACTTTGTCTTCACTGCTTTGTCACAAGACGACAACGAAGCTCCAAAGGTTTGTAGGATATTTATTAAGTGTATTCGTTTATTCATCTGAACATAGCCTCCCCTATAGACTTCCAATAGGATCGTTTTGAAGCGGTTTGCATTCAGCGTGATTCTCTTGATAAAATCGTTTGTCCACTTTGTGCGTGGACGTCCTACGCTGCACTAGCCGGTGCGTGGTTTCCATTCGAGAACCTTACGGCCCCATTGGCCATCAGTTCTGCGTGCTAAATGGCTTTCATTTATTTATTGATTTTCAAATAGACTATAGGGCAGATATCTTGAGAGAACCGGGAATTCCCGTTTCTTTCCAACTCTTAAAAACCCGTGGATGTAACTGTTTAAAATTGACCACTATAGAAAGAGAGGAAACGAATTGCATGACTATCTATCTCTTTCCTGTAAGACAGGTAATATCTCTTTCTCTTCTCTTTCTAGTGGGTATGTATATGTATGGTATGGCCAGTTTTATTTGAAATTTCGCCTAAAATATCCATATTCAACCCCTTGTTGTATCTCACCTCTCGACAAAAACCTCTACATTCATCCTGTTAAATTTTTGTTCTTGTTCTACTTCTGCTATGTAAACATGAGATCTACCCGCACAAATACACTTCAGCGGTATTACCGGAAATATCATTATGTACTGATAAACCTCCATGGATCTCATATACCTAACTTTACCAATACAAAATTGTCTAGACTTTAAAAAACCGGCCAAGTGCGTGTCGGGCCATGCACAGCGTAGGGTTCCGTAGTTGCCCATCAAAATACATATTAAGCGAACTAACTAAACTAATTCGCTGAATTTAATTTTAAAAAGAAGAATTTTCAAAATCGGTCCAGGAGTCTGAGAAATCGGGGAAAATACATAAGAAAAAAGATTAAACGAATTTAGAACCTCCTCCTTCTTTTGAATTTAGTTAAAAATAGTTGACGATAAAAACCTACCTATCCGCAAAAAACATACATAAAAAAGCTGTAAAAATAAAGTTGACAAACTTACATTTGCAGTTTGCTCCGATACATTTTGTTTAAGAAAATATGATATCAAGTACATTTTATAAGTTGGTCGACTATTACTCGTAAAGTTGTAAAGCCTACTTAGTCATGATAATTTTCTTTTAAACTTCGTTATATGTACTACTATTGTGAATTTTTTCACACCCCCAAACATAACCGTTTTGCTGGTAGAGGGGGGGGACACTCGAATCGAGCAAAATTTAGCACTTTAAAGCTTAATATTTCACAAACGAATTTTTTTATCAAAAAATTGTTAATGGAAACTATCATTATTTTTTAAAGACCTTTAATAAGAAGATATTTAATGATACCCCACACTAAGGGGTATGCGAAAAAAAAAAAACCTCACTTTACGTGTAAGTACTGGAGGTACCCTAAAAAAAAATATTTTACGAGATTTTATTTTACCACTTTTTCGGCACAATAAATCCGTATATTTACACCAAATTACAGCTCTCTAGTACTGTGCGTCTCTGAGCTAAACTGCGGACAGACGGACGGACGGACGGACGGACGGACGGACATGGCGAAACTATAAGGGTTCCTTGTTGACTACGGAACCCTAAAAAAGACTGTGATCTCTGAGTTTGTTTCGGATGTTTCTTCTCAGAGTAGTCAGGTACGAAACACCGGCCTCATCTGCTGTAAAAATAGTTACTTTTTGACGTATAAAAGAATTTGCCAAAACCAGTTTGCTAAATAAAGATCATTTATTTTCAGGTGACAATGAAACGGAAAGCTGAAGCCAATTTAGGAACTCCAAAGCTTATGAAGAAAATGAAAATCGAAGAGAAGCTGGTTCGTCCCAAGAGTAGTCTATTAGATCATTTAAATCAATAGATTCGAATTATCTTATATTTGACTTTTAGGATGCTCCTTAAATTACGATGTATTTACTGACTGTGTCTATAAATATATCGTAATAAATACTTTTATATATTTTTCAAGACTGTAATGTGCCTTGGCCATCAATTCCTATTATTTACTTGTAATGACCATGCTATAAACGTAGGGCTTCAAATGTGTAAATAAAATAGTATATAAGAATAAAAATAATAGAGAAAATGAGATCCCTAATATTTTTAAGCTGTATTAGTTCATTACTTGTGACATATTTTTAATTTTATTTAGTAAACATGAAAAGTAAATTATTTAATATTATTTGTGTTTACTTCTTAAGGCGCTGTCCCCAAGCTCTATGTAGCAAAGGTAGTCGCGGGGGTGAAGCAGCTGCGCGCGGGGGCAAATTGTAAGCAAAAATGTAAGAAATTTCGCAGTTTTAACTTAATATTTAAAAAGTTACAGGTCTGAGTTAAAAAAAAAAATAGATAAGTCTTTAGTATATGAAATTTCCTCTGTGAAAGTTACAAAAAATGTAATGGTTACCGCTGAAAAAATGGAGAATTTCGAGACGAAAAATTTTTTTTCATGGTCATATTGAGCATTTTTTTTTTCGTAGTTCTAGACCACTTTTGTAAATAGTTTTTGCTAAAGTCTTTACTTTATACATTTTACTATACACTGTATTTTTTTCTGGCTTGTGGCATGTACAGATACGGCTAACTTTGCGACGTAAAACTAGTCGTTTACAGAGTGTTCGCTATGGGCAGCGCCTTAAACCTACTTCCTTTAAATTACTTACTCATACATAATTATTATTTTAAATAAATAAGCCTACTTTCAAACAGGAATGAGTTATTTATATTTTACTGTGGCAAATACCTATGTAAAAATAGTATTCAGAAATCTCTTGGAAAAAAAATAATAAAAAAACGGCGAAACGAAACGCGCTATATTTCGTCAGCATGTTTTGTTTCGCCTTTTTTTCATTTTCATCAAAGAATTTAACAGAACATAAAGTTATCTGCAAGTTTTATGCAATAGAAGTAGCATACAACCAAATACATCATTATACAGTCTCCGGAGTACCATCTATCCCTGTACCAAAATTCATTAAACATGGTTCAGCGGTTTAGGAGAAAAGGCTAACCTACGCATTCATAATGTTGACTGAATGGCTAATAGATAAATACCAAAAGTCATGTGGGTTAGGTTTTAGGTCAAGAAACTTGTAGACGGATGATCATTCAATCGAAAGTGAAATTCCTTCATATCTCGCGTAGAATAAATTGTTATGTTGGTGCAGTGTAAGGCTGGGTTTCCATGTCAGTGAATGTGAGACAGATAGGACAAAAAAAATATAAAAAAGCATCACTCATTTCAAAAGTGGTGTGCGTGTAATTGTTCACCTTTTAAGCTGTTGCATAGCTTTTAACGCAGGCTCTGGGCGTGGCGACCAAATCAAAAATTCCGTAACGAAAATAAACCTAACACCCCTCATCGTCTAACGTCGTTTCAGTTCGGCAGACTTCAGCACGTTGTTATTTACTTGATTGACATGGCTGACAATAGCCTAAAAACAGTTGCATAAGTTGACAAAAAATGCTACCACGGCAGTCCCCGAGTAACTTCTTGTTTCCAGGTATAAATAGACACTATAGTTTTAGACTGGTGTACTTGACTGACCGCCCCGTTTTGGTCTCGTAGTCGCAAGTGCGACTGCAGAGTGTGGAGACAATGTGCTACCCAGTTTTTCTACTAACGAAATTTTTCAATAGCTACCCTGAGTTAGGAAGTTGACGGTATGATATTCTCGAGCCTTTTTTTTAGCGTGGTAAAATCCTCAAACGGTAGTCCTCCAACCCAGGGCAGGACGGGAGGGACTGTCAGACTCGTACTGAATAAAATCCACGGTGTCCTTCAATAGCTCTTTACGTTCCGTGGCGACGGTATTCGTGAATCCCGCAACCCTGGCAGACATATTCTCGTGCCTTGGAAAGCACGTTTAACCGTTAAACCGTTGGTCCTGCTCCTGATCTCTCTTCGGGTCGAATGCTGTCTCATCGGATTATAACAGTCAAGGAACAGAGTGTACTTGTGCTTGTTCACTCAAACTTGCATATCCCGCACCCATGACATATTATCTTCGTTGAGTCCTTATCCTTCATAGAAGGACTAAACAATATTTTCTGGTGTATCTAATAACTAAACTACAGTTTTGATGTTGATGTGAAAAAAATCAGCTCTAGTTCTAGCCTCCACCAAAGTAGTGACATTGTGGAGATGTAGGGAGAAGAGATGCTTAGATGCTATGTGGTATTTTTGTAGGATAAATTACAGTTGGCTTACCCCTACGTAACACGAAAAGTTGACGCTGAGGCACTCAACAACGTGTTTTTTTTTTGGTAAAATCATCAGCTGACTCCTCCTACCCAGGACAGGGCGGGAGGGACTGTCAGACTCGTACAGACTAAAATCCACGGTGTCCTTCAATAGCCCTATACGTTCCAGGGTCACGGTAATTGGAAAAGTCCCGCGACCAACGTGCACTTGCTTGTGCTAAATTAGGTACCTATAATATTTAATCTTTGTTAGAGAATAGAGTCAACAATGAAATATATTTCTCTTCTTTGCTCAAACGTCTCCAATAAAACTAAGCGGATGCTGGAAGTGTAAGTATGATTTCTTTTAGCGGGTAACCTTGTAAATTCTCTTTCGGCTCGTTTCAGCGTAGCGTTTCAGCATTGGTCATTTCTATATCCATGGCATTGGTGGAGTGGAGTCCCTGACCTAAAGGTGATAATAAAATATCAGACGGTTCACTCGAATGATTGTTCACTCGAGTGAAACTTAGTAAGTTTCATTGAAATCAATCGGCACTCGTGTTTCATTTTCTGTTCAGACATTTCATTTCGAGTGAAATGTACCGAATGAAAGGTGAAAATGAACAAAAAATGAACCGTCTGAAAGTGCCTTAAGGTGATTGCTTCGATGTTGCCCGCGAAATTCAATTTTTTTTACGTTTTTTGCAATTTGCAGGCCAGTGACATGTTGTAACTTTATAAATATTTGTGTTGCGCAAATAACAAGTATAATTTTAAATATAAAAATTGTCAAAAAATTCGCTCCATCAGCTCTCACATAGAAAAGGTGCATCGTAGTTAGATTTCGGAGATTTTAACATGATGCACCTTTTCTATGTGAGAGCTGATGGAGCGAGTTTTTTGATATTTTTTATATTTAAAATTATACTTGTTATTTGCGCAACACAAATATTTATAAAGTTACAACATGTCACTGGCCTGCAAATTGCAAAAAACGTAAAAAAATTTGAATTTCGCGGGCTGGTTGGAGCATCCCCCTTAAGAGATTCAACTGCATTCTGTAAAAGAACGAAATTGCATTGCAAAATTACAACTTTTAATGTAGTAAACAAACCGTAAAATATTGGCGAGAATTTAGTTAATTTATTCAACTTGTCGTTATTTCGTACTATTTTTTGTTGCGAAAATAATTTGCTGAGCTGAGTGCAAAAGTAAAATAATCTGGTAACAAAAACTGAGTTTTACAATGTTGGATGCATTGGTATATCCTTCCGTTTGTCATCTCGCTTCCCCTCTTGTACAGTGAATTTGTCTTTGTCACTCTTCAACCAATCAGCGACCTCAATACGCCGCTATCTCTGTCAGCTGGTCGCGTTTTCACCGTCTACTGTGTGGCGTTTCGTTCGCTCACGGCCGGCTCAATCAATGCTTTTTTTCTGTGGCGGTGTGGTGTAGTGTAGCGTGGAAGAATTCTAGTCAAATTAATCAGAAAAATAAGTGCTACAAATAAAAATAACGTAGAAATGGCGAATGAGAATAACGATATCAGCGACATCGTCAAGAAATGCAAAATTCTTTTGTTGGATATTGAAGGGACCACAACATCGATCAGCTTTGTTAAGGTAGGTCTAACGATTGACCGGCCGGTGTTTTGTCTCAACATGTGTTTTTGTGTTACCGTTATTTGTTTCATATATTTTTTATGAATCTTTCGCTCGTCTACATGAAAACACATGATTCGACATGCAAAATGGTCGCGTTTTCAGATTCGCAACATGGAGGACGAAATCAAAATGGTACCCCTTCATGTTCCTTTCATTGTCCGATTTATCCACGTGTTAAAATCGTATTTACTGACGTTTTAACAGCTTTTTAAATCGTATTAGTCGGAGCAAATTCACTATTTTTGTATGGCTAAGGGATTGAACGTAGATTAGCATTTATTGATTTATTTTAGCTAAAACTGAACATGGACCCTGGAGTTCAGGTAGACTTTTACAGGAATTAATATTTAGGCCTAATGAAATATGAATATCAGTACTATTTCATGTACGGCACGTATTTTACATGCTATCACACCTACCGGCTTGAACAGCTGTTCCGAGCAGCTGGCTGGTAAAAAAATGTGGAACAATTAACTGTCCTCTTTCAATAGCGTCGAGCCGACATAGGCTGGCCTTGTCGCACTCGCTTCAAGAATACGAAATTATGCCAGAGATAAAAAAAAACACGAGTGATGTTTCGTTTGTCAGTTTTGACTCGTGTTGATTTTTGCTATTTCAATACTTGATGATAAAAAAATGAGTTGGTTGTAGTAATAGTAACACTTTTTACAATAATGAATGGACAATAGAGTTTGTCCAATTTTAAACAAAAATCTCTTTCCAAAACACTGAGAAGCCTATTCATGATAAACATCGGGCTTAGGGATACTAAATAATTGTTTTCTGGTAGAATGTTGGTTGGCAGGTAATAATACCTACCTATCTGATCTCGCCCCTTTTCTCCTCGCAAAATGAGGTTAACTCTTGCGGTGTCGTGATGTTAATTAAAGTTAGGGTTGTAACAGAATATGCTTGAGATTTAGGCACCCAAGAACTACAAACAGACACGTGATAAAAAGCGAGGCATAAATTAGTCTCAATAGAATGTGTGACATTTTACCTCCATGAGTCCTCCCACCTCGGGCAGGGCGGGAGGGACTGTCAAACTCGTACTGAGTAAAATCGTCGGTGTCCTTCAATAGCCCTTTATGTTCCGGGGTCACGGTAATGAGATAAGTCCCGCGATCGTGACATTTGTCCTTGATATTAGAGTAACAAGACTTGGACTTAAACAGACATCGTAAAGAATTGGTGAACCATCCACAGATAGACCTAGACAAGCGTTGCTTAACCTCGCTCACCCATCGTGAAAGGTGATTTCACGAAATTACTTCCACAGCAGCGAAAGGCAAGAGGTTACCAGTCAAAAATAATAAACACAATAACCTCTTTCGCACAAAAAACTCAATTGCCGGTCGCACGTTTCGACTCATCAGCTGTTCAGTACAGCAGCTGATTGAAATGTTTTTCATTCATCTATGTTTAGAGAAGATAAAATCATTTCGAGTTGACTTCTTCGTAAGTTAATGTTTGCCTGAATTTATTCATCGTTGCTTTTACGTGTTGTTTACTTGTAGTTTATGATGATCATAAAGCCCAGAACAAATTTTGCGTGGTCTTAGCAAGAGTAAGCTTGACCACTCAAATTCGTTGATCTTTGAGGCATAGGTACCTACCTACTAGGTACCTATATCGTGTGAAACAAAGTTAGTAATGCCGACCCCTAAACACGACACCTAAGTCTGTACCGCCTAAGTTCCAGTTTAATGACAGTCTGCAAGCAAAAGAATCGCAGAACTTTCAAAACAATAGGTGATTTTGGCATCTTTTTTAGAAGACCACCGTCTCTTGAATAATTAGAGCATGTTTTAGTACAACAATGCTGGGTATTATCTGCGGTGCGTCCCTACCGCGGGTGCCGCGGGCTGGGTCGCTCGGCTAGGTAGGCTCGCTATCCGGTTTGGACACCGGCGGCAAGGCGCACAGTTCGTTCACCCATCGACTTGCCGCATCGTAGACGATGCAGTTTCACCAGGGCAGCATGTTATGCTAAATTCAAGCTATGGTGGTTACTTTTTAGAGGCGAGAGTTTTGAATTAAGAACGAGAATAAGCCATCTTATTTTCGCTTTGTCATTTGCGTATTCTACCACGCGACTATCATTTGAAATGGATTGTTGTTAAGCTAACTATTGTTGTAAGATTTAACACAAAGGCTCCCAATCTTCATTGTTATTTTTGACGTGCGCTGTTGATAGCTGTTCTGGTATAAAGCAAGATCTATTCTTCTTGGGTTCGTTCAGAAGTGTACGACACAATGTCACTATTCATCACGAAATTACAAAAAAATGGTTACATGTGTAGCTAGGTAGGTTTATGTAGGAGTATTTTAGGCTGCAAAATGCTGGCAAATAAAAAAAACGTCCATGAAAGCGAAACCTGCCTATAAAATGAAATGGAAAGTTTTCATTCTATCATTCCATTTGCTAGGTAGATCTACCTATTCATTCAATAAAACTTCTAATTATAGAACACTGTCATCCCTTACAATATTTAGAGATGAAATGGATATCCATGCATAATAAAGTTGCGTTCATATCGCTAACATTTCAGCTGCGGAAACTTCAAGTCAAGTATTTCAAAGTTCGCCTGAACTTTCTTTGCTAAAGTCTTTCCCACGTTCTCAAACACAAATTTTCACAAACACGTAAACGCTAGCTTTCAAATTCTCGTGTAATCACGTTGTTTGTGGAAGCATCTCTTCAATAGGAAGCTGTAAAAAACTAGAATAATTGTGTTGTTTTTTAAAAGGATTTTGAGAACTTTTCGCAGAACTATTTTACCTGCGGGGCTGTGTCGCAAATAAAAGTACCTTTTGACGTGTTGAAAATAACACGTGGATTGACAAATCTTGACTAACAACGCTTACAATCTTTTGGTGAAGAATTCGTCTACCAATCTAACTAACTCCCAATCTAACAGTACACTGTTAGATTGGGAGGGGCAAGGATAACAAAGACCTTTAAACTTCAAAGGTACACTTTGTACTTGCTAGCTGTGGGAGGTAGCGGAGTACTACACTCAGACAATAGTCCATTTATAGTGTTATCCTACTCACCGTTTTTTATACGGGATCGAAAACTACCTATGGAAAGGAAAGGTGGTTTTACCTAGATAGGTTACGTCTATCTAGACAAGCGTGGAACAACGTTCCCATTTTTTTTATCGTGGTAAAATCATCAAATGAGTCCTCTCCCAGGGCGGGACGGGAGGTATTGATAGCCCTTTCCGCGACCAATATTTAATGTAACTCTGGTTTTTCCTTGCCAGACATAGAAATTTTTAAATATGTGGTCAAACCCTAACCCCCTTACCCCAATTATGTTCGTTTTAGCCAACTTTATGCCTTACCGAAATGAACCTGCATTGCTGGATTATCATCGCTTGGATCAACACCTAGAATATTGATATTCCAACTGCCAATAACATTTGGTGTGCTAACCACCGTGCTTAAACCAAGTGTAAGTCGCGGATAAGGGAATGTTCCGAGAAAGAACCCGGTAGTTGACACAGAAACAAGTGTCTTGTCTGTTCGTACTATGGTAATGTAGAGCTATGTTCGCTCCGTTACCATTAGCTAGGAGTGGTCGATCTATTCTACGTTGTTTTTTGTGCTATATCTATAACATGTAGCTTTGAAATGAAAGTAGAATATAATTCAAAGTGCGATGAGCACAAAGCCAGTCAATAGACTTGATTATGACGCAATTTCATTAGACCGAATGAATATTGAAGATAATCTGACATCTCACTGCTGGACAAAGAGTTATTTCCACGACGTAATTTTTCCTATGCAGAGAAACTACTGGCTGTTAGCGGCCTAAGCATGCGGTTAAATTAGACCAAGAATATCAATGTTTTAAAAGGAAAATGATGTGGTCACATACATTACATTAATCGAAATAATAGTCACTTCATAAGATTCCAAAACCACTACCGTGATTTTACCCTAATAAATCCATAACATACACTATTTCATTTATCATAGTTTATAATTAACCAGTTTCAATTAGTGCAGGAATTGTTATTGGAGACGTGTCAGTGCGGCCTGACATTGACATAAATGGAACCACTGTTTAATTGAAATTGCGATTGCTTGTGAACAAGAGCAATCAAATCAATCAGTGTTATGATCCTGTTTAAGATGTTATGGTAGGATTCCACCAAAATAGTGTGCGGCACATTTATTCGCGCTCATTTTGTGCAGAAATTGAGCAGTGCGCGTACTAAACTCATACCGCTGTTTAGCCTCAATGTCCACCCGCAATGCTGGAGGTAACTTTTGTTCGCGCACATTGCAGCACACTTCCATTTTCACTAAATAAAGTTTAAGTTACGTGCACAAACAAATAACGAGCCCACTGCTCACGTGTTCGCGTACAAAAGTATCCAGTGAGTAGTTCAGAGTGAACATTTGTGCCGCTCACCAGTGGAATCACATCTTTAAGGTCTCAAATGTAATCATCCTTTCAATGTGTACTATTGTCAGTGGCGTAACTATAGGGTGGCAGGGCTGGCAAAATGCCGCGGGACCCCGACCCAAGGGGGCCTCGGCCCAAGAGGCCGCTAGCTCAGAAATATAGCTGCTATGAATCGTTGAGGAGTTCCCTTGACTGTCTCTCGGCTACATCATCAGATCTACTCAAGATTCTTCTCGATCACTCTAAATTCTTCCGAAGGAAAAGTTATTATGTCGTTTATTTTATCCTTTTTTGTGGTTGCTTTTGAAGTTGGTTATTTTTAAAGTTTATTTTATTTAGAAGTTGGTTAAAAATCAAATTACGACGCTGATGTGACGATTTTTACTTATAGGGCCCCAAAAAAAAATTGCCACGGGCCCCAGATAGTTTAGTTACGCCACTGACTATTGTATGAATGCTTGAGTATAATGACAATACAAAACAGCGTCAGACGATGGTCTGTAGTCCAGACTTTACGTTAGATTACAGTTGTAAAGAACAGGTTATAAACTAACCCTCCAAATTACTGGCAGCTGCATGGAATGAATTGAGAGTGAGCAATGGCCAATAAGCTAATAACGGTTAGAGTAACTGCTGTTCACTTGCATAAAAATATATTCAGAGTTTTGCTTATTTTGAAGCTAATGAGACAGTAAATAGATATTTTTTTAGAAAAATAGAAAAGGCCATACCTACACTTGCTTGAAGCAATCAATATCGAATGCCTAGCAGTCGAACTGCGTCTGGCGGTCGATTTGCTCAAAGAGTTGCTGGTATTCATTATTCTTCTTATCGTGTCGATGACAATCTAAATTGACTCTGCCCAGAATTGGGCCACGAGTTTAGCGCTCTCCGAACAATCCATCAGCTCCTGTAACGAACAGTCGGCAGGACACGATAATAAGTGCCTCATCGTTTGTGGAACAGCACCACATTTACACTCTAGAGCTGAGTTATCAATGAAATTCCACCTGAGCAGATTTTCTTTGCTTCGGCCTACCTGGGTACGAAGTCTATTTATAGATTTCCAGGTCAGCCAAGGCAGCTCCTTTCCAGTAGGAAGATCCTCAGCAGGCGCCACGAATGGATCTGGTAATGATGCACTATCTCGCCGCAGTTTCAGTCGCTCCTAAGAACAATCGCCATTAAGTGGACAAACACACTTTAAAAAGCTTTTTCGGTTTTTCAGTCTTTGCGGCTTCAGGGTACTTCCATGCATAGGGTGTCGTATGTCTGCGGCCATTTTGGCTCTTTCGCTGCTGTATGCTGGTATTGATTTGAGTAGTCCGTCTAACTGAAATAGATATTTTCTTCTAACTCAGGTGATGTGAAAGTGTACTCAGTAAAGATACTATTACTATTTATGAGAGTTCTCACACCAAGTTGATAGTAAATAATAAATGTCGTAATGTGCTCGACACGTTGTACTTACAATGTTGCTTAATGATTAATCTGCTGCGTCCTAAATTGTGAAACATATCTTGCTCGCCACAGTTTGATGGCAAAATCACCAGTGTGACTGAAGGGTTTAAGTTACTCGAAGGTCAAACATGGTGAAGATATAATTGAGTTGAAAATGTCATGTCCTATATTTGGTGCCAGTTAAGATGGCAATAGCGTTCATTGACCCTTTACCTAATAAGTCCTCGTATAATGACACAAGATCAGAATTCGCTTTAACTTATTAGGTAAAGGTCAATGACTGCTATTGCGAACTGGCACCAACTTTAGAACCAAAAAATCGCACTAGGGCAGCCTTAATAACCCACTCCTTCACGCAGACAGAGGAGAGGCCGCATTCTGCGAGACTATTCGACAACAATCAGTAAGATTTTGATACTCCTTTCTGCCCCAGAGCAGGAGATGCTATTTGTAGATGTCCACCACCCGAAGAAAAAGGGAGGGCCCGAGTCTGTCTCAGGCTCAGTAGTGAAAACATAAAACACTCTCCGTGAACTGTAGTGGGTTGTAATCCATGACGTGGGTTCAGTGCGTATTGGTAGAGGTCACACGTCTTCGAAACTTTGGTTTTGGTGGCAGCGTATCCTAGACACGCTGCCGGTTGCCTTCACCGTTTTTAGAGCAGTAGTGATGAAAAAAATTACCCTGCAACTAAAAAATCGGAACCTTTATCAATGGACAACCACTGCTTTCTATGATTTAACAGGTTGATTTACTATGCTACTTTTTTGTTACAGGACAAGCTGTTTCCGTACGCAGAAGAGAATGTGAAGGATTTCCTGACCAACCAGTGGGAAGAGGCGGATGTGAAGGAGGTGGTGGCGGCGCTCAGGAAACTGGCGCTTGAAGACAAGGAGAACAGTGTCGAGGGTGTTGTGGCTATTCCTGGAGAGGTATGTCCCTTTTATCAATTACTAACTGTTCTTCCTGGTTTCGCCCCCATTACTCGGCTTCTATTGCCTTTAGCCAACCTTGATAAATGGACTATACAACACAAGAGTTTTTGAATTCATACCAGTAGTTTCTGAGATTAGAGCGTTTAGCCAACCAAATTCTTCAACTTTATTACATTAGTATACATATACTGCCTTTCAACGGTGCAAAGGCAATAGAATTAATGCTGAATCAATTGGTGGTGGTCTGGTTCCACATTCATGGACTTGTTCTTGCTCAAAACTCCTGTAGATAGGAGCTAGATTCATCTCACGGATTTCAATTAAAAAATAATTATAACCTCTTTCCGTAGTACAAAATATGTATACTTAGTATCCCACTGCGTCTGCACCTTTATATATTTTGAAGCAGATTTATGTTTACTGATTTTTTCAACAACACAGACTACTAAGAGATACTACGTATTTCAACAAGAGATGATCTAGGATAGCACATATTACTAGATAGGTATTTTATCTATCGAAAATGACAAACCGGGTCGTCCGAGTCATACATTTTTAATGACTGTTTTCTTGGTACTTCCTTATTAGCATAGAATACAGTAGACCGACAATATAACGTTAAATTCACATTCGTCATCCTGCACAATTCGGAAACGTGTTTGTTCAGACGTGGCATTGACTTTTACCGCTTTTATCAGAGTGGGGTCAAGAAACTTTGATATATCTGTCTCGTGTAATTGTAATAGTAAAATTTATTTATTTTGTACGAAAGATATGTAGATCTTTAAGAAAATATACAGTACATCGCTCGTTATGATCGGTTTGAGGACGTAATAATAAAACATATTTAAGTAAATAAGTATTTTTCGAAATGTAGCTTATATTATTGCGCGAAACTCATCAGGTAACCGTGACCCTGGAACGAAATTTGTACACCGTATATCCTCACTAAAATAATAATCACTCTATCGCTCTAAGGTTTGCTGTTAGAAAACCCAATTCTGGGTTAAGCTCGCCTTTGTACATAACTTACCCTTATGTGAAATGTTATTTTAATTATATGTGTGTGCAATAAAGAATAAGAATAATAAGAAATAGGCTATTGAAGGACTTATTTGGATTTTAGTCACTCAGTACACGTCTGACAGTCCCTCCTGCCCGCGCCCTGGGTAGAAGTCATTTCATGATTTTTCCACGATAAAAAAAAACATTATTACAATGAGCGAAGCATATTCTGTATTTGTTTTACCCCGTCAAATAGACGCTCTTTATAAACTTACCTTCGATGGACCTAAAAGGAAAACTGTGAATAAGTTAGACTCTAATAACAAGAGTTTTAATTCAGTCTAGCTACCGAGTCGCCTTCGCCATTTAGGGCGTGGTACGCGATACGGTTCCAGTGTTCCTATAGAAAAGCTTGAAATACGAAACTTGAACGCCCTGAATACTTGCAGTTATATCCAATATGTTTTTTTATTTGTATATTAGAAGTTACAGCTATGGAGTTTCTTATAATAACAAACATTTTCTGGTAAATTGGTAAACAATTTTGTGGAAAATATCGCAACCCCGAAATATTCTACCTTTCGTGGAATTGTAAGATAAACACTGTGGGATGTATTTTAAAGACACGAGGCAAATCGTATCTCGTTGCTACGAGGTCTTTTACTTAATTATTTATTGTATTGTAACTGGTAAAAGTCGTGGTTACTTTGATTTACAGAAATTCTGCGGGTCTAAAAAGGCCACTTAGCAATATGTATTTCTTATGATTCATTTCGAAAATTTATAAGAAGAATAGCCAATGACGTTCCTGAAAATTGACTCGTTAATCTCAGAATAGTTCTGCAGAAAAAGAAGTTCGTAAAACTAAATCGAAAATTGGATACTGCGATTGATGAATCTACCAAATGTAAAAGTAGAATGCCAATTCGCCTCTTTTATATGCACTCGACAAATACCGAGCATTCCGTTGTGGAACAAGATTATTTCAATTCGGGGCTTATCCGGAACTGCGCTTTTAAAATCCGACACGCTCTTGGCTCGTGTTATTTCATGGTCTTTGTTAAAGGTCAAGAGTGGAAGGGCTAGCTGGTCTTTCATTCCTTGTCTATACTAAAAAGATGTGATTGAGAGGTACGAGTAATATAGGCGATCGAAATTAAACTTCTAAAATAAGGTGATGGTAAAAAACATGCCATAACCCAGGCGTCCCAAACAATTCGAAGCTAACCGAATGATCGATTTTTAAAATCCGACATTAATTTAGCTACGATTTCTACGGATCACCGTATGCCTTTTTTTAAGCGTGGTAAAATCATCAAATGAGTCCTCCCCTCTTACCTAAGGTAGGGCAGGAGGGACTATCAGACTTTACTGACTAAAATAAAAACGGCTAATCTTGAGAAACCCAGTAGAGAAACCCGTCTTTCGGCCAAAATGATGCTTGTAGAAATGATGATGTTATACCTACTTCGATGTTAAAACCCCACAATCTTATTGCATCTACTCTGGTATGTGCAAAAATCGCATTAGTAGTTCATTATTTCTTATCGAAATTCTTGTATTTCAGGACGCGTCTAAAGAGGATCAGATCGAGGGTCTGGTGAAGAGCGTCAAGTGGCAGATGTCTTCTGACCGTAAGGTTGGCGCGCTGAAACAACTTCAAGGACTCATTTGGAAGCAAGGATATGACAAGGGAGACATCAAGGGACAGTGAGTATTGCCCTTTAGTTCCTACGTACTTTTTGGAACGAAGTTCCTTATCGCGCGTTGTGAAAGGGGGCTAGACGGAAAAAAATCTTACGAAAAGTTGTCACGACACTTTTTGGAACGAAGTTCCTTATCGCGCTTTGCGAAAGGGTGCTAGAGCTAAAAGAGTGGAGTGGAGTGGAGCGAAGTGGAGTGGAGTCGCGACGATTATTTTTGTTGAGTGTATACAGTAACTTCGTTCCATTCGGGTGTCCCTTGACACCTCTCAAGTTTTTTTTTTTTAAGCGGTGAAAAATGCCTAACGCATACCCGAACCGTCCGGGGGGACAGCTGGGTTATGTGGGGCTTGGACCCACTAAAAAACACCGCCGTGAGCCTACACTTGCCTTCATGGATGAGCCGTGAGAACTGCTACGCATGACTTTCACGACTCATCTAACGCAGCCAACTTTCGGGCACCGACGAGTACCTACATACCTAGCAGAACTCATCTTTTTTATGCTAATGGCCATTCCCATTATTCAGCCTTTCTTTGGTTTGATCTTACAGTAAGAAAGAGACAAACAAAGATAGAAATAGTTTTTTCTTGTCTCTAGTAAGGCAAAACAAGAGATATAGAGATAAAAATAAACAAATCCAGACACAGATTGAATATTGGAAACGGGCGTTTAGCTTTCAACCGAAGTTGTGACGTAAATCGAGAGTTTTATTCCTCTAAGTTCTTTTTTTTTTTACTTTTTTAAAGGTACTTTAGGTTCACCATTCAACCTTGAAACTCTGTAATGTACGTTGAAATATATGTATAAGCAAACCGTCGAACAGGAAAATACGACGATTTTTGTCAAAAGTTTGGCGATCCAAATGACGCATTTGAAGTAAATATTTCGCGTGGTCTTTAGTCAGTTGTGGATTCAATACAAATAATGGTGGTCATGTATTTCTAAGTAATGATTCCCCAAAACATTATTATTATCAACGTTTTCCTTTCCTACTAGAGGTCAATGACCGCGCGACTTGCGGCGCTAGTCATATTTTATTTTACTGACAGCTCCCATTTTCCTATATCTGTTGGTGCCTTACTTTCCAGTTACTTCCATGCTAGTTTTCCTGCTTTCTGCTTCAGGATTGATCTATGATCATTTGGTATAAAAGTACAAATAACGACATTGTTAAAATTATTGATCTTCAATACTTTTAGTTTTTGTGGGAATCGTGTAATCCTACCTGTTGGTCTAGTGGTTAGTGACCCTGACTGCTATGCCGGAGGTCGTGGGTTCGATTCCCACCCAGGACAAATGTTTGTGTGATGAGCACGATCATTTGTTCTGTGTCTGGGTGTAATTTATCTATAATATGTATGTATTTAGAAATATATAAGTATGTTTATCAGTTGTCTAGTACCCATAACACAAGCTTTGCTTAGCTTGGGACTAGATGGCGTTGTGTGATCAATCAAATCAAATCAAAATAGCTTTATTAATTCCATGCAGAAGATTTACAGTTAGAAAAATAAATTAAAATTAATCAATCAATTAATCACATAAATAATCACAGATTCATGCCTAAAAATAAATTAAAAATAAATTACAATAATCAGTTCATTGTGAATTTAAAAAATAAAATTAATAATAAGATTTCAAATCATTAATAATCATAAATTCATGCCTAAAAAATTAATTAAAAATAAATTACAATAATCAGTTCATTGTGACATTTAAGAATAAAATTAATAGTGAAATTCATTGCTACAGCTTATTGTTATATAATAATAAATAATTTAGATGTATTTTATGTCAAACAATAACAAAATTGGTTTAGGTACTTTTACTTTATGATTGATTAATTATTAAGTTGCATGCATGAACCCCTCTCGGGTAAAAGCCTCCTCCAAAGAATGCCAGATGTCTCTGTGTTGTGCTCTATCAATCCAATCTTTTCCCGTAATTGCCTTTATTTCATCTGACCACCTAGAGCATGGTCGCCCTCTGCCTCTGGTTCCCTGTGGTCCCCTCCATGTCGTTGTCTTAAGTGTCCATCTTTCGTCAGTGAACCTTGCTACATGACCAGCCCATTTCCATTTCAGTCTCTGAGCAAAGATTATTGCATCATAAACCTTGGTTCTATCTCGTATGTCAGTGGCTTTTATTCTGTCTCTTAAGGTGACTCCCAGACAACTTCTTTCCATTGCTCTCTGGGTGGCTTGAATTTTCTTCTTTGTTTTATTATCGAATATCCATGTTTGGCAGCCGTACGTTAGACATGGTAGTATTGCTGAGTTCATAACAACTGTCTTCAGTTTCACTGGGAGCTGAGATTTTAGAATCTCCTTGTGGGCCCAGAACTTCTTCCACATTGAAGCTATTCGTCTGTCTATTTCTTCTGAATTTCTTATTGTTTTGAATGACAGTTGTTTCCCCAGATATATATATTCCTGTACATATTCCAATGGCTCATTATTCACTAAAATGGGTTTCTTTTTGTTATTGGTCATAATTTTGGTTTTGCTTAGATTCATCTCCAATCCTACCCGATTGCTTGCATGTTGCAGGTCATGTATCATGATATTTAGTTTCTCAGGGTTTTCTGATAACAGAACAATATCATCTGCAAACCTTAGATGACTCATGAACCTTCCGTCTATGTTGATACCCTGTGTTGACCAAGGTAGATCTTTCATTATATTCTGCAATACCGCTATAAATATTTTTGGTGAGAGTGGGTCCCCCTGTCTTACCCCTCGCTTGATTTGTATGCATTCTCCTGTCTTCTCTAATCTGACTCTACTTGTGCTTTTGCTGTAGACGTCTTTCAGAATGTTAATATATTAGTTATCTATATTTTGATAAGTAAGCGCTTCCCAGATGCTGTTGTGAGAAATAGAGTCGAAGGCCTTTTTATAATCTATGAATGCTAAATATAGCGGTCTGCGAAACTCAACATATTTTTCGATTATCTGTTCTATTGCATGGATGTGGTCGACAGTGCTGAAACCAGATCTAAAACCTGCTTGTTCGAAGGGTTGATGGTTATCGATGTCGAAAGAAATTCTCTTCAGCAGACACGATGCAAACAGCTTGTACAGACACGGCATGAGACTTATGGGTCGGTAGTTTCCTATGTCGGCCGGATTTCCTTTTTTGTAGAGCAGAATAATTTCTGATTTAGTCCAGTCCTCTGGCACTTGCTCTTTAATAAGGATTTTATTAAATAGACATGTGAGTGAATCCAGCAGTAATGTCTTAGCATATTTAATATGTTCGTTCCTAATGCCATCCGGTCCCGGAGATTTCTCTTGCTTCAGTTTCAGTATATTCTCAAATATTTCAGATTTATTAAACAATTCGATATTGGACTGTGTGGTATGAGCTTTGCTGTATGTCTGCACCGAGTCTGGCGTTTCATATAGCTTAGCGTAGAAATTCGTTGCCATGTTAATAGTTTCTGCGCGCGATTTACTTAGATTTGATCCAGATTGTAAGAATGGAATCCAGTTTTTTGAGTTATTCAGCTCTTTATAGGCTTTTTTAGCACTTCTTGATGTTTCTAGGTGCTTGCGTATTATATTTGTTCGGTACGCCTCGTAGCATTTTTTTATGGTTTTATTTGTTCTTTTGTACAGCTCTTTCAACGTCTTTTTGTCTTCTTTGCTCAGTTTGGCTTTACCTTGTAATGAGCTTCTTTGCCTCATGAGTTCCTTAGCCTCTTCAGTCAAAATATTTTGTTTTGATTTTCCATTTATGTTTTTTAGGCTGTCTTTTATACATTTCTCAATTAAATGGGAGTGTTGATCGATTGTGCATTCTTCATGTGATATAGGTAAATTTTGTAGGTGGTCATTAAGATGATTGATATAAGTTTTTTGCTCTTCTACTGTTTTCAGAGTGGATTGCTGTTTGTTAAAGTGTCGTCGGCTTCTTTTTGTTGTTAGGTTTAGAGTAGCTCTGATTGGTCTGTGGTCTGATCCAAAGTTAAAGGTGGTTAACACTTCATATTTGGAAAACAAGTGTGGTGTTGTTGTCATCATATAGTCTATTTCATTTCTCGTGTTCTTATCTGGAGAGATCCAAGTCCATCTATTTTTGTTTTTTAATTGATATTTCGGTATTTAATATTTTTAAGTTATGTTCGTATGCATACTGGATCAATCTATCACCTTGTTTACTTCTTTTTCCAAAGCCATATTTTCCAGCCACATTCTTTTCATAAGGCATTGCTTTTCCTATCTGAGCATTGAAGTCACCCATTGAGATTATATATTTGGTGGAAACCATTTGGTGAGCAGATGTTAGGTCCTTGTAAAAGTTCTGTAATTCCTCTTGCGTAGAGCTTTCCGTTGGAGAGTATGCCTGTATGATTGCGAAGGGTTTCTTTTCAAATTCGATTTCCAATATACAGACTCTTTCTGATATGCCTGTAAAGTTTACAATATTTTCTTTGTGTTCTTTTTTGACTAGAAATCCCACACCGTAGAGACCTTTTGTTTGTCCTATGTAATACATAATATAATCTTCATCTTCTATTATTTGTTCCCCATATAGACGAATTTCGCAAAGGCCGAGCACGTCACATTTTATTTGTTGTAATGCTGTTTTTAATTCAATGAGTTTTTCTGTTGAAGATAAAGATCTAACATTGTAAGAGCAGATGTATATAGCTTTTTTCTTATGTTCATTTCTCTTTGGAGGGTTGTGGTCGATCTCTCCCGCGGTGACCGGCCGTACTGGGAGATAAGGATGAGGGGTAAGTAAGGGTTTCGACTGTCGTTGCTATATGATATTGTGCTGGGCTGGCATCACTTGATTTTCAGGGATTACTGTCTGAGTGTAAATTTGTTTTGGTTTTTGTATGATGTAATCCCTCATATTGGTGGCTTTATTTTTCTTCGATGGTTGTTTGTTATCTAGAGTTTTTTGACCACCAAAGTGTGATGTCTCTGGGGACTCAGATAGGCTCCTTTTGTTTGGTTGGGTGCGCTTGTTGTTATTTATTACTATGAGTTTATCATATTTAATGAACGCTGTATTGCCTGCCTCTTTTTCTTTCTTGAGTTCAACTTGCAGTTCCTTGCGCTTGTTTAGGACATCTATGGGGTAGTCTTCACTTATGGAGTATGAAGTGTTACGAAGACATGAGCAGTTTTTCAGAACTTTTAGTTTTAACCCCACAGTAGTGAGTGTTATTACAACTGGTCTGGTTCTTTCGCTTTTTTTCCCTAATCTTCTGACAGCTTCAATGTGGTTTCTATCACATTGCAGTGTAAAGTATGTGGTTAGTATACCAATTATCGTATCTTCTAGGTCTTCGTAGGATTTTTCGCGTTCTTCTACTCCAAATATAACTAGGTTTTTGCGTCTAATCTGTCTTTCTAAGTTGTTTATTTTTTCTTTTTGCTCTTCTATCGTTTTTTGCAATAGTTCATTTTTTTGTTCCAGAATGTTGAATTTGTCGTTAATATTGGAATTTATTGTATTTTTAATATCTTCCTTCATATCTAGCATGTCTTGTTTTTGCTGTGTTATGTCAAGTTGCATTTTTAACAACATTTGTTTTATCTCTTCCATAGTGAATGATATGATACCACCCAGCGCCCTCTATGAGAGATAACAGGCAAGTCGGTTGGATTGACGTAGGCGGTCGAGTCTAGTAGATCGAAATTGCGTTGTGTGTAGCAAAAAGTAGCGGCGGTGGCCGCTAGGTGGCAGCAGGTCAGCAATACTCCTAAATCCCGCTAGATGGCGCTAGTACAGAGTAGGTTTGCTATTCCGTATCGTTCGTTGTGTGATAGTTGTGGAATATTATTATTATTATAAATGCGAAAGTTTCTGAGGATATACGTGTATATAGGTATGTTTGTTACTCTTTCACGCAAAAACCACCGAACGGATTTGGCTAAAATTTGGTACACAGATAGTTTATAACCTGGATTAACACATAGGATAGTTTTTATCCCGATTTTATGTTCCCGTGGGATAATTTTCGAGTTGTAGCGGGTAAAGCCGCTGGCAACAGCTAGTAATACATAACCAATAAAATACTACAACAAATAAAACATAAAAAAAAACAAGAATAATAATGTACAGACATACTACCTACTTCATAAAAAAATGTATTTCTTTTTAAATTTTTTCCTTATATGCTAGTCTACATTTTAGCTCTATGAATATGTCTGTTCAACCTTCCAGTGTGTACGATGACGTGTCTCCCGCCCTAGACCAGTGGCGCTCCGTGGAGGGCCAGAAGGTGTACATCTACTCGTCTGGCTCCGTCCAGGCACAGAAGTTGCTCTTCGGTCAATCCCTGGCTGGGGATATGCTCAAGTCGATCGACGGACATTTTGACACCGCAGTCGGCGCCAAGCAGGAGGCTGCCAGCTACACTGCCATCGCTGAGAAGATCGGCTGCAAACCTGAAGAGATACTGTTCTTGACTGACATTGTTAAAGGTATGTGTTTTGGTAGTTATTATTCATAGCAGCTGTTCATTTATTTAGTTCTTTTTTTTAAATGAAAAGTCATTTGGTCATCATTATCAACATCAGCCTATAATGTTCCCACTTCTGGGACACAGGCCTCCTATATAAGGAAGGGAGTGGGGCATATACCACCATGCGGGCCCAGTGTGGGTTTTTTTTAGCGTGGTAAAAAATAAATATCAAATGAGTCCTCCCACCACTACTGTCAGACTTCTACTGACTAGAATCCACGGTGTCCTTCAATAGCCCTTTTTGTTCCGGGGTCACGGTAAGGAAATAATCCCGCGACCCCGGCAGGCTTTGGCCCTCTGAGAGGGGGCGCCGTCATTATGCTGACGCTCTTTGAGGCGCGCGTGGTACACAACGCGCCGTCGACCCGGCCCAGTTTGGGTTGGCGAAAAGTCAAATGAATGATTTTGATCAACTATTGTACATAAAAAAGTATTCTTTGTTACCCACTTCCAGATAAGTTTTAAAGAACTATTTGGTTGGTGGAACAAAGCACGTATAAAATAACAGATTTTTTCCAGCTTTAGTCTGGTGGTCATTTATTTGGGCAGTCGGAATTGACCGCCTGTCTTACCAAGCAGTAACTGAGTTGTGGCTGTTTACAGGCCATCACTACATGTCTGAACTGCATCTAGTTAAACGGGATACGGAAGATGCTGCACAGATCACTTGCCTTATCAGGCACAGTAGGAAAGAATGATATATTTTATACGGGACCATTAAAAATAAATTACTTAAAGATATTATTAAAATTGAAGCGACGTGTTGATCATCAGAGGCGGAAGCTGCGCGCACATCAGGCATGCAGAGCGCGCTGGTGAGCCGCGAGGGCAACGCGCCGCTGCCGGCGGACGCGGCGGCGTCGTTCCCCGTGCTGTACAGCCTGGCCACACTCGCCAACCCCAACAAGCGCAAGCCCGACGCCCAGGTGCCCCTACGATGATACCTGATACCGCCATAGCACGCCTAATGCATGCACTTGTAGTTATATCTGTGTAGATGAGTAGCTTCGTTGTACTGCAGGTGAGTACGTAGATGGTGACTGGTTCTTGTAATGGTTTCTGTATGTAGTGGAGATTAGTTATTTTTACTCTATTTGATTTCTCTTTCCTTGCAAAACTTTCAACATGGATGATTGCTGAATTATTTTATTGTATCAGTATAATATAATGGGAGAGGTATGTGGAATAGTTAAGGTTCAATTAGCTCAAGTGCCATTTCAGCGGGTGTCAATCTGGAATACCTCCCAATTAAAGGTATTCCACTTTGGGCACTTGTATACCCAGTTACTGGGCTGTAGAAGTCGGATGGTTATTCAGCTGCATCCAGTTTCACTGGAAGACAAACCTAACATCTTGGGAAAAGGATAGATTGATTGTTTGTTTGCAAAAAAGATCTGCTTTGTAGGGCTGCATCCTCATACAAGTTACTTGTAAAAAATTTACAAATTGTATGCAACTTGGACAAAAGTTGTAAATTTTATAGGTAAACTAGCAAACCCGGCGAACTCCGTTTCGCCACCAGATGGCTTCGTTTTTTTCTTTGCTATAAACCTCACGGAGCCCAAGACCTTTCCGACGAATGCAAAACCGTGGAAATCGGTTCGTGCGTTCTGGAGTTATATCGTCAGGAAGGAAAACCCGACTTATTTTTATATAGTAGAAATATATATGTATAGTATAAAACATTTTAATTAGAATAACATTTAACAAAAATAAATAAACCTACTTAAATACATGTTAAATATTAAAGATTTGAATCAAGTTGACCACTGCGCACAGGAACCATTAAGCTTTTATGTATGCTTCAGGCAAATGCTGTGTTAAATGTTGTTAAGTTTTACTGTTGGTGGAACTGATGTAGACAATAAAATATTATGAAAATGATGTAGTTTCAAATTTGATATTTCCCTATAACTTAATGGTGTTATGAATTTAGACAGGACGAACACAAAAACTTTGTGAAAGTTATCTGAGCTGTTTGATTTGGAGGCTATCCCAAATCTAAAAGATACATTCCATTAGAAAAAAGTAGGTACTTAAATGTGGTCCTGTAACAATATCAGGTATAATTATCATGGATTTTGGTTTGGTGGCAGTAATGTCAAACATTATACACTTGTTTGTTTTTTGGCCTTTTTATTTTCTCTAAAATTATTTTTTGGGTTTATGTTCTTGGTTACGGTTACACATAACACTTCGTATCGTATGGAACGGTAGCAGGCGCGAGGTATTCAGTAATACTCTTCAGATTCTGGATCTTATGTAAGGTGGAAGATTATCACTTTGGAATCAAAGTAATAATCCTTTAAAATACTGCTAAATTATTGTAATATGTGTTTGCTAAGCATGGTGTTTCATACCTACTACCTTTGAAATATATTAATTTTTATGTAGGCTTGGGTCAACGGTTTTTTTTTTAGTTGATAAAAATAGACAAAGTAGTCTCAATTAATTGACATACATTACTGTCTGTTAATTGTGTGTATGTGACATAGATTTTAATATTAACTCATTCAAGACACAATATTGTCTTGAATGAGTCACATGAAACAGTTCAAAGATGTTTACAGATTTAATTTTGACAGTAATCTAATTCTTTCATTTTCCTTAACATATTATTACTTGTATTTGTTTTAACAAAATTTTATATCATTACAGGACGAACAACCAGCCAAGGTTCTGAAAACCGATGTGGATGCCGATGTTAAATCATCTCCTGAACCAGACGTTACTGCTCAAGCTAAAGAGCAATCTGAAGAGAAAGCTCCTGAAGCTAAATTGCCAGCCGAGACGAAAGCGCCTGTTGAAGACAAGGTGCCTGCAGAAACTGTTGCTCCTGTAGAAGCCGAAGCTACGCCCGTTGCAAAAGAGAACACTGAAGCGAAAGCAACAGCTGAAAAGATTACCGCTGAACCTGAAAATCCTGCTCCAAAAGCAGCAGACGAGCCCGAAAAAATGGATGTGGAAGAGGAAGAGGTAGCTGTCGTTAAGGATAATAAAGATGGTGAAGCTAAGATGGATGTGGTATCTGAAAAAGTCGAAACAATTGTCGAAGAAGTCACAGACTTGAATGAAATTGCCGATACCCCAATCTGCGACATTGAACCTATTATTGAGGAGAGTAGCGATAAGACTGAAAAACCCGAGACTGAAAAAATGGAGACAGAGTCTTCAGAAAATGTTCCTGAGCCAAAAGAGAGTGTCGAACTTAAAAATGGTGACAAAGATGCACCTGTTCCCGAAGAAACTCCTCCTGCCTCTGTAGTCACAGAAATCAAAGATGTCACCGATGAAAAAGAGGAGTTGAACGATGTAGCGGAAATAATCGAAGATGTCGAACCCGTAGTCGAAGAACCCTCCCCTAGCAACGATATGGAAGAACTGCAGAATGTAGGAGAGGTGCTTGAGAAGGAATGTGATGAAATATTGTCGAAAGTGCAGGATGTCACTAACTTGGATAACATACCACTCAAACCTTTACTGAACACTATTGCCGAAGAAACCATGGAGACTGAAAATTTGGATTCAAATGATATTGTTGAGAGGATTCTAGATTCTGAAATGGAAATGGAAATGAAACAAAACGAGGAGAAGGAGAAAGCTTTAAAAGTTGCAGAAGAATCGTCGGAGAGCAAGGTTGTAACGGAAGGAGATAAAGTCGAAAAGCAGGAAGTGGTCAATAACGATACATCGAAAGTTGCACCAGAAGAGAAACCCGCAGAAAAAGTTGAAGAAGTTAAAGCGATGGAGGAAAATGTTGACAGTAGTAGCCCTAAGACAGATGACACAGAAAACAAAGTAGCCAGTGATGAGAAAGAAACGAAACAAGAAGCAGATACAAATGAAAAGAAAATGGAAACAGAAGTCAAGAGCACAACCGAAACAGACGACTGTAAAACTAAAGTGCCTGAAGTTGCCCCAGAGAAAGTTGTAGAAGATAAAAAAATTGTCACCGAAGAAAAGAAAGTCGAAGATAATAAGCCAGAATCAGAAAAGAAAGAGACCCCTGCCGAAACTATTACCGAAAAAGTAGAAACTCCCGTAGAATCTAAGGATAGTCAAAAAGTTCCTGAAGAACCTAAGCCAGAGAGTGAGCCAAACGAAAAAGAAACAAAAGAAACACAAGTTAACGGAAAAGCTACAAATGGCGATGCTGAAATAGCGATTCAAAATGGAGATGCTAGCAAAGAGGAAGAATTAAGTTCTCGACTGTCTATGGAAAACGGAAAAGAGATTGTGAACGGCGCAAACGGTGATTCAACTAAAGAGGAAAAAGACAAATCCGAAAATAGTACCGAAGTCGATGTAGCTGACATCAAAGTGAAGACGGTAGCCGTTGACGAGCCGCGCAACGATCCGATAGAGCAGCCCACGGAAGCATAAGATAGTACGGTGAGTGTCACGTGACCTATAGCATGCACAACGTGTTGAAACAAAATCTGTTTTGGGATCAATATACAAATAATGTTATAGACAGCATTTACTATGGGACCAATCCTGAAATAGTGACGAATAATCAGATGTTGCCTATGTTTTTTAGATTGACGTAAATAGGTATGTACTGAGTTTTTTTTTTTGCAATTTGGGACTGTTCTCATAGTAAAAAATTCCTCAGATATTCTGAGAATTTATTGACTAGTTTCACGTTTGTGAAAGCAGTAGTTTTTGCGGGTCTAAAGCGGTCACATAGCAATATTCCTAATGATTCACTTCGTCAATTTCCTGCATCGTCGTTGGTTGTTCTTCTATTATTAATTGACGAAGTAAATCATTAGGGATATTGCTAGTTGGCCGTTTACCTGCGGAACACGATTGTTTTATTCGTGATTGTTACATGTTTTTCTCGTCAACGCCATGATGACAATAGTTTAGCAAACCGTCTACAAAAGAAATAGGACCGGGTATGCTTTTTGTACCCCATAATATGCCAAAGGAGTAAGAAGTAGCCGAAGTGCCAAAATAACTTCAGATGTTTGTGATCAATACCGCTCTAACAAACGCTAGTTAAATATTTTGATATATTCCCTTTACGTCGAGTCCCGTTACGTCGAGTCTGAAAGTCTATTGTTCTCCAAAGTATTGATATTTTACGCTTTCTATTACCTTCATGTCGAGTTTGGTGAACAAGTACAGTCAGGGATGTAAATTAAAAGCCAATGGCATAAAAACATGTTAAAACAAGTAAAGGTGAAGATTACCTAAAAAGGAAGTTGCGGGGCTTCTATTTCTGCTTACATGGTTTAAAGTAACCTAACACGAACCTAACCTGTCCGTGTCGGGGTGCCCACGAGTCCCGAGCTCGCTTCGCTCGCTCTTGGATCAAAGTCCACAGGACCTATCATTGAAATTCATAATAATATCCTTAAAACTAAACTATCCTTGTCGGGGTACCTTATTTGACGTGACTGTACTTCTAAAATATATATTATTTAAACTCGCCGTAAAGGTAATAGAAGCGTGGTAAATCAACTAAGCTCGACATAGGGGTAATAGAAGCGAGACAAGGTTTTCGGCTCGACGTAACGGGACTCGACATAAAGGGAATCAACCAATATTTTGTAGTATTGTCGTGGTAATTACCCCTGGTGGCATACCATGAACTCTTAAAAGCGTGAGTTTTTAGGCTGTGGGAAAGAGATGACGCTAGACGACTTATATAGCTCTGTCTCTTTCCCACAGCCTAAACTGGATCACGATAAGAGCTCGCTTCATCATACTCCTGTTTCTGAGTCGTACTTTATCAATTCTTGATCTGAATTTTGTTTCTAAGAATTCTGCAGTTTCTGCTATTTATTTAAACGACACGGTTAGCGTTAGCGCAGTGGCTAACCAATCGACTGCTACGCATGGTGTCGCGGGTTCGATCCCCGCACGGAACAAATATTTGTATAATCTGCAAGTAGACGTTCCGGGTTTGGGTGTGTGTATGTGTGTTTCTATGTTTGTAAAAGCTAGAGATGGGTAACTAGCCGGATGCTTTGAGTTATTATCAATTTTAATCCATTAACAGCTATTAATAGCCATCCAATGGCTAATAACCCTGCTATTAATGTATTGTCAAAGAAATAAATGTTTTTTTTGTTTTTTTTTAAATCTGTGGGTGTGAATATAAATTGGGTGCGTGTACGCAGTGTGATTCAATGTATTGCATTATTCTTTTTATTTATTTTCACTTTTTGTATGTGAAAAAGTGTTAATAATAGAATGAATACACATTTTTTGGGAAATCTAAAAAAATATAAAGCAATACAATATATTTATAAACTCGAATTCATTTCCTCGTGTGAAAAGCAGAGTACGCTCCTCGGGAGTAAAGCTGCCTTGTCTTGGGCTAACTTGAATCCCTCGCTCACTAAGGATTCTTTATAATATTAAAGTAGGGATTACAGGTGAATGTTCGCGGTGAGAAACGAATCGCTGCAAACCAGTCTTGGTAGGTGGTAATCAGCAACTTGACTGAGGATGTGAGAGCGAGCGAAGTGAGCTCATGACTTGGGGCACCCGGACACGGAACTTTGCAAACAGAAATAGGAGCCACGCGAAGCGGGGCCCCGTCGAGCCACCTTAGTAGGTGGTAATCAGCAACTTGACTAAGGATGCAAGAGCGAGCGAAGTGAGCTCAGGACTTGGGGCACCCGGACTCGGAATCTTGCAAACAGAAATAGGAGACACGCGAAGCGGGCCTCCGTCGAGCCACCTTAGTAGGTGATAATCAGCAACTTGACTAAGGATGCAAGAGTGAGCGAAGTGAGCTCAGGACTTGGGGCACCCGGACTCGGAACCTTGCAAACAGAAATAGGAGACACGCGAAGCGGGCCTCCGTCGAGCCACCTTAGTAGGTGGTAATCAGCGACTTGACTAAGGATGCAACAGTGAGCGAAGTGAGCTCAGGACTTGGGGCACCCGGACTCAGAACCTTGAAAACAGAAATAGGAGCCACGCGAAGCGGGACTCCGTCGAACCACCTTAGTAGGTGGTAATCAGCAACTTGACTAAGGATGCAAGAGCGAGCGAAGTGAGCTCAGGACTTGGGGCACCCGGACCCGGAACCTTGCAAACAGAAATAGAAGCCACGCAAAGCGGGGCTCCGTCGAGCCACCTTAGTAGGTGGTAATCAGCAACTTGACTAAGGATGCAAGAGCGAGCGAAGTGAGCTCAGGACTTGGGGCACCCGGACTCGGAATCTTGCAAACAGAAATAGGAGACACGCGAAGCGGGGCTCCGTCGAGCTACCTTAGCAGGTGGTAATCAGCAACTCAACTAAGGATGCAAGAGCGAGCGAAGTGAGCTCAGGACTTGGGGCACCCGGACTCGGAATCTTGCAAACAGAAATAGGAGACACGCGAAGCGGGCCTCCGTCGAGCCACCTTAGTAGGTGGTAATCAGCAACTTGACTAAGGATGCAAGAGTGAGCGAAGTGAGCTCAGGACTTGGGGCACCCGGACTCGGAATCTTGCAAACAGAAATAGGAGACACGCGAAGCGGGCCTCCGTCGAGCCACCTTAGTAGGTGGTTATCAGCAACTTGACTAAGGATGCAAGAGTGAGCGAAGTGAGCTCAGGACTTGGGACACCCGGACTCCGGAACCTTGCAAACAGAAATAGGAGCCACGCGAAGCGGGGCTCCGTCGAGCCACCTTAGCAGGTGGTATTCAGCAACTCAACTAAGGATGCAAGAGCGAGCGAAGTGAGCTCAGGACTTGGGGCACCCGGACTCGGAATCTTGCAAACAGAAATAGGAGACACGCGAAGCGGGGCTCCGTCGAGCTACCTTAGCAGGTGGTAATCAGCAACTCAACTAAGGATGCAAGAGCGAGCGAAGTGAGCTCAGGACTTGGGGCACCCGGACTCGGAACCTTGCAAACAGAAATAGGAGACACGCGAAGCGGGCCTCCGTCGAGCCACCTTAGTAGGTGGTAATCAGCAACTTGACTAAGGATGCAAGAGTGAGCGAAGCGAGCTCAGGACTTGGGGCACCCGGACTCGGAACCTTGCAAACAGAAATAGGAGCCACGCGAAGCGGGGCTCCGTCGAGCCACCTTAGCAGGTGGTAATCAGCAACTCAACTAAGGATACAAGAGCGAGCGAAGTGAGCTCAGGACTTGGTATTAGGATGTTTGAACCATTCGGAATTATGAAAATCGGTATTTTGAAATTCATGTTATCTTAGTGTACCCGTAAATAGCTGATTTTTTTTTTTTAAAGGGCCAGATTATTTCTAAATTGCACATTTATTTACTACAAAGAAATATGATGAAAATGAAGTTTAATCTGACAGGCCTAAACCTGAAAGCCATGGGTTCAATCACTAAAAATATTAAAAAACATTAATAGCAGGGTTATCATCCATAATTGCTATTAACTGGCTACTAACTGCTATTAATTGCTATTAATCGATTAATAGCCAAATGATATTAACCGGATTATTATCATTGCCCATCTCTAGTAAAAGCATCCATGATACAGGAAAAAAAATCCTGATGTGCCGCAACAACATTCAATTGACCTGTGATAAAAACTTTTGAAAAGTTTTTTTTTGTTGTGACAAACCCACCACACTATTCCCAAACCAATGCAACTCCTGAGAGCCTGAATCAACAGTGGCAAAAGATTGAGATAAACGTTTTTATCTGTAGACTTAATTTGTACTAAACATCTAACCAGTAAATACTACATATGAACCTTGCTTCCAGGGTCGGACGAGTGGAACTGCAGGGCGTCGTAGCGTTGTTGGTTCACATCAGAAGATTGACAAGACTGAGGTTGCTTCCACGCTAATTGACATCACTTCCTAGTTTATACGTGTATTGAAATTTCACTGTGTACCGCGCGGTGATGGCCGGTGCGCTCAGCTGACGAAGCATACGTTACTAGCGTACGCCACGACTTGTCAGGAGAACTATACTCTACGTATTACCTTACATTGTACTTAGGTAACTTAGTATCAATAGTTTTAACAAGTGCCCCAAGGTTCAACAGCTAACTACCCTACAGTATTGTCCTTGACAAGTCTCTAATGTGTAGATTTTTATTACTATACCATCACCATTGCGTCTCACTGTACCAGGCGTGTAACTTACGACTCAAAAAATGTCATTGGATCTTTTGTAAAATTATAATAGTTAGGGAACAGCATTCCAAAAGCTGCCTGCTACTCTGAGATTCAATGTCTAATGGCAATGTGTTTACGTAAGTTTAATTTTGCTATAAGTAAAGTTATTGAATGTAAGTCACATAGATTTAAGAGCGAAACTTTTATTATTAGACATTCCTGTAAGCGTACAACATAATTTGGTAGTATTTTACCGTACTTTTGCATAATTTCTCTGTTTTGGTACGTAAGGGCCAAATCATGGTGCTTTATACGAGTTGCCAGACCACACGTAACGCTATTCCATATTTTTTCTGTACTATCTACTCGATTTTGTAGGGATCTAGTAAGGTCATAATAACTATAGACTTTCATCGATGTTGCGCTCTTTTTACCCTGCGTATACATGAACTTTGATACAGGTGAAGCGCGGCGGTTTTAGATGTAAACAATAGTAAGCTGCGCCGCGCCTTTAATAATTGTAGGAGCATTTATGTATAATATTTGTGTCGCGGGAGAGAGTAAAGTTCGCGTCGTGTATCAATTCCCAGTTAGATAAGGCGCGCCACCGGCCCAGCAGTGCGCACCAGCCGTCACCGCTTATCATATTTTGACGTAAGTTCTATTCATAAGTATTAACTGTATTGTGATTCTTAATTATCGTATAATATGTATAACTCAATGTTTCGTACACCCACTGCCAAACCTGTGCGGAGCTGTGAGTCGTTGGTCTATGAGCTACGGGTGTTATTGTGATATTGAACATGACAAGAAGACTGTATCGCTTGTTCGACGGGCTGTGTTAAGTATTTATTGGGTCGGGTGCGTAGCGACGCTTATGTACAGTTGGTTCTATTATTTATTTAGGCATTTCAAAACTCGTTGTATATAAAGTGTTATATATATTCGTGAACGAAATATGTCTTCTCAATATTGGTATTATCTTGTAAATGTTTGGAATATCAGGCGCTTATTTTTTGCTATGAGCTTTTTGAAAGGGCCGACTAGAACAAGGCATGCATGCATTTTGTTTAATATTTGTGGTGTTTGACGGTGCGATTATCTTAGGTTGTGTTTGTCTCTGCTTTACTGCGACGATCTTTATCATTTCGAATAAGCTTTAATTGCAAGAATTTAGGAAGAATGCCAAACGAAATTGACTGAGAATTATACAGTACTAGTCTTATCTTATTTGGAATCTCGGCGTAGTAGAAGGTCTAGGTTTTGGCTAATATTACAAATTTGACTGAATTTATTAACCATCGGTAGGTACTATTTTTTTATTTATAAGTTATATTTTTGTTCCTGTGTTAGTTATATAAGGCTGAAACTGATGATAGTACAGTATTGAAGTAGCTTGTAGACCAACGGCGAACGACTGTGCAGGCATCTTCGTTTAGACTGATTTTTTACTCAAACTTCGATGTTCAGTCATTATCTACAAGTATAAGCTGTATATGTAACAAAAGCTTCATTTATTTGAGATAATGGGTGAGCATTGGACATCTTAACAAATAAGAAAAGCATAAATTAATTTGGGTTTGTCTTCGTACATTTTATTGTAAAAAAAAGTAAACAAGAAATCTCAAACGCGATAAAAATGTATTAATTTTAATTGTCACCACTAATGACATTAAAATATAATGGATGTAGAATTTTTTATTGGTTTTTTATTTTAATGCCTGGAACCTACACTGAAATAAAGCTTCAAGGGTGTCTACAGAACATGTCGAAACGGTTGTGTTACGAAGTGCATCACCATCTCGTCATACATTTACAATATAAATTATGTGTTGACTATTTATCACAGATTACAACTTCTAGATTCCGCTTATGAGGCAAGCTATAATTTACGAAAATCTTTTTGTTTGATGAGCATCAAACAAAGATGATTGAACAGGGGTTCGCAAACATTTGCGTACGAACCTGTAACAAGCGCGAAACAAACTAATTTTTTTTTCTCAACGCTGGGTAGGTGACTGATACCTGGTTGAAAATTCCATCTAACCATGTGAACTTAAGACTGCAGAGAGTTGAGACAATCTAGAGACGTCAATATGAGTGTCTTCGCCCCCGTAGCAGCGGTGCTCTGGTATGCCGTAAAGTACAAACGGACTGTCAGACTTGTACTGACTAAAATTTCGGTGTTCTTCATTGGTCCTATATGTTCCGGGACCATGGTTACCTGATATGACAGTCCCGTGACTCCGGCAGGGGGCCCCGTAATATTGCTCACAGCTCTGAGGCGCACTTAAATCAAAACGCATGATCGGACGGCGAGTAAAATAATTCGTAAGTACAAACAAGTGTATTATCCATGAGGTTGAGTTTAAAATATATCCCTTGTTCCTTGTGTGAAGCAAGCATGACCAGCTGTATGAAAGTGAATGTGTTAGGGTCGTAGGGGGGGATTACAACGTCTTAAAACCAGGAATGTTCGAGTGAGTGAACGAGATGGCGCTAGACGACTTGTATAGCTCTGTCACTTTCACTCGCCGGAATAAGCCTGGTTTCGTTCCACCACCAGGTAACGTTTTATTATCGTTCATTCTGGCGCAAACGGTTCTGCTTGCCCCTGTGTGGAATGAGTTTATTAAAATTTGACTGTAGTTAAGCCTGGCCGCGTATTTATTCTATACTATACTATTTCAGTCACGAGTCGGACTCTAATCGGTTAGCTTTTGTTTGTGCATATTTCTCAACAATACCTAATCTATCTCAGTAAAAAACTTGACTCAAATAGATTAGGTTTTGTTTTGATATTTTCAAAGAAAATGCACGGACAAAATCTATACCATTTTAGTCACGCACGAGCCAAACTCTAAAAAAAAGACCAGGTTTTGTTTATACATGTCGCAGTGAAATGAGGAAATCAGGGATTTCACGAAATCCAATTATCAAGAAAAGTATCTAGTGATAATTATGACAAAAAATACTAATATAAAGTCAGAGATCATGTAATTTCACTAAACTAAGTAAAATGTTAGAAAACGTCGACAGAGCACCGCTTCGCGGTGCTCCTACTTCTGGGTAGTTTAAAAAAAAATGGGATGGATGGATGGGTAGTTTAAAAAAAATCATCCATCCAACCATCCCCTTCTAACCTAACCTGTCCGAGTCGGGGTGCCCACAGTCGTATTTACGATAATCAAGTAGTACTATAAAATTTAAGAAAAGTTAAATTCCGAGGTTTTACTCATAGTATCCGTTTCGACCGCGCGGCCACGACGTTTTTTTTAAATAGAAACCATCCCAAGTTTTTGTAAAAACATGTAAAAGTCGATTCCCAAAAACCATAAATTTGTCAAAGCAATGGTTAAAAAGTTATAAGGGTTTGAACGTGGCCGCGCCATCGAAACTTTCCGAACCGCGCGGCCATGGAGATCTTTAAAACTAAGAGTCGCAGAGACCTGAAATTTTGGGAAATAGTAGATTGAATTTGTAAACCAAATGTAAAAATATAGAAAAAAATCCTGTGTTTATATTTTAGGAGCTGCAAGGCTAAAACCTCATGGCCGCGCCATTGAAACGGTGACGAACACGTTATCGCCGATATCTCGCTGAAAAAACATCTCAGACGTTTGAAGTTCTTTGTAAAATATAGATTTTAATTTGTCGAAACATGTAAAAATACAACAAAAAATCCTAGGATTATATTTTAGGAGCTATAAGACTAAAACCCCATGGCCGCGCCATCGAAACGTTGAAAATTTAGTTTTTCACCAATATCTCGCTGAAAAAGCATCGCAGAGGTCTGAATTTTTTTGTAAAACCTAGATTTGAATATGTCGAAACTACCAAAAATACAAAAAAAAATCCTAGGTTTATGTTTCAGGAGCTGTTGAACAAAATCTCTAATACATCTTTAATATCTCGATTAGGGTGACCACGGATTATTATTTACAGAGAACTTTCCACCTATTTTTATATTAGAAATGATATTATCTCAAGGATTCGAATTTAAATGAAACAATAAGGTACGTAAAAAAATAATGTTATTTCTTTAAAAATCACAGATTGTTCGCTTACACTAGGACAGTAAAGAAAAGTATGTCCTAGTGTAAGCCAACAATCTGTGATTTATGTGATTTTTAAAGAAATGTATGTCCTTGTGTAAACCAACAATCTGTGATTTTTAAAGAAATGTATGTCCTAGTGTAAGCGAATAATCTGTGATTTTTAAAGAAATAACATTATTTTTTTACGTACTTTATTGTTTCATTTAAATTCGAATCCTTGAGATAATATCATTTCTAATATAAAAATAGGTGGAAAGTTCTCTGTAAATAATAATCCGTGGTCACCCTAATCGAGATATTAAAGATGTATTAGAGATTTTGTTCAACAGCTCCTGAAACATAAACCTAGGATTTTTTTTTGTATTTTTGGTAGTTTCGACATATTCAAATCTAGGTTTTACAAAAAAATTCAGACCTCTGCGATGCTTTTTCAGCGAGATATTGGTGAAAAACTAAATTTTCAACGTTTCGATGGCGCGGCCATGGGGTTTTAGTCTTATAGCTCCTAAAATATAATCCTAGGATTTTTTGTTGTATTTTTACATGTTTCGACAAATTAAAATCTATATTTTACAAAGAACTTCAAACGTCTGAGATGTTTTTTCAGCGAGATATCGGTGATAACGTGTTCGTCACCGTTTCAATGGCGCGGCCATGAGGTTTTAGCCTTGCAGCGCCTAAAATACAAACACGAGATTTTTTTCTATATTTTTACATTTGGTTTACAAATTCAATCTACTATTTCCCAAAATTTCAGGTCTCTGCGACTCTTAGTTTTAAAGATCTCCATGGCCGCGCGGTTCGGAAAGTTTCGATGGCGCGGCCACGTTCAAACCCTTATAACTTTTTAACCATTGCTTTGACCAATTTATGGTTTTTGGGAATCGACTTTTACATGTTTTTACAAAAACTTGGGATGGTTTTTATTTAAAAAAAACGTCGTGGCCGCGCGGTCGAAACGGACACTTACTCATATAGCTAGTGAGCCTCTACTCGACAAGGTTTTGTTCGTACGTAATGTTTTAAAATAACTCGCCAAAAGTCTAGCTATTCGAGTGATATGAATTATATAGAACTAGGTTTTGTCCGTGCATTTTCATTGAAAATATCAATTCCAAAAGCTAATCTATTTGAGTCAAGTTTTTTACTGAGATAGATTAGGTTTTGTTGAGAAATATGCACAAACAAAAGCTAATCGATTACAGTTTGACTCGTGACTGAAATGGTATAGGCTTTGGAAATAGGCAGCCTGGCCGCATACATCAGTAACTGATCCTGAGTGAGGAATCCTGATCAGCTTTTCGAAATTTGTACGGGAAGTACCTAGCAAATGTGTGTGACATGCACACACTTGTATGAATACACTGTGTACGGATAGAAAACGGATCAGGATTCCTGATCAGGAAAACTGTAGTATGCGGCCAGGCTAATAAGATATTAAATTATGTCACGGTTGGTGCAGTGGCTGAACAATCGATTGTTGCGTGAGTGGTAGGTTTGATTCCCCGATTGGTCACAGAACATTTATATTTTTATAACCTAAGTAATTGTTCTGTGTCTGGTAGTTTATGAGTTTCTATGCTTAAAAACGCACCCATGATATAGAAGGAACTCCTATAGAACTATTTAATAAAAGTATGTACCTATAATTAATATACCATCATCATCTATTCTTATTCTTCTCCGATTTTCGTTAATAACAACAAAATATTTTCTTCGTTATTTCAAGCAAAGAAAATTCGCTGTTCCCGAGTATAACGGAAGGTCGTAATCAGTGAAGCAAATTCGGCACAAGCGAGTAGAGGAGGCGAGCCGAGCGAGGTGATGTGGAGGTTATGAATACAAAAGGTATAGAAACGCTCAGCATTGCGGTCGAGGAACGGAACGCGACGGACAAACCGCCGCCGCGCGAACACCGGGGTCCTATTCTTGTGGCCTGCTCTTTATCGGTGTCGCTTATATTATTCCTTTTTCAAAAATATCTTAGACTTAGACTAGAAACACAAACAACGTATTTTTTTTTCTCTGTTGGTTGAAGCACTTTTTTTCGCTCTATAAATCTTTGTTAGGGTTCGTGGGCTATCTGTGATTAAAGCTTTTACGAGTATCATTTCAGAAAAGCTAATTGTAATTACTGTTTATCACAATTAGAAATAATTTGAACATTTGCAAGAGCAAGGTAAAATTAAAAAAAAAAACCGCATCCACGATACAAGAATAATTACCTACAGTCTGTCTGTCAGTCCTAAAATCATGAAAACGATGTTTGAGGGAAGGGAACTAAAATTACATATTTAGAGTAGGGCAGCACTTTATCGAGGTAGTACATCGTATGTCATGGACTCGTTTTCACCGTAGACTAGAAAAGGACTAAACATGCAATAGATAACGAGTCGAAAAACAAGTCAATGACATCCGGAGCGCCCTCATCGATTTTCATGATTTTATAGACAGACTGTGCATGTGAGTGAAAATGTTTGAAGACGGAAAAGTAAAAAAACGGGCTTGCCAACCTTGCAAACAACAATTATTTTAAACCACGTGGAACAGCGACCAAAAGAAGAATACCTTACCTTTTACAAACCCATTTACTTACCTCACTTTATAACTTGCCCTTTTTAGCTTGCAAGATCAGCTCACACCATCTTGCATTGATCAACACTGCGAAGAAGCAACTCTACTAAAAACTCGATTTCAAAGCGACATTCGTTAATTGCATGGTCATGCGCAATATTTTTCCACGATGTTGATAATAGCCGCCGCCGGACGCGCGGTGACGTCAGGGATGCCTGTGCACGCGCAGCTCGGTGGCTCTGAATCACGCGCCGATGTGTCACCGCCGACGCCCGCCACACTGCCACCAAGCTAACAACGTCCACACAGTATTGTAATATCAATGTATACTTGGAACCAATTCACTGCGAGGACTAGGACAGACTTATCAAACGAATGCGGGTAGTCTAATAAAGTTGTTGACAATATTAGTGTGTGCGCTGTCAAACTATGTTGCAATGACTGTGCAGTGTGCTATTGAGAACGCATTTCGTTTTTAGTTAAAAAAAAAATATCCATTTCTATGTATGTATAGTAGTGGTGGCCCAGTGGTATAGTTCCCGACATAAGAATTGTAGGTCGTAGGTTCGAACCCCGCCAGGTCCATTACTTTGTGTGAATTATTTCATCACCACTGCTCTCAAAACGGTGAAGGAAAACATCGTGAGGAAACCGGCATGACCATGATATTATAATATATCATTTTCCTAGAACCAAAAATTCGAAGACATGTGACATCTATCAACCCGCACTGGGCACGCGTGGTGGATTATGGCCCACTCCCTCTCACAGAGAGGAGGCTTGTGTCCCAGCAGTGGGAACATTATAGTCTGATGATGTATGGATATTTTACTATTATCCTTTACCCTTATTTTCCATGACAAAGTGATGTACCAACCTTGTGAAAAATAAACACCTTGTTTTGATTGTATGCTTGGCGCACAAAAAATCTAACTTCAAGGAAACCGACTGGTTTGACTTGCTTTTAGCAAGACATAGCGAATGAGGTTGTTACCAATTTCTTGTATTCGTATTCGTACAAGTCTTATTAGGCTATTAACAGGAGTAATTTCGTGGAGTGACTTGTAGGTATATCACAAAGGAATTTATAATAATAATATTCCACAACAATAACACAACGCCACCTAGTCCCAAGCTAAGCAGAGCTTGTGTTATAAGTACTAGACAACTGATAAACATTCTTATATATTTCTAATAAATACATACATTTTGTAGCTAAATCACACCCAGACACAGAACAAATGATCATGCTCATCACACAAACATTTGTCCTGGGTGGGAATCGAACCCACGACCCCTGGCATAGCAGTCAGGGCCACTAACCACTAGACCAACAGGCCAGTCATTTTACTATGACTATAAAGTTTTAAAGTGTAAAGAGTATTGCATCGTGAATAAAAATGAGTGGACAGTAAAGTAGTCATTGCAGTGTGGAGCAACCGGTAAGCAGTCGTGGTGTCGGACGACGGGGCCGCTCGGTCCCCGGCTGACTTGTATTTTTATGTAACTTGTTGTTAGGTAGCGGTGGTCGTTGCGCCACGCTCCGCTCGCCGCTCGCTTCGAATCCGTGCCGACGGCCGCCTCGCTGCTGTGGCGAATGAATTTTGAGGAAAACTGGGCTGCGATAGAGAACGTAGCCGGTCATTGCTGCACTAGCTGGAAACAGATTGTTATAAAACTCGCTATTGAAATTCTGGCTTGCGTTTAGCGTCGGTCGGAAGAGAAAGGAAGCTTGGAATGATGGCTTCACGTTCACAGAGGATGATGACTGGTAGCTCGGTTAGAACTTGTCTGTATTTATGACTCAAAACCTGGGTCACCTACCCTTTACTCGGGCCTCGCTTCACAGTTGGGAGGGAAGTTCGGTTTTGCTAATGTGTTTCGCCATTTCTGAGTCGTTGGACTCGGTTTCCATATGCGCTCAAAGATTTGGTTTTCGATGATTAATGTTCTTTAGAAACGATATGAAGAGATAATTCTCATCCTCATCTGCCTGTCCTGTTTATCAACTATGTTGTTGGCTTCCAGACCTACCAAGTGCAGCTGGAATATAATATATATTCTACATGGAGCACCAGCTAATCTGATGCCCACAATCCAGATAATGGGTGCCTATATATGCGGTATACCATAGGTATCATGCAGACTTTCGAGCTTCTAACATAATGATAGCCGAGATCAATGGATCCAAGAACGTCATTTGAACGTATGTTCCAAGGCACCGAAGGAACTCGTTATAATAGATGGTCACCTATCTACAGACCAACCTTGGCAAGCGTGGTTTGACCTTGAAGATCGACCTGTATGGTTATTATTATAATCGCCACGAGCTCCTCCATAGCAAGAGATGGAAAAGAAGAAAAATTTTATGGGACCGAATGGCGAGTATACTGCATCGAACTAAAAAAAGAGAATCACAGTAATCGGACTAGAAACTTCGGAGTAATCGGTGTACTGATGTACATAAGTAAATAAAAAAAATACCGACCGAATTGAGAACCTCTTTTTTTTAAGTAGGTTAAAAATTGGTTTCGAAGGCTGAAAAAGTTTACTGGATTTAAACTTTACATAGATTTTCACTTCGGGAGGACTCATTTGTTGATTTTAGCACTCAATAAAATAAGGCGTTTTCACTTTGTCACTTCGAAATCTAATTTGTGTAGAATTTCACTACAGAAAGCTTTAAAAAAAAAAGAAAAGACAACCTTATCTGCGAATTATCCTGTTTTAAATAAATAAATTGCGTAATGTTTTCGATTGGCTGCCTGGGAAACAAATCCTGTACTCGCAGCGAGCCGCTTGCTGCGTGTAAACATGTTTATGAGCCCCACAGTCCACTCTCTGACATCCTTTGGAGCGTTTATTGAAATAATCTATTTATATTCTCGTATGTATTTGTCCACTGCATTTAACGAGCCAGCAATGCGAATGCTGGTAATATTTTTAACATTACAGTAACTGAAACCATGATTGAAGTCTTTATATAATGTAACTTCTTTCTTCATACTTAACAGTTTCACAGTCCACGCAGCAGTCAAAATACCTAAACAATAGTCATGGATCACATGTGGTTCATCGGACAATAAAGCAAATATTTTTTTTAAACACGTTGCCCCACATTAAGAAATTGTTCCTGTATCGTGGGTGCCCTTACAAACATAGAAACTCACATACACACAGACACCCAGACCCGATACAACTAGGTACTTGTAGATCGAACCCGCGACACAAGCGCAGTAGTCGATCGTTCAACTACTGCGCCAACCGTGCCGTCAAATTATGTGTTCAATATATCGGCGATCCACATAACAAATAAACACGAAATCATGTCCCTGGAACATAAAGGGCTATTGAAAGAACACCGTGGATTTTAGTCAGTACGAGTCTGATAGTCCCTTAAAATTCAGCTCGAATCTGAACGGGAGGACTAATTTGATGATTTTATCATGATAAAAAAATGGTGAGTTATTTGATCAATAGGCGGTTGAACAATTTTTTAAAATCCCTTAGAAGGTTAAACAATTTATAGAATTATAACAAACAGTTTAACTATTGATCAAATATAACTAACCCTTAGTCTACCTACCTAACTATATTGTATGGTCCACCTTCTAACTCCCATATATCTTTTTACCTAACACGGTGATTCAACCTTAGACCCGACGAAACACAGTCCCACTTGCGGCCAACGCACTAACGTGAATAGAAGCTTGCGTAAGCTAATATGTACTTTCACGATTACGGCATAGTTGAACTTTCAGTTTCAGTGTAAACATAACAATAAGTCTTAGATAAAAACACTAATCCAGTAGAGATTAAACCCTTTGCTATTTATTAAATAAAAAGGGCAACTTTTATCTTCTAATGGTAAAACTAAATGCTATCCGTTCATTTAATTTCGCTTAAACTTCAAAAACTGCTCTAATAATTTAAATAAAATGGAGCTAGTAGGTAGTAAACATCCGAGCAAGGATTTTTTAATGCAACTTTGCCTCCAACTAGGATTTTTTCCTGTGTAGTAGGTACAAACATAGAAACATACACAAACATCCAGTCTTCAGATCCGGAGAACTACTTGGTAGGTCATATAAATATTTTGGCTCGTATGAGAATCGAACCCACCACGGCACCAATCGTGTCGTCATTGACTTCAAGACTCCGTTGAAGGCGGGGAAAATCACTAGTTTTTATGTACGAGCTACAAAAATCAACAGCTGTTTATTAATCTCGCTTATATTCACAATCAACTCGACGGATATGCATAAAAAGGCGTAATATTTGTGATAAAAATTAAATACATACATTAACTGACGCTTTTTTATGGGGGTACCCGCTAGGATCCTTAATACTCCTTTCGTCTCATTCACATTCATAAATCTGGACATGACATACACGCACGCCGATTGTGAGTACAATGTACCCGGCCTCTCTGATGCACGTCTCCAGGACGGTTAGTGTAGGTCTTCTTCCTAGGGCGTTTGGCCCCGGGCATGCGGACAGCGAGTAAAGGGCAACTCGCTGTCCGACCATGGACCATGCCCTTGCCCGGGTCGACGGCGCGTCGTGTTCCACGCGCGCCTTCAAAGCCTGCTGGGGTCGCGGGACTTATTTCCTTACCGTGACCCCGGAACGTAAAGGGCTATTGAAGGACAACGTGGATTTTAGTCAGTACAAGTCTGACAGTCCCTCTCGCCCTGCCCGGGGTAAGAGGACTCATTTGACGATTTTATCACGCTAAAAAAAAAGGGCGTTTGGCCCGGAGTTTCCACTTCTGATTTATTAAAAAAATTTAAACAAAAAAACAGTACAAATTGCACACCTGACAACCGCCTCACTACCAACTGAAATGTTATAAATAAAATATTGAATCACTTGATGTATAAGTTATAAAAGAACAAATTACGCACAGTAAAAGTACATACACGATATTTTCCCACGGCACGTTACACATAGCAAGAACCGGCGCACTTTACCCACATTTCAGCAAGTTTTCGCTTCATATCTCATGATAAAAAATCTCGATATGTTTCACGATAACATAACATATTAATAAGGTACATTCTACACTTGAAAATCTTAAAATAACCTCATGAAATGTAACGCCAAGTCTTCTAACGGGGGTAGCATAATAAGCAGTACAAATGCAAGGCCTCTTAACGGCTTAGGGCCCGATGCGCCGAGTGTCCCCAGTACCCTTGGCCGTCCGTGGCCCTTCGCCCTCGCCGGCGACCCCGCGCCCTCCGATGCCCTTGCGTCCTTGCACACCCTCTATGCGTTCATCTAGCTTTTGTGACGCTGCTATCGTTCACAATTACTCTTAACGTTGCTGATCTAACATTTTCTTTTGGGAAATTTTGTGTTTAGGTAATTGGCAATTTTTTTTCTTATGTTGGTAAATAGAGTAGGTAAAACTTAGGTTTGTTTCTAGTTGTACTTGTATTACAGGTTGTTGTTTTATGTAGACGTTTATTTTGTTGTGTAAATTATTTTTGTTTTTCGACTTTTTTACTATGTAGTTGATACGGCTCATGGATTGAATATAGTCTTTATTAAGTATTAGAACACTGTTTTTTTCTGATACAATTATTTACTTTAAGATGGAAGGTAATATTGTCGAATGTTCCGCTCTAAAATTGAAATAACTGTACTTTATGGAACACTGGGACCGATTTGATGAAAAAACTGTTTCTTGTGAAAAGGTCGACATGATATTGGCGCAAATGTACATGCAGGTATACAAAAAGTAATAAACATTATAAGTATCTTTCTGCTGCAGAGGACAGATGGACAATAGGAGGCAAAGGGCACACAAAAAGACACTTACTAAACATTTATCAAGCACAGAAATTACTCATCACCCTTTTTTTAAGTTGGTAAAATAATCATATTGCAATGAGTCCATGAGTCCTCCCGCGGAGCGGAAAGGACTGTCTCAGTCTCGTAACTAAATAAAATCCATGATCATCACCAAATCGGCCGTAGGACGTCCACTGCTGGACCTGGGTCTTCGCCATAGTTACGTAAGCTTAGGTATGCAAATAGTCTCGCATCTGATATATTAAAATCTGGTTGACCGAGCGAATTTTTAATATGTCTATATCTTGGGAACCGAGATTTCTCGAACCTGGGACCTTGATAAAACGATTTCTTGAGCCGAAAAACCCCTAATCTGTAACTTTCATGAAAATCCTTGGAGCCGTTTCCGAGATCCTGATTATATATAAATATACAAGAATTGCTCGTTTAAAGATATTTGATGATAAAGTAATTCTTTAAACTTATTGTCAGTTGAAAAACTTGTAAAAGTTAGCGATAAAGTTTTTATCGTGAAACTCGCATACCTATACATACAAAAACTACTTTAAGCTCAAACAAATATTTTTACGTGCGAAGATCGAACCCGCGACTCGTTGGGTAGCAGTCGATCGCTCAGCCAGCTACGCCAAACAAAAAGCAGGTTCTCAGGGACTAAAGAATACCGTGACCCCGGAATGTAAAGGGCTATTGACGGACACCGTGAATTTTTGTCAGTACGAGTCTGACAGTATGGGGTGGGAGGACTCATTTCATGATGTTACCACGATAAAAAAAAGCTACGCCAACCGTGTTGTCATGAAAGCTGCAAGAATTAAGATTCCAAGTCATTATGACTCTCTGTAAAACAACGACTTTACCATTGCAACGCAACGCTAATTAAACTTATCGATGAAAACGCGTCTATCAGTTTTCGGGTTTCCGCACTCGCTCCGGAAAATGCAAATCACTATGAGTGGTTGTTTAAATTTGATGGCTTTCGCGTATTCGGCTTGATAATGAAATTGTGATGCGTAGGTAACCATAATTATTATTACTAATTAAATTCATTCAAACTATAAGATTATGCACGATTGTTTTATTTACCAACAAACTGATTTGATATACTGTTAGCCAGAAGCCAAGTTACTGGGTTGTGGAGGTCCGATAAGCAGCCGTTTCATACAAAATGGAATATTTTTAATTTGACAGTGTATCAAACATCGATGTTTTATTGCATCTTTCGTGGTTGATTGTATATAGAAAAAGTTGTTTATTGTATATCATAAGTACTTTCAGCCCTTGAAAACTTTTAATGTTTTACAAGTAACCCTGTAAATGGATATAATAATTATGATAGGTCGTCGTTTCATATCAGCTTGCTTTACGCTGTCTCTTTTTTGTCTTGTAAGAAATATTAAAAAAAAATAGTATATAACAATAAAATAAATGAAAACAAAGATACAATAAGTAATTGTACTTTTTCACTTTTGTTTGTATTTTTTTTTTACTTTTTATTTGGTAAATTGTTCTACTTAGTACGTTTTCGCGGTAATGATAAGCATAGGATTGCAAATTTTATTGAAGTGAAAACTTCTTTAGCGGCGTTGTACACTTTTTCTGTAATGGGTAAAAAATTTAAAACTCGCGTCAGGGTCACGTGACCCTGATCGAAAATGAGTAAGACGTCATTCAAATTAAAAATAAAACATAGTAACAAAAAAGTTTTCACTTCTACCGGCACTCCTGGAGTGCAACCTTTTATTTTATTTTTTATTATTGTTGTGTGTATCCAATATCAAATGAAAATTATTCTAGATTATTCTAATTTACCCTTCGGTAGATACATTTGTCCCAGTGCAGTGCCAACTGCAATGATGTCCAAAACTACTGCCTACCCTCACTGATCAAAGCTTGATGTTCATCATGAGAGTCGGATTCATTTTCGTCATTGCAACGCAATTAAGTTGGTTCGTGTGCTCGTTCCTTTATATTGGATTGTCGAAATAAGTTTAAAAACGTGCACTCTTTTAAATTATTCGAGCAGGTAATGGGATTTTTGAACCAAATAATGTTGTTTATTTCAATTAATCGCTTGCATTTTGGACTGTGAAAGGAATATTAATTTATTAGTAATATAATATTCCACAATGTATATTCCACAACTATCACACAACGCCATCTAGTCCCAAGCTAAGCAGAGCTTGTGTTATATATTTCTGAATACATACATATTAAAGATAAATTACACCCAGCCACAGAACAAATGATCATGCTCATCACACAAACATTTGTCCTGGGTGGGAATCGAACCCACGACCTCCGGCATAGCAGTCAGTGTCACTAACCACTATACCAACAGGCCAGTCATGGAATCGACCCCATCACATGATCGCAGCTGCCAATCGTATAGTTACTGCGCTACCCATGTCACATAGTGGACTTAAATTCTACGAAGAAAACTAAATTAGCTTTTAGATTTCTCCAACCTAATCTAGGTTGGCGCGAAAAAAGGTGTAGATAAACACGAAAAGCAAAAGAAAAGTCTAGATTTAAAAGAAAAAATACGCGTCGCTTTCTTGTGTATGTACTTCCGCAGTGCGCAAAATATTTGTGTGTATTTAAATTATTTAAAAGAGTTTGGGCTTGTCAAGGTTTTAGCTCTTTTAGTATCAACTATAGCTTGGGCTCACGGCGTCGCCTGCGTCAAATTCAGTCCATGGGGAGTAACAACGCAACTTGATTATCGAACCAAGAGTTGATATATCTCAATTGAAAGTTTCCAAATTTTTAGCAATATCTTTCTATTCAAATGTTTGGCGCAGTGACTGAGCGACTGCGTGTCTCGGATTTGATTCCTGCATAAACGTATATTTATTTGATTTACTAATAGTTGTTGCGTGGCGGGCCGTTTGTTTATAACATGTCTGAAAACGTATCCGCGATATAGGAGAAATAGGTAACTGAGATCCTAGAACGCAAAGGACTATTGAAGAAAAAGATCCAGCCTTTTCCTTCAATAGTCCTTTGCCAGTCAGTCAGTAAAAGTCTGACAGTCCACGTTTCCCTACCATAAGAATTTTTCTTCACAGATTTTTAACTTTACACTAGCATAAAGTGAAATTATAATAATAAAATTATATGATAGAAAATCACAAAAGACAGTATGCGGTTTCGATGCCACGTCAGCGCTGAGCCACTGCTGGCCTGGTAAAATAGGAAATCAAGAAAAATCAGATGATGACTTCAGAAGCAGACAGCTGAGGTGGTAATTAGCTAGGTACCATTATTATGAGGTCCCTTTTTCCTTATACATCTGCAAAATTCTACAATAAATATGTTATCGTTCATCTAAAAGAATATAAATTAACACAAAGGAGTTCGGTTTTCCAAATAAACATTGACTATACTAATAATACAACCCACGACTACCAATATTTTTTCCATGCGAGGATCGAACCCGCTACACGTTAGCGCAACAGTCAATCACAGTGCCCATTGTACCTTGTTTGTTAGAAGGTTTTGCACTCAAAGTATCGTACTAAATGAATATCGATGAAATTTTTTCATCTGAATACGTACGTTCAGTAGTTTTCTCGTGAAAGGGTAACAAAATCCATCCATCCATCCTCACAAGCTTTGACTGTATAGACGCCAGCAGGTCAACCTACCCGAATCTGTCAAATTTTACCAATCGAACATTAACGTATTATGATAAGGTTGAAAATGTACTGAAGAAAGACAGATTGAGGTCGGTTGATGTGCTGGTGTCTGTACAGCGGGTCGCATTTCTGTCATCAGTCGTAGTGAAACCAGTGTATAACACAATTTGTCACTGTTATTTAGATTTTCAACTTTATTACGAAATGAGAAGTTTCTTCGATTGGCAAAGTTTTAGAGATTCCGATAGGTTGATATGCTGGCGTCTGTACCTAAGTTCTAAGTTAGACTCAAAGATGAAACTTCGGAATTAAGTAAGACCAGCTCAAGGTCAAATTGTAACCAGTGGCATGCGGTCTGCAAAAGTATATAAATATACGTTTCTTTTCGTAAAACTTGATTTCTGAGAAATCAGTAGAGTAATATTTCCAGGTATTGTAACAGGTGTTATTATAGTACCTGTGCTTAGTCGCCTACTTATTTACTTATTTTTAGCCTGGCCAAACCATCAAATGAGTCGTTCCACCCAGCGCAGGACAGGAGGGACTGTCAGACTTGTACTGACTAAAATCCACGGTGTCCTTCAGTAGCTCTTTACTTCCCGGGGCCACTGTTAAACGATAGTCTCTCGACTGTACCTTATTACTAATAAAAATGTTTTTGACTCCACTTTATAATCTACTAGAACTCCTCTCGCGACTTCGTCCTCATGAATTTCGAACTTCGGGTATGTGTATTTCTACTCCCGGCTGTCTTTATGGGATACTTTTGGCAAATCTTGTCTAGTAAAAATTTGAGATTCTTAACACTACTTGTAATAAAGTTTTAGACTAACTATCAAGCCCAAAAATAATTGACTAAGGGGTCGATTTTCGTAAAAATTCCGTATTCTGGAGCACCTAGGTCCTAAAAAGATGCCTTACGGAAAAGAAATACAAATATTAAGAAGAAGCTGAAGTGTGTTGAACGCGCTAATCTAATGCCGCGCATTACACTAGTTTCCTTTTTCAATTCTACCCACCATGATAATTTTAATAGCGATATTTTTTGGTGACTTAAATTACTGGCTTCTAAACGCTAGATAAGCAAAAAGTTCCGAATTTAAAAACATGGTCTTCTTGAAGCTTCTGCATTATGCAACGTTTAGTTCTACGTAAACAGTCATCATAAAATAAATGTAATCAAAGCTTCTCGTTGTATTTTATAACAATGCAAATGAGCCACCTAAGTATCATAGCCTAAAAGAAATAAAGAGCTGAGAAAATGAGTAAAAGTTGCCATTCTTTCAACTTTGTCTTCCAAAAGCAGATCTTAAAACGACATAAAAGCCTTATAGCTTGATGCTAAGGAGGAAAATGTTACTGATACTGCACGATTAACATCAAATTCTGCTCCCATCATTCCATTGCGTGCTACTGCACCTCAAAGCATCCTGCTAACTACTACCAACTCGTTGTGCCATACCGTAGGTACTGAACGAAACGCGTTTTAAATTCGCAGCGTTATATAAATTTTTGACACCGAATTTGTGGCGCTCTCCACGATCGCGCATATCGGCCACCCTCTACCACGAGAGGTCTATTACCCTTTTAATTTCCATCCAACCGTTCACAAAGTGTGTCGTATCGCTGGTTTGCGGAGTCTCGTGGTACCGGGGTAGCTGTTTTTCTGATGCGATCACAAACCGGTTGACCGTCGGCGTAATGACGAGCGACCGTGGTCGAGCGACTAACAGAATCGGTGTAGGTAAATATCGAATGACTACCTACTTTGCATTATTAGAAATAGTTATTATACGAGTAGAAGCTAAAGAAATGTTTATTTTAAAACATCCTGGATAAAACCTGAAACATTAATGTTATACTGAGTAAATAACCATTGGACTGATGAGGTTTCTAATCTAGTTCTTAGACTCTTTCAAATAACAAAAGAATGCAATCCTCTCGCGTGTGTTTTACGTAATGAGCATCTAAGTATTTTTATGTGTGCCAAAAATCCACAGGACGTCAAAACCAGTTATTCAGTTATGTTTCTGATGATGTTCTGATAGAATCTTCCACTAGGAGAACCTGTAATTGGTACCTGTTTTATAGTTTTAGAAATGCTGAATCGACATCAAAGTGGTATTCACCAATTTGATATGCATCAGGAATTCGAATTGGTCTTTGCATATCACAGGTTTTCTTTATAGGTTACAAGACTCATTATAGTAAATTCTAAAAAATATAAAGACATTACTTTATAATTAAGAGCTGGCTTTGTCCAGATAGCATATAAGCCCCCTAGGAAATCCCAGGTGTTAAAAAGAAATGGCCAGAAGGCTACCCCATTTTTTTTAACACTTTGGCCCACCTCAGGGTTGTTTCCTGTGTCATGGGTGCGTTTACAAACATACAAACTCACATACACAAACATCCAGGCCCACAACACGTTTTTGTGGGTCATACAATCATTTGTTCAGTGTCGGAATCGATACCGCGACACGCTGCGCCGCAGTCAAATGTTCAGCCACTGCGCCTAACGTGTCGACAAATGTACTATTTTATGGATGACAAATTACTTCCAGATTAGTACTCATATTTTTTTGCGTGGATTACTTGCTGAGGATCTGACACATTCATAGAAGCATCCACTTGCGAAAAGCACCTCATCATCATCATCATCAGCCTAGGTATAAAGTTACCTCTGCTGGGACACAGGCCTCCTCTCTATGAGTGGGAGTGGGCCATAATCTACTACGCAGGCCCAGTGCGGGTTTGCAGATGTCACATGTCTTCGAATTTTTGGTTCTAGGACATACCAGTTTCCTCACGGTGTTTTCCTTCACCGTTTTGAGAGCAGTGGTGATGAAATAAATTACATAAAGTAATGCGCGTGGCGGGGTTCGAAGCCACGACCTACAACTCGTAAGTTGGGATCGATACCACTGGGCCACCACTGCTCCCTAAAAAGAAAAGCACCTATTGGTGCCAATTCTGAGTTCATTGTTGACCTTCTCATCATGTTTACGGTCTTCGGACTTTTCCATGTTACCAAGAGCTCAGGGTGGGATCTCTAGCATCTGGGATCCTCAGCCCAGAGTGGTGTTATAGTGTCTTCCAAGAACTTATATTGTTCAGAGTTAGTTCTTGCTCGTGATGTTAAAAAAGTACTACCCGCATGAAACGTGTCCTTTTTCTTTAACCAGTTATTTACCAAATTTAATCGTAATCTGTTTAGTTGTTATAGTGTGACGATATGACAGACAGACCCACTGATAAACACAGTTTCTTTCACATTTTATAATACTAGCTGTTGAAGCGGTTTTGCCTGCATATCCCAGGGATAAAAAAAGTGTTAAATTTGTCAATCAAGATAATAATCTACCTCTTTGGCAAGTTTAATCAAAATTCGTTCAACAGTTCTGACGTTTAAGTAACAAACATTCATACATCCAAACATCGAAACTCTCGCATTTATAATATTATGTGATTTTAGTGTATATTATGTTATAACATGGATGTTATAACTAAACGTTTATTACATTCTATATTAGTTGACATTATATTACAATTTGGATCTAATTGAAGCTTGATCTTACTGCGTAAACTTAATGAAATACTTACCTTGTAAATTCCTCAAAAATAATCAAAATACGAGTATTTTAACCGTGGCTGCTCGGAATGTAAAGGGCTATTGAAGGACACCATGGTTAAATAAGTACTTACAAGTCTGATAGTCCTGCCCTGGATGGGAGGACTCATTACTCACTATTCAGCTCATTACTCGGGAGGTTTCAAAAGACATAATATTTTTTTTGCCTGGGTGCGTTTAAAAACATCACAACAAACCCATATACAAACACCCAGTCCCGAAACAACTACTTGCAGATCAAGCAAAGATTTGTTACGTGCGGAGATCGAACCCGTGACACACAACCACACCCTGCGTAGCAGTCAAGCACTCAGCCACTGCACTAGCCGAGGCTTCCATTTTCAGCTTAACAATCAGGAAGAAAAAAGTGGGTAGGTTACCTCCCTATACTAATTTGCAACTTTATCTGTGGTATTAAAGAATCTTATTATCATAGGCCCTGAGTTTCTGCACGTGTGGTTGGTTAGGCCTCAAAATAATATCACCTCAGTCAGTGGCCGTGGTCAAATGTCATAGATAATGACTGTTGTGTGCCGCTGTAGAGAGAGCAGTGGCAGTGGTGACTAGTATGGTATCGATCCCAATTTACGACAAAGCTAACCCTGGAGCTAATTTTGGGAGATCCTGGAGAAAATTCCTGAACGTCGATGACGCGGTCTTCTGGGAGTCATCTGGGCCCTTAGGGCCTAATCCGACCCTGTCTATGGCTGGGTACTCACTTAGCAGCGTAGCACGTAACGTATCAGATACGGTATCAAGTGAGTACCTACGTAGGCACGAGCCCGTTGCGAACCGCTCGCTGTAAATTCGCAGTGATACCGCCTCTCGGCGAGTCATAAGCTGGGTACTCACTTAGCAGCGTAGCACGTAACGTATCAGATACGGTATCAAGTGAGTACTTAGGCACGAGCCCGCTGCGAACCGCTCGCTGTAAGTTCGCAGTGATACCGCCTCTCGGCGAGTCATACAAACACAAAGGCGGCTCGCAGTGTGCTCGGACGAGCCGTACCCACTTGCAGGTTGATACCGTATCTGATACGTTACGTGCTACGCTGCTAACTGAGTACCCAGCTATACAAACACAAAGGCGGCTCGCAGAGTGCTCGGACGAGCCGTACCCACTTGCAGGTTGATACCGTATCTGATACGTTACGTGCTACGCTGCTAATTGAGTACCCAGCTATACAAACACAAAGGCGGCTCGCAGTGTGCTCGACCGAGCCGTACCCACTTGCAGGTTGATACCGTATCTGATACGTTACGTGCTACGCTGCTATGTGAGTAGGTACCCAGCTTACAGTGTAACATGAATAAGTAGGCCTGGTTATGAGTATTTGACCAATCTTAAGCTATATAGTCTTCTAGGATAATAGAACAGAAACGAGCACCAAACATGAATCCAAGCCAATCCTTTTTACCCGACTGCGCGACGCAAAGGAGGGTAATGTGTTTATCAGTCTATGTATGTATGTTTGTTTCTATGTGGCGTTCTAGAGACCAAATGCGTAGGCCGATTTTGATAATTTTTACGTCAATCGATTCGTCTTAATCTCGCGAGTGTCACTAAAGACGTCATGACAGTAATCAAAATTCACCACAGCGACAACCAGACCCCATAATATTGTCACAATGAAAAAAAAATATGTCGATGAACTATGTCATGTGGGGTATCGTTGAATAGGTATTTTAAAATCATCTTTAGGTTTCCTTTATCATTTTTCATTTTAAATAATAGTTTAGGATATATAACGATTTAAAGTTGTTTAGCAAAACAATAATTCTCTGAATAGTAACTAAAAAGTATGAAATAAAAAAAAATATTTAACGAAAAACAAAAAACCCGACTGCGTTAAAAATACTAAAAAGAAAGAAACAAGTCCAGTAGTTAAGAATTCACTCATTCACACTCACAGTCGGGGCCCGTTGGGATGATTTGATTGGTATAATTTGAACGGGCCCCGACTGTGAGTGTGAATGAGTGAATTCTTATCTACTGGACTTGTTTCTTTCTTTTTAGTATTTTTAACGCAGTCGGGTTTTTTGTTTTTCGTTAAATATTTTTTTTTCCGAGTTCCTTTGTCTTTAATTCCGTTCGTTCCGAATTTGTTTAATTAGTATTTGTGTTATAAGACGTTGTCAAGAAGGTAAGACAGTTTAATTAATCAATTAGGAGATAATCTTGAAGTAGGAAGTTTTACAGATTTTAAAGAAAATTTGACTTCAAACCCGGGAATGAATTTCATCAAGAATATTTTCTTAAAACAAGCTTAATCAGCTAAATACCTACTGAAAGTTGCTTTATTTTTTAATTAAAAATATTGACTGTTACGTCAACATAATAAACGTCAGTCAAAAGAGCGGGAAAGTGCCCCAGCGGCGGCCATATTGGATGTGAATTGCGTTCCATTGTGCGCAGCGCTCGGCGGACGGCAGGCCACGTGCAGAGCACATCTGCCGAGCGGGTGACACGGCCACCCTCCTGCCTACATCTCTAAACACAGCTCGTTGCTCGTTCATACAACCCATTCACTTTGCAATTTATTGAAAATGATTTACCCAAAATGTTAATCAAACTCTATATTTACTGAACTAAGTTCCTTTTTCGTCAGCAATAGGTATCTTCCTTTGTTCTTTGCCATTAGACTCCTCACGCTGCCATTCAAAAATAATAGGCCTTTTAGTCTCTAGAAAAGCATCTAAAACACAGCAATTTTATGTAATAATAAAGGATCTTTCCTTTTATTAATATACTGATATTAAGTTCACAATTAATTTCGCAAAATAAAATTAACACGAGAAGAACAACAAAACCGTTGTAATAAAACCGATATTAGTGCGGTAGGTGTGTGCGCGCATGCGCGGGCGGAGGGTCGCCCTCCAGTCCTCCCCTTCCTATTACGCACTCTATTTAGGGGCTGCTACAAAGAACAACTCCGGCCTATCTATTTTGGTCTTACTCCGGAATATTGTCATAGACAAAGTTATTGGATTCTGAACGTTCCTTGCCCGTGATAAAATATGGCGATATTAAGGCGGGAAATAAAATTGGCGGGATAATTTCGTAAAAAGATGAGTTTTGAAGTTCTTGGGTCGGTTAGTAGGCGGGTTGATCATCGTAGTGTGCGATCAACCCAAACAGTTTCTATTTCTTTGTGACGCCTAGAGGATTTATCCTTTTCTTTTGCATCGCGTATTTAAATTACAGTAAAATTTATACCCACCCAAAAACTATTGAAATAAGTATCAAATTCCAAACACGACCATGTAAATGGTAGCAAATTGAGACGAAATGTCATAGGTGAGTGAGATAGTTAATTTATTTTGTATCAATAATGATTTGGAGGCTGAGCGGAGTTGAGCGGAAGCGGGTAGACCCCGGCTGCGCCTCGGTCCGGTCCGGAAGCGGCGCCTCCGGTCCACGGGTCGCCGGCGAAAGGTCACAGGGCATTGCTGATGGACCAAATCTTAAATTAAATACGACGAGGCCCTGTCGCATAACTGATTTCAGGGTATTGGCTGGGCCGACGATATTGTTTCGTATTTTGACGACGTTTTGCTGTTTTTAATTGATGGAAATTATTTTGTAATTAGTGTTTGTAATTTTGATGGCTCTACTGGCGCAGTGGCTGAGCGATTGACTGCTGCACAGCGTGTCGCGGGTTCGATGCCTTTTTTATTTCGTGGTAAAATCATGGAATGAGTCTTCTCATCCAGGGCAGAGTAGGAGGGACTGTCAGAGTTGTAGTGTAAAATCCATGGTGTCCTACAATAGCCCTTTACGTTCCGGGATCATAAATATTTCTATGATCTAGTTTTTCCGGGTCTGGGTGTTTGTGTATGTGAGTTTTTACTTTGTAAACACGCAACGCTTTTTTTTTTAAAGAAAAACATAAATTACGACATTCTATCTATTTGTCAATTTAGTACAGCGTTGAAGATATCATATGCAGCATTTTCTTTCTTAAAACTGTTTCGCTATACGCGGGAATCGAAGCCGCCATACTGTTGAACGAGTCATTTTTCACCGTAACTGTGCTAACAGTACAAACTGAGAGTAACTGTCTGACTCCCATTAAGAGATAAACTTATAAAATCCTGAAATAGCAGTATTTTTCTATTTTTTTCTAGAGTTTTCCCGGTATTTCCTCTGTACTCTGTCGAACCAGAATTTTCTCTTAGACCGACATTATATTTCTTTATAAAATGAACCTTACTCAATTAGAAAAAGAGCTCAGAATCGAAAAACAAATAAGGTAACATGTGATCTTTCTAAAATCAACGTTTAACTGGTTACTGGTTGGATATAGACTTGTATCGAACGTCTATAAGGGTGAATATGCCACACTTTGGCAGGTAGGTAGTTTCATTCTAACTACTATAATCCACACTGTTCCTTCAATCGCCCTGCGTCTCAGGGCCGCGGGATCCTGCTTAACAGTCCCGTGACCCCGGCAGATGTACAGAGTATAATTTCCAATTAGCCGCGAAGATAATTAGAGAACTTAGATGGGATTATTGATTGTCATAACAAATAAGTATAGATCTAAAATTAGACTACCGCAAAGTTTCATAGGACAGAATGTTGTCGCTGTCGTAAATTTTGGAACGAAGTTCCTTATCGGGCGTTGTGAAAGGGGGCTAGACGGAAAAAAATCTTACCAAAAAGTTGTCACGACACTTTTTGGAACGAAGTTCCTTAACGCGCGTTGCGAAAGGGTGCTAGAGCTCAAAGAGTGGAGTGGAGTGGAGTGGAGTGGAGAGGAGCGGAGCGGAGTGGAGTGGAGTGGAGTGGAGTCACGACGATTAATTTGTTGAGTGTATACAGTAACTTCGTTCCATCCGGGTGTCCCTTGACACCTCTCAAGTTTTTTTCTAATTAGGTATACCCGGCTGTGGATGACGACATTGTTGGTTTTGAGTACTCAAAATTGTAGAGTATCTAAACAACAACATAAAAAAGATTGTTTACACCGCGGTACTAGAGAATGAGGCACACGGCATAACGTCATCATCAGCTTATAATGTTCCCACTGCTGGGACACAGGCCTCCTCTCTGTGAGAGGGAGTGGGCCATAATCCAACACGCGGGCGCCCAGTGCGGATTGGTGGATGTCACATGTTTTCGAATTTTTGGTTCTAGGACATGCCAGTTTCCTCACGATGTTTTCCTTCACCGCTTTGAGAGCAGTGGTGATGAAATACGAGTAAATTACACTAAGTAATGCGCCTGGCGGGGTTCAAATCCACGACCTACAGCTCGTAAGTCGGGACCGATACCACTGGTCCGCTACTGCTCTTCGAAAACGAAAAACCAACATGGCATAACGCACAGTCAGTTTTTTTTTGTTTTTCTTTATGTTGTAACTCTTTGGATATTGGACAATATCTCCCCCAACTCCTTCCAGAAACTCTTTCTATAGCCTTTCTATAGGGCCGCTTCGAACCATCGGCCTTAACGTGTTTTTCACCTTTTCAATGGCGCGGCTTATGGGTTTTAAGTCTAACAGCTCCTGAAATATTATAAACCTAGGATTGTTTGTTGTATTTTAAGGGTTTTGGTAAATTAAAATCTAGCAGTTACAAACAACTCCTCAAGAAAACTAGCTGTAAAACTAGGATTTTTTCTACGTTATTACAAAAATCTTCAATTTACCTACCGAGTTTTCAAATCTCTGCAACGCTTAGTTTAAACACGTTCAAACCCTGATAACTTTTTAACGATAGGTTACAATCCTACTTTAATATTATAAATGCAAAAGTTTGTTACTCTTTCACGCAAGAACCACTGAAAGGATTTGGCAAAAATTTGGTACACAGATAGTTTATAATCTGGATTAACACATAGGATAGTTTTTATCCCGATTTTATGTTCCCGTGGGATAATTTTCGAGTTGTTGCGGGTGAAGCCGCTGGCAACAGCCAGTTTAATAAAAACGGCATTTTATTTTAAAGAACAAACATAATTTTTCGTAACTATTAAACTAAGGCTTGTGTTTAAACACCACCCAAAAAAGTACCTATTTTACTTCCAAAAAAATTCTAAACGGTTACCAAAATGGATAAATGGTAACCAAATAACGTTTCCTAAGTAATAAAGAAATAAACCTATTACGTGTAATAAAAAAAATCTACCTAAGCAGGGTCGACGAAGCCTCGCTTCGCAGGGCTTCTATTTCTGTGTACAAGGTTTAAAGGAACCTAACCAAACCGAACTTCGGTGTGTCCTTGAAATCTTGCTAAAGCGAGTTTTAGATTTGGTGACCATTTATCCATTTTGATATACAAAAATAATTATTGATGCGCATTTAAATTTAAACTAAGTGAACTATGATTTGATGATTCTAAAGTTTAGATCTTGTACCAGCTTCATTAGGTAATGCTTGACTCATCACAACAATAACTGCAAAACATGCATATCAATACATAGGTACCTAATAGTATGAAGATACGGTTATCAAACCAATTTTTAACCGACTTCAAAAAAAGGAGGAGGTTATCAATTCGACTGTATTTTTTTTTTTTTTTTTTTTTTTTTTTTTATGTTTGTTACCTGATAACTTGCGACTGGGTGAACCGATTTTGATAATTCTTTTTTTATTCGAAAGCTGGTGCTTCCCGTGTGGTCCCATTGTCACCATTTCACGATCTGATGATTGGATCTTGGAGAAATCGAGGGCAACCCTCAAATTTTATTGGCTGACACATAGTTTTTCGCAAATCTTATGAAGTAAATCAAGTACTTGCGTATGGAAATCATCATCTCATGTAGCTGAGCTGATGATGGAAGGTTCAACTCCTCATGTAAGAAAATTATGTTTGTGTTCGCATATCTCCGGAACTACAAGTCCGATTTAAGTAATTCTTTTTTTATTGTAGTAGGTATTGTCCAACTTAGGGAAAACTGCAAATTTCATCAAAATCGGTTCAGTAGTTTTTGAGATAGGGATGAATGAAATGTTAATGAGATGTTAACGATGTTATTACCGGTGCTACGGATTACAAAATTCTAGTGCACATGTAAGAAAATGATGTATTTGACAAGAATTTTGGTTGAATATTTAAACTAAAAAGAGTAAAATAAAAACTTTTTCCAAAAAAATGTGACCGCCTTCAAAAACAACCACAAAAAAGTGTAAAATAACCTAAAAAACTTTTCTTTCGGAAGTCGGTGGCAAATGAGACAATTAAATTAATAAAAAAAAGTCACCGACTTCCGAAAGAAAAGTTTTTTAGGTTATTTTACACTTTTTTGTGGTTGTTTTTGAAGGCGGTCACATTTTTTTGGAAAAAGTTTTTATTCATATCAATAGGTGATAAGATGATAAGTGAAATTATATCTGAACTTATTACTCATTCAGGTTATGACTCAGGGTCACAGCTGTGTCAATCTTTTAGCCTCAAGGGAACTTTACTCGTAAGCACATCTTAAAAGGTTACCGCGGAACTGGAACGTAAAGAACAATTCGGTATTTGACTAAAAAATTTGGTAACCGTCAGTTAGTTTATCCAAAAATAATTGACGCATATTTTTTCCTTTGTTACGTACTTAACGAAAATGACGAAGATTGATTCACTTTGAAAATTGCCAATACGTCACAAAAAAAGTAATATTTATACTTGCTTCTGACGTCACGAATTTTGATGCGTTATGCCTTTGTAAATATGCATTGATTGAATAGCTGAAAAAATAGACCAGATCCAGAACAATTATTTGCAGAACATACTGTAAATATTTGTTAGGTGTGGGATCGAACGGTGGTGGACGCCCACGGCGACGGACGTCTCAAGACGATCTCCGGCCACCGTAGGCGCGTGTATGCGGGCAGCGAGTAAAGGGCTACTCGCTGCCCGACTATGGACCATGCCCGGGTCGACGGCGCGTTGTGTCCCTCTCAGAGGGTCAAAGCCTGCCGGGGTCGCGGGATTATTTCCTTACCGTGACCCCGGAACATAAAGGGCTATTGAAGGACACCGTGAATTTTAGTCAGTACAAGTGTGACAGTCCCTCCTGCCCTGTCCGGGGTGGGAGGACTCATTTGATGATTTTACCACGCTAAAAAAAAAAATGGCGGATCGAACCCTCGGCACGCTTCGCTAAAGTCGATCATTCAGCCACTGCGCCAACATTAGAATTGCTCTAGCAAATAAACTAGGTATTTTAAAATCAGCCTTACATTTGTACATTTACTTATTGTTTTTGTCTTTACACATAAATATCTTTTACTTGGATACTCGTATACAAATGCCTACGTGACATAAGCCATGGCGGTACTGTGGAAGTACTACTATGTAAGAAAGACTGGCCTGTTGGTGTAGTGGTTAGTGACCCTGACTGCTATGCCGGAGGTCGTGGGTTCGATTCCCACCCAGGACAAATGTTTGTGTGATGAGCACGATCATTTGTTCTGTGTCTGGGTGTAATTTATTTATAATATGTATGTATTTAGAAATATATAAGTATGTTTATCAGTTGTCTAGTACCCATAACATAAGCTCTGCTTAGCTTGGGACTAGATGGCGTTGTGTGATAGTTGTGGAATATTTATTATTTATATTTATTATAAAGAAAGAAAGAAAGAAAAAACATTTATTGGCACAGACACGAGGGTATAGCACAATAAAAAAACATGCAAAATTAAAAAGAACAAGTGGTTTTTTTTTTAATTAAGTACTTAAAACTATTTGGAACAAAAATTGTTTGCCCCACAGCTGCTCCAAACAGGCTCAGTTCAGCATAAATATCAGGCAGCTAAGTGCCTGACGCTGGTTTTCAACTGGACCTGGTTGAGAGGTGTGTCCCACTTGCATTTATAGAACCTGTAGATGAATTGGATAACTGACCTAACCTCTTGATGGTGCCTCTCCTATGGGTCCATTAGAGGTAGCTCGCCGTCTGACCGAGGACCAGGCCCAAGTTGTCAGCGCGTAGTGTTCAGTTAGCAAACTGATAAGGGTAAACCGCCTGTCGACTCTGGAATGACTCCAGGGGGGGTATAACCAGACTTGTTCCAGTGAGTGAACGAGAAGGCGCTAGGCGACTTGCATAGCTCTGTCACTTTCACTCGCTGGAATAAGCCTGGTTTTAAGACGTTGTAATACCTCCCCTGGCCATTCCATGTGTGGATCGGAAGTGATCGAACTGTAAGGGACTTTACTTATGGTGCGATGCGACGCAAGGCGACGCGATTCGATCGCATTCTAACTACAAGTGAAAATCAACCTTGCCACTAAGAAATAAAGATGCAATTCGATTGACTTGACGTTGTCATGGCCATCGTGTTTTGTTTTTCTACCCATAGATAACAACGTGTTTTATGTCTTATGTCATAGTGGTAAGGTTGATTTTCACTTGTAGTTGGAATTCGTTCGAATCGCGTCCCATCGTACCATGAGTAAAGTCCCATATCTATGACTTTAATTCACTTCGAGCATTTCCAGCAACGTCATTGACTATTCTTCCAAATAATTATTGCTAAGTGGTCGGTTTCCCTCTCAGAGGGCCAAAGCCTGCCGGGGTCGCGGGATTATTCCCTTACCGTAACCCCGGAACATAACAGGCTATGAAGGACACCGTGGATTTTAGTCAGTAGAAGTCTGACAGTCCCTCCCGCCCTGCCCGGGGTTGGAGGACTCATTTGATGATTTTACCACGCTAAAAAAAAAAAAAAAAGTGGTCGGTTTAGACCCGCTCATCATAACAAAAACATAACTCTCTTTTCTAAGTCGACGCAGTCGGGTAAAAACTCTCGAAACTGAGTGTACTGGTGTGTTACTTGGCCGGGGACGATGTCGATGCATGATGACACGGTTTGGAGTTCTGCTCATTGTGCAAGCTAATAAGAGCGTGAAGTTTATAGTTTAGTAGAGATGAGTGACGTCAGCAGAATGATCACGAGGTGCTTCTGTAGACCCTGATATTGGCTAGATGGAAGTTGATAGAGATATTTACAACGACGATATACGAATTTTCAGAGATTTTCTCCGAATTTCGCCATCTTTTTTTAAATTTGATTCTTGGCAGTTCTTAGCTTACATCGAAATCGCTTCTACTGTTTTGCCATAAAGTCATAACAAACAGACAGAGAGATAAACAAACACTAACAAATGTTCCTGAAATCAAATTATTACATAATTTTAAGTTTTTATTTACTCGTTCGTTATATATACGCAACGTATAGTTTACTTCGACCCCACTCTGCCAGTGACTCATGGCGCAGTGAGGAAAACGTTCAGTAGGTATCACAAACACTTAGTCATATCTATACAATTCTATCCACATAAAAACACACGAATCGAAACTCTATAAACCAGTAAGTAAGAGTCATTTAACAATAGTCACAAAATGACTTGGACCTTGCTCAATGATTGGACTACAGCAATTTTGAAGTGGACGCTTTAATTATTTTTAGTACAAAAGGAAGTCTATGTAGAAATATATTTGTTCAATCAAAGTTCGAAAGCCTTGGTGGTTTCTAATTCTCCTTACAGACAGTCCATTTAAAAAACGAATTAGTCTTAAAGTTTTCTGAGCATTTTTACCTAAAGGGGGCTTAGATCATTGACCTTTTGAATATTATGTTGGTAAAGCGATGGGAAGTGCTACTTTTGAATATTAGATCTCCCAGGTTGGACATGGTTACATAAGGTTTTTGCATTAGTAGCAGCAGATACCAAGGTTTGTGGACGATTGCTTATAACTTTTGACTTAAGCATATCTGGTGAACTTTTAGTGTACAGTCAATGGGGAAGGCAAGTCGCAGCTAATTGAAGATGGCGCCACCATAGCTTAGTCCTAATCCAACCAATGACGTAGTACTATTTTGAAGTACCTTTAAGATTTGAACCAATGACGATGCTTGGAACAAGCTATACTAGCGCCATTAGTTCCCCAGTTGCCATCCCCATTGTGATGTTGAATCATCATCATCAGCCTATAATGTTCACTGTTGGGACACAGGCTTCCTCTCTGTGAAAGTGATTGGGCCGTAAATGCCGTAATCCACCACGCGGGCATAGTGCGGGTTGGTAGATGTTGTTGATGTTGAATGCCCTACATCGGCGATTGTTTTCCTTGTCAAACAAGTACGTAGATATGAATCTTTTAACCTCAACTCAACCTTAACTTGGTTTTTACTCAATCGCGTAGCAACCTACATCAGTACCAGGATAATTCGGGGTTCCCAGACTCCGGCTCTTATTTTATCGAACAGGAGTTTATATGAGTCACCAATATAATATGAGTGTACACGGATAGCGACCGGCGTATTACCCCAGCCGGTATGTTGTATGTGATATCAAGATGGGGAGGTGACGCACGCACGGACCTGGCGTTTTCCTGATAAGATGGCGATGGTGGTCTGAATGTTCGATATTTTTGGTAGCCACTACTAAAGACTGGTCGATGGAGACAATTGTTAATCTGCTGGATATTATTTTCTCAAATCTCGTTAGAAACCTTATACAGTCCGCTAAAATTTCAGCAGATGTTTGTGCTTACTTGCTTGCGTGTTTGTTTTGAAAAATAGTATGGCGATGGCGCTAAAAGTGTGAAGTATAACAGAATGCGCACGAACGCGAGTATAGGTCATTCTGACGTTGGATGTCCGCTTCATGCACACGTGGAACTTTTAGCGGACATCCTTAACTCAAGCAATGGTAACGGTTTTTTGTTCGACTACGCAGGCTACTCTATGGTGTGTGCTCCCTACCCTCGCAACCAATTGTCAAAGAGTTGCACATGGCCGCAAAATCATGTTTACAACGTGTAACGTTTATAGCGCAAAACCTCTCGTGGGGTAACTCAGCCCATGTTGCTGAACAATGTTTGTTATAATACTTTTGGAAATTCGGAAAAAAAAGACTACTGATGGTCTCGATCAATTTCTCATTTTGTATGAAAAACCATTTTTTTTTGCGAATTTCCGAAAGTCTGAGCTGAGTCATGGGCTGAGTTACCCCACGAGAGGTTTCGCGCTATTAACGTTGTATATTTTTATTATTACAATCATATTTCCCATAAATCCGTTTGACTTTAGCAGCAGTTTTAATGCAACATGTTTTTAATTTTTTTTTTAATTCTTTGCTGCTGTATAGTGGATGCGTTTACAAACATTGAAGCTCACATACACAAACATATAACTAGATGCCAATAATAACTCAATGCTTTAAACTAATTATGCCTGCAGCCGGATGTTCCAGGAATCAGGCTCAATAATACTGCACCGGACAGAGACCCGATACCAGGAAATGGTTTACGTGGAAATTAGAATTAGCAGAAAACTGTTCATACCTGTATACCTTTGAGTAGTTTCCAAATACCCGAGGAAACAGCAAGGGCTGGAGAATTGAAAAATAGGTATTTGTAAAATCTATTGCTGTCGCACAGTGCCCACAACAGAGTTACAGAGCGCGATAGAGACAACAGCAGCTTGGACCGAAAATACCTTATTAAATGGCACAAAATCAACGATTCGTAGTCCCCTGATTACTCCTCCAAAACTTAACCGATTTCACTATTTTTTTCTTTAAAAAATAAAGAAAGGCATTGACCGTGTTCCTAAGTTTTCCTTTTTTTATATAACCTCGTCAAATTTGTTTTCTGGATATTTGAACACAGCGGAAAATCTGGCTATTTTTTTAGGATTTTGAATGTGCATATCTCTTTTAATAATTAATTTATGGAAAAAAGGAAAACATAGAGACATGCCAATAGTGGTCATAGATTTTTTGTAAAAAAAATATTGCTCTACTGGCATTATCCAGGAAGAAAACAGGGGACTACGTTTGTATGGAAAAACGACCGTGCTGTTTCCTCTTAATGTCGAGCTAGATATTATGTGTATCCAATTAATTGTCAAAAGTATATCGATCTGTGCTAGAATACATGCGGGCCGTCCGTCCGTCCGTCCGTCCGTCTGTCCGCAGTTTAGCTCAGAGACGCACAGTACTAGAGAGCTGTAATTTGGTGTAAATATACGGATTTGTTGTGCCGAAAAAGTGGTAAAATAAAATCTCGTAAAATATTTTTTTTTAGGGTACCTCCAGTACTTACACGTAAAGTGAGGATTTTTTTTTTCTCGCGTACCCCTTAGTGTGGGGTATCATTAAATAGGCCATTAAAAAATAATGATAGTTTCCATTTACAATTTTTTGATAAAAAAATTTCTTTGTGAAATATTAAGCTTTAAAGTGCTAAATTTTGCTCGATTCGAGTGTCCCCCCCCTCTACCAGCTAAACGGTTATGTTTGGGGGTGTGAAAAAATTCACAATAGTAGTATAAATAACGCAGTTTAAAAGAAAATTATCATGACTAAGTTATAGGCTTTACAACTTTACGAGTAATAGTCGACCAACTTATAAAATGTAGTTGATATCATATTTTCTTAAACAAAATGTATCAGAGACAACTGCAAATGTAAGTTTGTCAACTTTATTTTTACAGCTTTTATAGGTATGTTTTTTGGGGATAGGTAGGTTTTTATCGTCAACTATTTTTAACTAAATTCAAAAAAAGGAGGAGGTTCTAAATTCGTTGTAATCTTTTTTCTTATGTATTTCCCCGATTTCTCAAAGACTCCTGGACCGATTTTGAAAATTCACCTTTTTAAAATTAAATTCAGCGAATCAGTTTAGTTAGTTCGCATAAGTATTTTGATTCGCAACTACGGAACCCTACACTGTGCGTGGCCCGACACGCACTTGGCCGGTTTTAAGTTTTTATTAAAGATTAAACTTGATCAAATAAGTAACAAGAGTACGTTTATAGAAAAAGTCAGTAAATAAAAAATACAGATCCATATACAAACGAGCTTTTCTTTAGTATCTGTAGTCTGAAAATGTAAAATAATTAATTCTTGGAAAATCACAGAATATTCACGAAATAAAACTTTGAATAAAATCAGCTGCATAAAAGCTGCATTACTGCACAGAATTTATTGTAATAATCATTAAATTTCAGTGGAAATGCGAAGAAAATGTTGCTATCATTTTCTGTTCAGAGAGTCGTGAATTTTCAGGAAGCGACTGTTATGTAATATTATCAGTTCACAGGAAAAGTCCGCTGTTAGTAGATATTTTTAATTGGACCGTGCAGCTCAGCATCCAGGAATAGACAGTCTATCTAGACTCGCCCACTTGCTCCTTGCAACATCCTGGATTAAGGAAGAAAATATTTTTAATGTTAAAATAAAAATCCTAGAATTTTTGTGATTGCTTATTTTAGAATAAACTATTTATGGAATAAAAGTTAAATCTATGGAACAATATTTAAAAAAAGTTAACTTCTGTGGTCGTGGGTTCGATTCCCACCCAGGACAAATGTTTGTGTGATGAGCACGATCATTTGTTCTGTGTCTGGGTGTAATTTATCTATAATATGTATGTATTTAGAAATATATAAGTATGTTTATCAGTTGTCTAGTACCCATAACACAAGCTCTGCTTAGCTTGGGACTAGATGGCGTTGTGTGATAGTTGTGGAATATTATATTAACTACCCAAAGGAGAAATGGTCGTTGATTCTGTCAGTAAAAGACTGACATGAAGATATGAATGACGATGTCATGGCTGCAAAAGTGGTCATCTAACCTCATGATGTCCCTCTATACCAATCTGGTTCTACAGTTTTTCCTTCTCATCGACCAATCCTGAAGCAGCAGAAATAGACGGTTTATTCTCGCAGCAGACACAAACACAACAACATACGAGAGAACCACTAGTTCGTATCCAAACCAACCAAAAATAAGTAGAACGCATACATGAAACGCCAAACAGCAGCTCCATAAACAATATCTTCCAACGTGTTTGAAATCACATTGGCCCGTGAGGCTGTGAAGCTGTGATGAGCAGGGAATTATCAACAATTTTCAATAGCGCAGTGTTTTCCACAGCGAGAGCCCACGTGCTAGGAAATTGTATTAATCCGTCGATAAACTAGGACACGCAAAATGGCGCTCGATTCTATCTCAAAATAGACGAGAGCTTTTTCAGTTCGTCTTATTTATTTTATATTAAGTAGTGGTTTGGTCGGCTTTCTACGAACAGCTCAAATTTTAACGGAGTTATGCAGTGTTGTAAAAAGTAATGTAGCTTTTCATTTTGATGGAATGTTTTCTTTAAAATCTTTGACAATAGGTGTTTTGAGTATGTTTTGTGTTTGTACTAATTTGTCGGTTTTTTCTGGGTGAATCAGATTTCCGGAATAGCAGACTTGTTTCTTCATAACGGCTCATTAACTCGGAGATTGCTGGTCTCGCTACAGAATTCTTTGTGATATTAGTGTCAATTAGTTTTGTAGTTATTTTGATGGAGATTTGTGGAGTTTGGCACAAATACAGACCGGACTAGCAATGGTTGAAATCGAGCTGCAGGTGGATAGCTAAAGATGATGAAGAGATTTTGGACAGTATTTTGTTTTGAATTATATTATGTACAATTACAACGAGTGGTGAATACTGTAGTGGTTGAAAACAGTCCACTTTCCCACGACACAGCCCACTTCACATGATCATTATATATGAAAAAGCCACATTTGGTTCATCAACATTGGAAAGCTTTTTACCTAACCACAAAAAACGAATGTAGGTATATAAATAGGTAGGTAAATAAAGTGTATTTTTTTCATTTTTTCTGCCTTAAAGGAAACTAATAAGATTTGAAAAAATAAATGGCCGATGGAAAAAGGAAAGTGGTTCCAGCAGTGATTTTTTATCTTGTGAGAATGGTACCGGCGACGTTGGCGGCGCCATCGATCCGACTGGCGTGGCTCCTACGTCTACCTATTCTTATAGTACCTACCTACCGTCACGCTAATACCAATCTTTATTAGTTAAAACTAATAATATAAATATATAATAATACTAATAGGTATTTTAAATGGGCTAAAATTTAAATGCGCATCAATAATTCTTTTTGTATACCAAAATGGATAAATGGTCACCAAATCTAAAACTCGCTTTAGCAAGATTTCAGGGACACCCCGAAGTTCAGTTTGGTTATAGGTTCCTTTAAAACTTGTCTTTGTTTTTTTATTACACATAATAGATTTATTTCTTTATTACTTAGGAAACGTTATTTGGTGACCATTTATCCATTTTGGTAACCGTTTAGATTTTTTCTTGTTAGTAAAATAGGTACTTGTTTGGGTGGTGTTTAAACACAAGCCTTTTAAATGCTTGCCGGGGTCGCGGGACGTATCTTATTACCGTGACCCCGGAACATAAAGGGCTATTGAAGGACACCATGGATTTTAGTCAGTACGAGTCTGGCAGCCCCTCTCGCCCTGCAGGGCAGGTGGACTCATTTGTTGATTTTACCAAGGTAAAAAAAATGGTATTTTAAATGCAAAAAAAGAGTTTATTATTTACTACTTAGCTGCTGCCTGCGACATCCGTCGTCTGCGTGAATGTGTTGAAGAAATAAAGGTTCACTGCTGGTTTTCTGTAGGTGATAGCTTGATAATATGTAGCCTATATGTTGACCCCACTTCTTAATAATATTCGTGCTAAAGAAGTAAGTCCATGCAGTATTTTTTGAGTTTATCCCGGACATACATACAGACAAAAACTATATTTTTAGCTTCAGTATCCATTGTAGATCACACCTCAATATTTAAAAAAAAATAACAATGTACAGTTTTGACTTTCCTACCATTTTATTATAGGTATGTTTGTTTCGCTATAACGTCTAAACTGCTGGATCGATTTTGGTGTGTTTTGGTACACCATCAGGTGAGACCTTGGGGCAGGAAGTAAGCTGCTGTTGAGAATCTGGCTAAACTTTTGAGGAAGAGCATTTTACATAGATACTTATATAAAAACTAATCGGTATATACTGGGAAAATCAAAATCAACTGTGATTCTTTGAACGTATTGGCTATTTGTAGAGTTAGGTAGCAGTTTGCTTAACAGCCGAAATCAATTAACCAAATAATTAACACGTGTTTTTTAATCAATCAATATTAGCAAACAAGCCATGGAGTTTCTTGCCGATTCTTCTCCATGGATCGACCACCCCGAACTGAGCAACTGTTGTCGACGTTTTATAAGTGCCCCGATGGGCCTATGTGAAATAAAAAACACATCAAAATTCGGGAGTCTATCAGGACTCGTGACGTCATAACGCACTAAAAATTAACATCATCAGCCTATAATGTTTCCACTGCTGGGACACAGGCCTCCTCTCTGTGAGATGGAGTGGGCCATAATCCACCACGCGGGCCCAGTGCGGGTTGGTAGATGTCACATTATGTCTTCGAATTTTTGGTTCTAGGACATGCCAGTTTCCTCACGATGTTTTCCTTTACCGTTTTGAGAGCAGTGGCGATAAAATCATTTACACAAAGTAATGCGCCTGGCGGGGTTCGAACCCACGACCTACACTTCGTAAGTCGGGACCGATACCACTTTTTTTTTTTTTTTTTTTTAGCGTGGTAAAATCATCAAATGAGTCCTCCAACCCCGGGCAGGGCGGGAGGGACTGTCAGACTTCTACTGACTAAAATCCACGGTGTCCTTCATAGCCTGTTACGTTCCGGGGTTACGGTTAGGGAATAATCCCGCGACCCCGGCAGGCTTTGGCCCTCTGAGAGGGGGGCCCCGTCATTATGCTGACGCTCTTTGAGGCGCGCGTGGGACACAACGCGCCGTCGACCCGGGCATGGTCCTTGGTCGGGCAGCGAGTTGCCCTTTACTCGCTGCCCGCATGCCCGCGCCTACGGTGGCCGGAGATCATCTTGCGACGTCCGTCGCCGTGGGCGCCTACCACTGCGGCTGGGGCGGAGGGAGGACGCTGTCCTCTCTCGCTCGCGGCCTGCCTCCTCCTTGACGAGCATTACTGCCTCGCAGAAGGAGCTGACCGCTTCCCACTCCGTCTCGCCCCGCAGCATGGCCGCAACCAATGCCGGGCGCGAGAGGTCTCCGCCTATCGCAGCCGTGAGGACACGTCGGTGCTCCGCCCAAGCTGGGCAGTCTTGCACCGTATGCTCCACCGTGTCCTCCGGGCGATCTTCGCAGTGGTGACACCCAGGCGTCTCCTCCTTTCGCATCAGCCACAGGTACCTCCCGAAACTTCCGTGTCCGGTGAGGACCTGCGTCAAGCGGTAGGTCAGGACGCCATGACTTCTCTCCAGCCACTCCTCAAAGAGGGGTCTTACCGCCGCAATTGCGGCGTGCCCGGCCGTCGGTCGCGACAGTCGTTCCTTCCATACTGCCCTGAGATCGCGCCGGAGGTCTTCGCGCCGCGCCTCGACTTCGCGAGGCAGCGGGGTCACGCCCCGGCTCTGCGCCTCCACGCGCCACTCATAGACGCGCTGGAGGGCAGTCGCCTCCAGATCCCAAGGCAGCAATCCGGCAAGCAGGTTGGCCGATTCGCCGGCAATCGTGCGGTATCCCCGGATCATTCGGATAGCCATGACCCTCTGGCATGCGGCCAGCTTCTGTGGTCGCGTCCGGATGCTCAGGGCCCACACAGGGGCCCCGTAGAGGGCCATGGACCGCACGACGCCAGCGTACAGCCTACGGCAGGAAGCGTTTGGCCCGCTGAGATTGGGCAGCAGTCGCCTGAGGGCGGCTGCTGTACGGTTCAGCTTTGGGGCCAAACTCAGGAAATGCTCCCTGAAGTTCCACCGGCTGGGACCGATACCACTGGGCCATCACTGCTCCCTAAAAAAAATTATACCACTTACCAATTTAATTTTGTCGTCAATATTTTTTAATACTCTAACAAACTAATTACACTTATTCAATGCACAGTCCAATAATATTTTCATGCCATTCAAAATCAGACCACATTCATTCGTAAACAACTGCTATTTTTGTAAAATTAAGTCTAAAATGCTAGACAGAACGTATTCCTTCACGAGTGAGGGGGCGGGCGTCGGTTCAGCTGCGTCTCTGACGTCATCACCCTCACGCACATAACTGGAGCTGGCCTCGTGTGCGTCATGTTCAGCTGATGGTCCGAGTTATGGCTGCAATGTGGGAAGACTTCTTTAATCAGCATGTCATGGGAAATTTTCGTTTTTGGTTGGAGGAATTGTTTAAGTTATGTTTTTTTTGGGACAAGCAAAGTCAAAGTCAAATCATTTATTCCAATTTGGCCATCAAAGAGGCACTTTTGAAAGTAGATTATTAAGTTTGAAGGAGATAGGAAGGGATGGGATTGATTCTACACCCATTCGCAAAGGTAGGTTGTATGGAGGAGAATGGGCAAGAAACTCTATACTTACTCTAATCCTCAATGTCGTGTGTCAGTTTGAATGTTTGTAAAAACATCCAGAAAACAGGTGTAATGTCTGTAGTGTTTTTTAAGCCTCTGCTACTCCTGAAAATATAAGCACCAATAGTGGGAGCCACGCGGAAAGCCGGCGCTGAGCTGTGGTGTAGCTCTCGTTAGCCCCTTTGCACACTGGGCGACGCAAGTCTCCGATACCTTATGATTTTGGTATTCATTGACGCGTGCTTTTGTTGGAACCTCTATAAGATGGGTTTGTATTGCGATAGCCGCTTGGATACCGAAGTCGTAAGGTATCGGAAACTTGAGTCGCCTTGTGTACGAAGGGCCTTAGAATATATAGGTAAATCCGATTAACGTTAAAATTCTGAATATCATAACTACAATGCCAACAAAACCTTCGTTACTGATTTCTTTAGACTTCTAAGATCTTGTATTTCGAATAAGGTTACGAACCTGCTTACTCACTAATCTTAAAATCATCATCCCATAAATATTCCCAGTGCTTGGACATGGACCTCTTCTCTGTGACCCCGACTGGGCTATAATCAACCACGCGGGCCTAGTGCTGATTGGTAGATGTTTGATATTTTTAAGCCTGGAATATCAATAAAAAAAAAATCTTACAGTCTGGTCAATACTCGAATTAAAAATAACTAAAACCCGACTACGAGAAAAATGTGCACTGAAAAGTATAAAACAAGAACAATATTAATTTGACCGATATTGTGCTAGCCGTGGTCGTGTGCCACCTACCTAATGAAGTTTGGGTGAAACAACCGCAGGTGAAAATTGTAGTAGTTATCATGTCAGTCTAAAAACTTAAAGGTACCCATTTTTCCCTATATCGGGACGTCTGTCCCGACTCCCGACTGTCATAAAAAATATTTACCTATATCAGTTGGCAGACTGAATGTCTGACAACGGTCTAACCGTCTGGTGTCTGTAATGCGCGGTAATTGGGTTGTGGAGGTGAGAGGTCGGCCAGCCAGACCGCGCTGTTTTAATATTTATTTTCAGCCGCAGACTGAAATCCTGGGCGTCGACCACCACTGACCGACGTTACCTTTTTATGTTCTACAAGCTGACCCGGCAGACTTCGTATCGCCTCAGAATTTGATTTCTAAATGACTTTAATTGATTTCTGGACGAAGGCGACGCGACGGGACGAACACAAATATTTGACAGGTCGGAATAGTTTCTAAGGGAAAACGAAATTGTTGATTCCTACTCTTTTATCATATTTACTCACCTTTTTAACGTTCCCTGCAGGGCTAGCATGCGCAAGGCGACATTATCTCGTATTTTGTCGTTCTCGATTCGTTTGTCACTTTTCATAACATGCGCACCACGCCACGCTCGAGAAGATATCTCGTCGTGACTTCGCCTTCACGACGCGAGATAACCGATGTTACTATTTCACGAAAACAAACCTTATTAGTTAAGTTACGTCGCAAAATTTTATCCTGCTGTCAGATTGACATTAAGTTTTGTTGTTTTGCTCGATTCGCGCCTTAAAAACGAGTATTATTTTTATTTTAGAGAGTGAATATTATTTGTGGATTATGGATTTATATTAAACCGGCAAAATGATTATTTGTTCAATAAACAGAGCTGTCAATTGAATTTGACAACTAACATTGACATAAACTTATGACTCCGTTCAGCGAATCCTCGCTAGTTTAATTTTTTTCCGGCGAAACATCGACGGAAGATTTAAACGCACCCCCTGTGGTTCGCTCGTGCTAAATATTTTCGAATTTGAAATACCTAATTGTTAGATGGCTTTGGCATCAAAGAAATTGTAAGTATTAGATCAAAATCCCGTTACAGATGGCGGAGATGCATAATTTAGTTTATTATCACCTATTCAATGATGGCCCAGAGCAGTGGTGGCCCAGTGGTATCGGTCAAACCCAGTTCAAACCCCGCCAGGCGCATTACTTTGTGTAATTTTTTTCATCACCACTGCTCTCAAAACGGTGAAGGAAAACATCGTGAGGAAACCGGCATGTCCTAGAACCAAAAATTCGAAGACATGTGACATCCACCAATCCGCACTGGGCCCGCATGGTGGATTATGGCCCACTCCACAGAAATATTAAAAACAGGAGAAGTGGCAAGGGGACGTGTCCGCTACCATGTGGTTCTGAGCGCTACGCTCAGAAAGTGAAAAAATGGCCGTCACCGCGAGTTAGTCTGTTGTCAACCGCATTCGTGAAAAAAACGATTATGCCGTCTTGTTCGGTGCTTTTGTGCAAAAATAGAAACCAAAACAAATATTTTAGAAGTCATGGCATCGGGTTTCACATGTAATTACAAGTATTTTACAATATTTGTCTTAAAAATCACGAAAAACAACAAGCAGTAAAATATATCTGACTTGTACTACTGTACTTTTGTTTTCCTACATTACTCCGACGGTATTATTTTTGCAATAAATACATTGCTCTTTTACAACCACATCATTGCATCACAAAGTGACTGAACAAGCAATGTAAAACTGACATAACGATACCTCAATCAGCCGTAATGTCGCATGGTACGGCCGCTGGCTAGTGACGTGCTCTTGGAAATCCGACAAAGTCTATAATTGCTATTTTAATATTTCAGTTTTTTTTTTTGAATTTTTTATCTTGTAATAAGGCTGGAAAACCGATGTGGTTCATGGATTTTTACAATTTTTGAAGTGAAAACTTCTTTAGCGGCGTTGTACACTTTTTCTGTAATGGGTAAAAAATTTAAAACTCGCGTCAGGGTCACGTGACCAAAACTCGCGTCAGGGTCACGTGACCCTGATCGAAAATGAGTAAGACGTCATTCAAATTAAAAATAAAACATAGTAACAAAAAAGTTTTCACTTCTACCGGCACTCCTGGAGTGCAACCTTTTTTTTTTATTATTTTACAGAGTAAGTATTATATAAATGCGAAACCGAAGATGGTTAAGTAAATTAATTAATGTTTAGTTTAGTAATATATGGACTAAATTAATAGTAATCTATACAATAAAGATAATAAAAACGGTTTCATATAGTTTTTTATTAATTTTATTTCCAAACCTTTATAATTTATCGATATATTTATCGTGAACTCTTCGATTTAGTCAAACACTGTCGAGTCCGCCCCCGTGTCCCGACGACACACAATGATAATTGTTTTAGTGTGAGTAAATTACACGGAAAAAGTACGCTGTGGTTTAAAGAATAAGGTTTATATTTAAATGACAGAGACGGCGCGCGGCGCGTGTGTGCACTTGTTCGTAGTATTGTTTTGATATACTACATGCGTAATATTATCTTTATGGTGGGGCAGTTGTGGCTTCACCGGTTTTCTATACATTTTGAACTCCACGCCATACCTACCTATCTCCTTCTATAATATATCTATGGCCCACTCCCTCTCACAGAGTGAAGGCTCGTGTCCCAGCAGTGGGAACAATATAGGCTGATGATGATGATGATGAATGTTGTAATTGATTTACAAAACAAACCGTGTAAATAATGGATTTTTCATAGTTCTAAGTTATGTAATCATAATACTATGTAACATTAATTATCGCGATGAAATGTCCTAAATGTAATGTACAAAATAAACACTATGCCAACCATAAATCAAGATTGAATGTTGACTATTCAGTAAGTACAAAGTTCTGAAATTGCTGCGAAACATTCGTAATACGAACGAAAGTTTAGGTACTTGTCGTGTGTGCACTGTACAATAATAGTGCCCTTATCAATTGAAAGAGATAGATTGATAGTCACAAATTGAACTGTAAATAACTGTAAATGTCTTGGAGCTTATCTATAACATAAATAGCCATAGGCTTTGTAATTCGCTAAAGGGACTGGAACTCGTTATCCCTTAGGTCAAATGGGTTGCAGACGTCGCGAATCACCTTCCTCTGTATTTTTCTTGCTTCCCTCTCCTCATACACAGTTAAATCATAATTGTAGTACGGCGCCGCCATTATACTTAAAAGTTCACTGTTAAGGAAGTGACGGTCAGCGCCATCTAGGCGCCAAGAAAAGGAACATTGCACAAACTCGCGGCGGCGTTCCCGCGCGCAGCCTGCGGCGTCATGCGACAACGACGCGGTGCGCGGCATCCGGTTCCGCCCACGCTCTGCTACCTCGAATCGGGACGGAAGGACGTGCGTTCGCGTCTTATGTCTCTAATTTTTATGTTATTTCAACAATGTTAAACCAATAAGTAATAAACGTAATTTAATGCAAAGTAATAAAAAAAACATCATTGAAGAGATCCCAGAGCTGCTGTCCTCACCCTCACCTCACACCAGCTACAGAATACAACATTCACAGAACACTGTTTTCAGTTTTTAGTCACTGTTGTCGCGATTTCTCGTCCTCCTAAACCATCGACGAGAAACTTGTCATAGGAAAATGTCAAAATTCGACTAAATATAGCGCGCATGACGTCAAAAACAGGTTTGACAGAACGACATGAGCTCTATGTCAGAACGACACGACATATTAGTGTCACCATGTTAGCTCCCATCGACAAACAGACATTATGTCGTCTCAGGACGAGATAATGTTGCGCATGTTAGCCCCTCCCATCGACAAACAGACATAAGTCGTCTCAGCACGAGATAATGTGTCGACAAAATTTTGTCGACTTGCGCATGCTAGCCCTGCTGGACTTCCAAAAATAATTTATAACAAAATCCGTCCAGCCGTTCTGGAGTTTTGGCGAGACTAGCGAAAAGCAATTGATTTTTATATTGCAAAACAAAAGAGAATAATACATTTATTAAACACATAAACTCACGCCTTCTTTCCATGGGTGTAGGCAGAAACTACAGAGCGCCACCTGCTACGATCCTTACATAATCCTTTCGCCTCATCCACATTCATATCTGGGAGTTATTACAACGTCTTAAAACCAGGCTTATTCCGGCGAGTGAAAGTGACAGAGCTATACAAGTCGTGTAGCGCCATCTCGTTCACTCACTGAAACAAGGCTGGTTTTAAGACGTTGTAATACCCCCCGTGGTCATACAAGTACGCCGATTGCGAGTACTTTGCGCCCGGCTTTTCTGGACCACTTCACCAATACGGTCAGTAAAGGTCTTCCTAGGGCGTTCCCTCCCGTTTCCACTCACCTCTTAGTATAAATTCCTTTTGTTGTTCGCTTTTCACTCATTTTCTTAAGGTGATTGCGTCGATGTTGCCCGCGAAATTCAAATTTTCTTACGTTTTTTGCAATTTGCAGGCTAGTGACATGTTGTATGTTTATCAAAATATGAATTGCAGTAATAATAAGTATAATTTTAAATATAAAAATTATCAAAACATTCGCTTCATCAGCTCTCACATAGAAAAGCTGCATCAAAGTTAGATTTCGGAGATTTTAACACGTCACTGGCCTGCAAATTGCAAAAACGTAAGAAAATTTGAGTTTCGCGGGCTGGTTGGAGCATTCCCCTTAACATGACCGAACCATCGAAGCACACCTTTTGAATTTTTTTAAACTACGTCCTATTTTAACTTAATTCCTCAATCCTCATTGCAGGATAATAATGTCTCTTAAATATCTACATTACCTATGTCAGGAGATCGACCTGTTCCAATATGTTAAACGTCCGAAATGAAAAGGAAACTTCTATTATGTTATAGTTGAAAGTCTATTAAAGTTTGACTTAATGGGGTAGCTCGATGTGCTGGAATCTGTACTATTTATAAAACAGGATCTCTTGTTATTGTTTTTAATTTTACTTTGACGCAAAATAAATTATTTTTGCGAGAAAATTCTTTGTTTGAATGACGTTTGCAGAAATACTATCATCTGCTACTAAGACATCGCTATCAAAATTACAACTAAAATTTATACGGAATCCATTGCTGGTTGAACATGGCTATGCGGTGTTATGAAACTAACAAAACGCGCATTGAATGTAGCTTCAAGCGATAGTACAGAAATTCCTCACCTGTCGCTATCAGCACATCGCACAAAGCTGTTATCACAGTGAATGTTATCACGATAACCTCTGTTTTTCCACTATATTCGGCGAACCTGATAACGATAATTATCACAAAGAATAACAACTCTATATTAAGTGGTGGTATTTTAGGAAGTTTCCAGAATTTACTAGAATTTTCTCGGAACAGACAATTGGTACAGAATAACGACTAACGACTCGTTATCTGCCGTCCGTAACGCCCGTTACCAACGCATTTTGCAACGCTGTAATTGCTTCTGGGAAACCATTTCTTGTTCCTGGTATTGGTATTATTCGGTTCGTCAGAATTTGTTGTTGGGCTGGCTTGCTGTGGGAGAATTTAACATTGTTTCGATTGACAATCTTCATAGAAACTTAGATTTTAGAAACCTAAGTGCATGTATATTATTTGTGGGATTATTTATGGGATTTACACATATTTGCATGACGTGTATAGATCTTGGGTCTAACTTGCAAAGATACGCCCCCACGTTTTGAGTGGCCCCTCTCTCAGCCCCGTAGGGTTATTTTCTTATTTTTAGGAAATTTATAAAAGTGGGTTTTTTGATTTTTTTATCTATTAATTTATTTTATTATTTTTTCGTATTCCATTCAGCAAACCCTTTCGTTTAATACCCATATCATGGGGGTGCATTTGAAATAGTCAATCCGCCATCTTGGATGACCGCCATGTTGAATTTAAGACACGTAACTATTTTTTTCATATTCCTAACACCAAAACCTTTCATTTGATACCCATATCATTGGGGTGCATTTCAAATAGCCTGTTGGCCATATTTTTGAACTTTTAAGGTTCTGTACCCAAACCCTATTACTAAGACTTCGCTGTCCGTCTGGCACCAGACTGTATCTCAACACTTTAACAATCACAGTTTGATAAAATAAAATAAATATTGAAGGTGGCGGCTATACAAAAAACCTGATTTTAAAGGCCATTTTTGCTTGAAAATAAAAATCTTATAAAAACTGCCCTGTTACTTCACTCTTCAGTTACCCTTTGCGGTCCAGGGCCGCAGTACCCTATTTAGACGACAGCGCTAAATATTTTTGCTTGTTTTGATTTCATAAAATCATAAAATGAGTCCTCCCGCCCTAAAAAGAGCGGAACGGACGTCCTAAATAGACGGAGAACGAGTCCTAAACGACGGAGAGTAATTATTAAGGCGCTGTACCCAAGCACTATGTAGCAAAGGTATTCGCGGGGGTGAAGCAGCTGCGCGCGGGGGCAAATTGTAAGCAAAAATGTAAGAAATTTTGCAGTTTTAACTTAATATTTAAAAAGTTACAGGTCTGCGTTCAAAAAAAATTAGATATGTCTTTAGTATATGAAATTTCCTTTGTTAAAGTTACAAAAAATGTAATGGTTACCGCTGAAAAAATGGAGAATTTCGAGACGAAAAATTTTTTTTCATGGTCATATTGACCATTTTTTTTTTCGTAGTTCAAGACCACTTTTGTAAATTGTTTTTGTTAAAGTCTTTACTTTATACATTTGACTATACACTGTATTTTTTTCTGGCTTGTGGCATGTACAGATACGGCTAACTTTGCGACGTAAAACTAGTCGTTTACAGAGTGTTCGCTATGGGCAGCGCCTTAAATCCATAATGTTCTTCAATAGCCCTTAACGTTCGAGGGTCACGGTAACGGTACTCTTCGCTATTAATCTGCTCCTTAAAGTGGGAGATTAAAAAAGAGTTTGGATACTAAACTATAACACCCAAACTCATAACTCATATTCCAGAAAGTATTCAACTCTGTTCAGTTGACAGTGTCTTTTTAGAAAATGAAGTAAAACAGAAACTATGCGAAACTGGTCAAAGGAACATCGAGCTCGAATTCAGCGAATTAATATAGCATTTTAATTATAGTGGAAATATGGCACAGATTTATGGGGGACTGGGGGGTTCGACCTAGATGCTAACTGCAAAGAGATACCATTTAGTTTTATTTATTTATTGCAACTACTGCGTTCTATGTTAGTAAGCAGAAGAAAAGTGCTGGTTTTTAGGGTTCCTATGTGATTGGGCTGGGTCTATTCAATAAGTGGATAATCCACTAAGCATCATTTAAAGAGACTGCTTACTCTTACTCACTTCACGTATGAGGAGATGGCTACTTGTCTAACCCAAATAGAGGCTATTCTCAATTCCCGACTACTTACTATGGTAAAGTATGGTACCTGACCCTATAGACAAACTCCAGACGACAACAGAAGACAATCGTTATCGCTCAGCAGTCACTAATACATTTTCAACTTAATACCCCAGAGCTTAGAGTTGAAAATCTATTGTAATTTACAGATCGTTTTCTTTCGTTTCGTTTGCTATCGTTCAGAAGTCTTTAATAGATTTTCAACTTTATGTGATAGTTTATAAAGTTAAAAATGTATTAGTGACTGCTGAGCGATAACGATTATTGTCTGCTGTTTGTCTATTGGGCCAGATGTTACTAACTTACCCTATTTTTTTCCCAACAAAAGTTTAATTTCTTTCAAAACAATTAAATTATTTTGGTATTTCGATCCATCCGGTGCAAATTCCAACGAGCACTTTAAAATCATAACGTTTTTTTTTCTTTTTTTACAGCGTGGTAAAGTCATCAAATAAGTCCTACCAGGGCAGGGCGGCAGGGACTGTCAGACTTGTACTGACTAAAATCCACGGTGTCCTTCATAAGCCCTTTACGTTCCAGGGTCACGGTAATGGAATAAGTCCGGCGACCCCGGCAGGCTTTGGCCCTCTAGAGGGGGCCCCCGTCATCTTATTGACGCTCTTTGAGGCGCGCGTGAAACACAATTCGCCGTCGACCCAGGAAATCATAACGCTTTCAAAATAAAAGGTTTATTGTATTTCAAAAGTTACACGCCTTGTAAAAGTTAAGAAAGAAGACAACCCTAGTTAATAATTATCACTTTTTTTTTACTTTGCAGTGTCCGTTACGTTACTGTGTCGTGGGTAAGTTTAAAAACATTTAAACTCACATACAGGAATAGCCAGACCTGCAACAGCAACTTGCGGGAATCGAACCCACGACAAGCTGCACAGCAGTCGATCGCTTAGCTGCCGCACCAACCGTGCCGTCATTTGTAAAGCTAAGCATAGAATCAGCTGCTCTGTATTGAGATCAGCGAGTAGGGACAATAATAATATTCCACAACTATCACACAACGCCATCTAGTCCCAAGTTAGGCAGAGCTTGTGTTATGGGTACTAGAATACTGAAAAACATACTTATATATTTCTAAATACATAAATATTATAAATAAATTAGACACAGAACAAAAATGATCGTGCTCATCACACAAACATTTGTTCTGGATGGGAATCGAACCCACGCGACCTCCGGCATATGAGTCAGGGTCACATAACCACTAGACCAACAGGACTATCCTATCCAATGATTGCAGTATGTTTATTTTCAACTACGTTGCAACTTCACTGAAGAATTTGAAATGCGTGATTACATAAGTTTTGATTTCTGGGTTCCGAAGCTGCCTTGCGGGTCGTGGGTCTAAACTGATAACCTAGACCTTAGAATGGAAAAATTTAGAAGAAGGACCAGAAGGAACCCCTGGATTCCAGTCAGTACGGGTCTGACAGCCCCTTCCGCTCCTCTTGGGGCAGGGCACGTATATAAAGGGGGCACCCATTTAAAATACGTGATAAAATCATAAAATGAGTGGGATTGAATGGGACTCGCTAAAGAGAAAACGAAACGTCGCTGTCGCGTAGCTATCTCTGTAGTGATGACTAAACTGTAGTATCGACCACAGACTACTAAGAGATATATCGACACCGGGCTGTGTCAATGCTGCACACAATGCTAATCTACAATCGTAAGAATTGATTTTTTACTGTATCAATAAAAGCATCACGCATCGGCAGGAGCAGCGTAGGACGTCCACCCACTAGGTAGGCAGACGATCTTATGAAGGCCACAGGATCACGCTGGATGCAGGACGCCTACAACCGGTCCTACTGGAAGTCTAGAGGGGAGGCCTATGTTCAGCAGTGGACGTCTTACGGCTGATATGATGATGATTATGATGATCAATAGAAGCATTTCAGACGTAGGCTACAAGCCAAAACATCCATGTACAGCTATAACATTTAGCATACCAAACCTACCTATGACGTCACACCATAGTGTAGTGACGTACATAGTAAACAAGTTTCACACCGGCAGGCCAAATCAAACTTATTAAAACTGTATTTCTTCTACATAGTCTACAGACTACATATAAACATTAAGGTACTGATAGACAGTATGGAGGGGACGACTGTCGCGACCGAAGGCCGGGCACGCCGCAATTGCGGCGATAAGACCCCTCTTTGAGGAGTGGCTGGAGAGAAGTCATGGCGTCCTGACCTACCGCTTGACGCAGGTCCTCACCGGACACGGAAGTTTCGGGAGGTACCTGTGTCTGATGCGAAAGGAGGAAACGCCTGGGTGTCACCACTGCGAAGATCGCCCGGAGGACACGGTGGAGCATACGGTGCAAGACTGCCCAGCTTGGGCGGAGCACCGACGTGTCCTCACGGCTGCGATAGGCGGAGACCTCTCGCGCCCGGCATTGGTTGCGGCCATGCTGCGGGGCGAGACGGAGTGGGAAGCGGTCAGCTCCTTCTGCGAGGCAGTAATGCTCGTAAAGGAGGAGGCTGGCCTCGAGCGAGAGAGGACAGCGTCCTCCCTCCGCCCCACCCGCGGTGGTGGACGCCCACGGCGACGGACGTCGCAAGACGATCTCCGGCCACCGTAGGCGCGGGCATGCGGGCAGCGAGTAAAGGGCAACTCGCTGCCCGACCATGGACCATGCCCGGGTCGACGGCGCGTTGTGTCCCACGCGCGCCTCAAAGAGCGTCAGCATAATGACGGGGCCCCCTCTCAGAGGGCCAAAGCCTGCCGGGGTTGCGGGATTATTTCCTCACCGTGACCCCGGTACATAAAGGGCTACTGAAGGACACCGTGGATTTTAGTCAGTACAAGTCTGACAGTCCCTCCCGCCCTGCCCGGGGTGGGAGGACTCATTTGATGATTTTACCACGTTAAAAAAAAAAAAAAAAAAATAACAAAACAACACAGAACATCGAGCATTCGTTTTTAATTTTGTCGAACTGAACAACGAACAGGTATCTTGAGTAGTTCCGCTTAGGGAAAGAGATGGCGCTAGACGACTTATATAGCCCTGTCCCTTTCCCACAACCTAACTACTCACGCTTTAAGACGTCAAGGTATGCCACCAGAGCCAAGCATAGAGAGAAACATTAACGAACATTTTTACGATCTTTCTAGCGAACGCTCTAGTCCATGGTTGTCGAAATTTTTTTTTCTTGAAGATGTCAAGCTTGAGCTGACTGGCTCGGTAAAAAGTTCGCCAAAACGTTCGCTAGAATGTTCACTAAAACGCTCTTGTATGGTTTTTCTGTGATGTACAGTCTATCTATAAAATCATGAAAACGATGTTTGAAGGAAGTAAAGTTATTCTAAGAAGGGCAGAACTAAATCGAGGTACCTACTACATCGTATGTCATCGACTTGTTTTGCGACTCGTTATCACCGTAGACTTGAAAAGGAATAATATGGGAATGAGAGAAGAGTTGAAAAACAAGTCGATGACATCCGCAGCGCTCTCATCGATTTTCATGATTTTATAGACAGACTGTAACATTCGCAAGACTGTTACATGTGAATGCTCAAGTCTATTGAATCAGCACCTTTATGTTTGTTATTTTCCTATTGATAGCGTTGTACGGACTAAGTCTAGGCGATGACATCATCGCGGTTATTCCGCTGAGAGACTGCGCCCGCGCATAATGACTGAAATCTTGTTGGTAGGTGCTTTAATGATAGATTTTTTGATCTGGCTTCATAATGTTAGCCGCGCGGGTCCTTCTTAGGCTGGTTTTATGATCAAGTTGACGTTTGGCGCTGTTAGTCCAATAGGGTGAATTTTTAAACTGGGCGTGGCTGGCTATATCCGAAACTATGAGGAATATCGAAAAACATCAACAACGGAAAGGAGTCTCTAGGACGATTTTGACGAAAACTAAAACTACTTACATCATTGGAATTTAGGGAAATCAATAACTGGACAGGAATCGAAAACGCTGATTTTGAAAAAAAACACACCCTGTATTATTAGGTACACCCATTTACTACTTTCCAGAATTTGATCTTTATTAGCAACACTAATAAATGGTGCAATTTTTTCGTTTTTTTTTTACAAAATCAGCGGGTTCGATTCCTGGCCCGTATTCTCTGATAGTTTGACAAACAGTCTTTACCAACGGATCTCCCTTGCTTAAGACTGGTTGTAAGAGCTATCGGTCCTGTACCCACACGAACTTCTGCTTAGTGTTTTGTAATTGCATTGGCAGGTTTCGGAATATCGCAGTGGGAATTATACTTTGTCTGATAAAGTTTGCACAGCTTTTAAGGCAGATAACAATAATATTCCTGCAAATTCTGGAAGCTACTCCTTCTGCAAAGCAGTTATGCTAGCGAAGGAGGAGGCGGGACAGGTGAGGGAGAGGACAGCGTCCACCTCACGACCCAGCCAATCAGGTAACTGTGGCTTCGGAACATAAAGGGCTAATATTGAAGGAACACCGTGGATTTTAGTCAGTACGAATCTGACAGTCCCACCCATCCCATCATCATCATCATCATTATCATCAGCCTATAATGTTCCCTCTGCTGGGACAAAGGCCTCCTCTTAGTGAGAGGGAGTGGGCCATAATCCACCCTGCGGACTCAGTGCGGATTGGTAGATGTCACATGTCTTCAAATTTTTGGTTTTAGAGCATGCCGGTTTTCTCACGATGTTTTCCTTCACCGTTTTAAGAGCAGTGATGATCAAATAAATTACACAAAGTAATGCGCCTGTCGGGGTTCTAACCCACGACCTACAATTCGTAAGTCGGGACCGATTCTACTGGGCCACCACTGCTCTTCCATCCATCCGATCCTGGGTACTCACCTGATGACTTTAGAACTGTAAATAAATTATAAAAAAATGCTGTCGCTAGCTACGACTCATTCCTTTCTCGCACATACCGACACTAGTCAGCAGTGCAATGACTAAGCAATAGAAACGCATTGTTGGCAGCATGGCCGCACATTCACTTCAAGACGTATGAGTGACGTCATTAATATTGAAGTCACCTGCTGTCAACAAGATGATGATGATGGCATGAGTTGTGACGTTGATCACTTTGGCAGTTATAGGATAAGTATTGCGCATTAAAATCATCAAATGAGTCCTAACCTAAGGCAGGGCAGGAGGGAATGTCAAACTTGTGCTTACTAAAATTCACAGTGTCCTTCAATAGCTCTTTACGTTCCGTGGTCTCGGTAACTCGTTAGTCCTGCGACCCCGGCAGGCTTTGGCAATCCGAGGGGTCCGTCATTGTGCTGACATCTTTTTGAGGCGTGTGTGGAACATGACACCGCGCTGTCGACCAGGGCATGGTCCAACATGACACCGCACCGTCGACCCGGGCATGGTTTAACACGACAAAGCGCCGTCGACACGGGAATGGTCTATGATCGGAGAGCGAGTCCATGATTATACCGGATAAGATTTAAAAGAATGTACTAAATCTTGATGTCAAGTACTAGTGTACTTAGAATTAAACGAATCACGTTCTATTCCTATATTTTTTTTTAGAATTCGCAATTGGTGTACATAAGGCCTGAATTCCTATTAAGCTTACGTCGCGCGTCGCGTCGGCTGCGTACGCTCGGTAGCGTATTGCAGTGAGCAAAAGTGACGTGGTGTCAATGGATGATACTAGAACACAATGTATATCCTTACGCGCGTGTGACGTACGCGTACGACACTTGCCAGGAATTCAAGCCTAAAAGAGATGTTTAGAAAGGTCAGCTGCGTAGTACTCGCAGTTGGCGTACTTAATGTGGACGTAGTAAAAGAAGTATGCATAGTATGCACGTATCATCGTAGTAAATGACGTTCTATAGTTTCTGGCAATTCAACAGGAAAAAGACGTCAGTTATGTAAAGGATAACGATTTCTTTCGTAATTATGAAGTTGATTAATGGTAAGCGTCTACATGGTCCGCATCGTACGTATCGGACGCATCTCATCAAACGGATTTCTGTGTCGGCAGCTATCGGATTGCCGATGCGAGTATCAACAATCGGATTGCCGATGCCACCTTCATCACTTCCACTGATCGGCATTCCGTATGACGTCATCCGTACGCATCGCATTAAGGCATTACCGATGAGCCGTCCTTACGATGTGGATCAGTGGACGCACACCTTTAGTGGAGCATCAGAAACATTAATAACTAGTCGTTGTTAGCGACTTTGTTCGCGTTACTCAATACTTAATCTCAGCGCCAAAAGCTAAAAAGATTATGCCTATAACCTTTTATAAGAATGGGGCTATCAAATGCCAAAAAAATATTAAAAATAATCGACTAGTTGTTCTAGAGATGACAGATGTACAATGACACTTTTCAGTTTTATTATTACAAGCCGAACCAATGCCAGATCTTTAAAGCTCCTGAATGGTCGTGCATCTCACTGAATAATGTTTTACCGTGTTTTCTCCACGGCCACGGGGGGATGACGCTCGCGGACACAACATGAACAATATGGCTCGATTTCAGGTGAAATATCATGGTTTTTGACCATGCGCCAGTGAGTTCGAGCTCGCGACTAGCGCCGCCTTAATTAAGGTTTTCTAGCAAAGTCTGGACAGCTGTTCGAGAATCAATAGTGCGATACGCCTTCAGGGCGTCAAGAATTCCGTTACGTAGTACCGTCGATTAAGCGTCACGTGTACCTACATCGTGTTTCAGTTTCAGGGAAGCTCCACGTAACTTCAGCTTTTATGGCGGAAAAGTCCAGTTTCGTGACTTTTTCGTTTGAAACTGACGTAAGGTTGTGACGAAATAAGTCGCAATGTGTGAAAAGGTATCCATGGACTGCAATTTTGGTGACTCAATGTGAGTAAGGTAAATTACGTTGAGTTACAGTATTTTTTGGTCTTTTTGCAGTTTTTAATATGTATTTTTTTTTGATCATGTTTATCTATGTTCGGTAAAATCACCAAATGGTCTATCACTAAACCCTTCATGGGCTAGTCCGGCTCACACTTGGCCGGTTTTTTTATTTTGTAAAATCATCAAATGAGTCTCCCCGCCTCAAAGGGAGCGGAACGCACTTTCAGACTCGTACTGACTAAAATCCACGGTGTCCTTCAATAGCCTTTACGTTCCGAGGTCACGGTAATTCGTAAGTCCCGCGACGGGGGTAGGCTTTGGTCATCTAAGGGGAGGCCCAATCATTATGCTGACGCTCTTTGAGGCGCGCGTGGATCACAACGCGCCGTCGCCCCGGGCATGGTCCATGGTCGTACAGCAAGTAGCCCATTACTCTCCGCCCGCATCTAACGGTGGCCGGAGATCGTCTGCCGACGTCTGTCACACTGAGGGTATAGAAAAATACATAAAACACCTTTGTCGATTCTTGGTAGAATAGAGATAGAATTGACGTTTGGATAGACGCTGCGTAGATGCTGTGGCACTAACTGCTAATGTTCTGATTCTGGCTTAATTTGTATGTATGTAATGGTTGCATGGAATTGTTGATGATGTTATGTCTCACGTCTGTTGATGGGGCAGGCGTGAGGTCGACATCTCTTGTGTTGATATTGTACTTATAATTAGAACTAGATTCACCGACTGTATTTTGATTTTAGGAGCAATGGTGGCCCAGTGGTATCGGCCCCGACTTGCGAGTTGTAGGTCGTGGGATCGAATCCAGGCAGGCGCATTACTTTGTGTAATTTGTTTCATCACCACTGCTCTCAAAACGGTGAAGGAAAACATCGTGAGGAAACCGGCATGTCCTAGAACCAAAAATTCGAAGACTTGTGACATCCACCAATCCGCACTGGGCACACGTGGTTGATTATGGCCCACTCCCTCTCATAGATAGTAGGCCTGTGTCCCAGCAGTGGGAACATTATAGGCTGATGATGATGATGATTTTGATTTTGTTTTAAGTAAGTAATTATGTGGTCGACTTTTTCATTCCACAAATACTATTACCGAATGATGTGCTAATCCGAATGAACATACCCTTTCTTGATGAGTTGATTGAAACCGAAGAAGCGCATTTAATGCTTCGGGTCGGCTTTGTGGTTCGACAAATACTGCCATTTGCCGAACCGATGATTCCAGCCCGTTTAGATCGCTTCCACATTTGGGCGACTTTAGCGGCTCGCCAGTTGTTTGACAGACGATCCTAAAGGTCTTCACACACAGCTGCTATAATGTCAAGATGTACATTATAGCACGACATCTCATTCAATAAATAAGTAAAAATATACATTATAGCTGTCGTGTGTGAACTCCTGACGATTTCTATGGAAATCTGTAATGAGATGTATCGTGCTATAATGTACATCTTTAGATTATAGCTGCTGTGTGTGAAGCCCTTAACGCGCGAATGTTGTCCTAATGTGTAAGCGCTCTTATGCGTGTGGCAACCCTTACGAGTTTAAGATGCAAGTTTTATTCGAAAGAATCAAGTGACATACGAACATATCGCTGCCTACACGCAAGATCGCCTTTAATTAATTCGCATCACTTGAGGTCGTGTACGAAGTGTTATACTTTACCGTCAACAATAGTTCTTCTCCGTAGAACCTTTTACACGGAACACTTCAAGTTGTAAAGTTGTGTTCGCCATACTTTCAATAAACGGTAAGCGATAATTAAGTTGTAAGTCAAGTACAGATTCTTTCAGCTTGAGTCTGAAGGTTGATCTAAATATTCTATAGTGCTATGAAAAAGTCTGTAAATAAAAATATTAATGATTTGTTCTTTTTCTCATGGTAATTTACCGGGCGGCGGCTGCCCAATCTCGACGGGCCAAACGCTTCCTGCCGTATGCTGTACGCCGGCGTCGTGCGGTCCATGGCCCTCTACGGGGCCCCTGTGTGGGCCCTGAGCATCCGGACGCGACCACTGAAGTTGGTCGCATGCCAGAGGGTCATGGCTATCCGGATGATCCGGGGATACCGCACGATCGCCGGCGAATCGGCCAACCTGCTTGCCGGATTACTGCCCTGGGATCTGGAGGCGACTGCCCTCCAGCGCGTCTATGAGTGGCGCTTGGAGACGCAGCGCCGGGGCGTGACCCCGCTACGCCCGCTACGCCCGCGCGTGACTCATTTGAGGATTTTACCACGCTAAAAAAAAAAAACATGGTAATTTATCATCAAATGAGCCCTCCTGGTAAGGCAGTTCCGCGAACCCGTAATGATTTGTTACCACTTTAGATAATTTTTAGGATTCTAGGCAAAGTTACATTGAGGAGATACAAAAAAAGTCACTTAAGCGATATTGCTATTAGAATTGCTATAATCTGTAATTTTTTTTGTGTGACAATTCTGTTTGTTATGAAGGTAAAACTATATCCACCTTCCCCTAGGTAGGAGATAGATGGTTTAGACTTTAGAGTTTTACAAGAAAAGCACGTAGGCTTTTTCGAAAAAACTACTTATGTAATTTTATCTACTCTCATATCGTAAACTTCGAAATACAAAACTCAAAACGAGTTTATAATGACATACTTTAAACCATAGAGTATCGTAATGAAATTAAAAAATTAAATTATAACACTGTTTGTCTAACAAAACAATGTTATAATTTAATTTTTTTTCATTATGATACAGATTACTGATCATAGTACATTTTTTTACTTTTTTATCTGTGGCTGCGCGCGCTTTCTAAGGGAATGTTGGGATTTTGACGTTTGTGTTTCGGTGGATGACATGGTGGATGATTATTAGTGTTTATTAATTTTTATCTTTTATTTGATATGTTCGTGTTCAATGAGAGTAGATAAAGTAGTGTATGAAACTGTACATAACTAGGTATTATACCACTCGTGTGATACTATTATAAAACTCGCTTCGCTCGTTTTATAAACTCACACTCGTGTATAATACCCCTCATTATGTACCAGTTACATAAACTACTATAATACACACCTGAAAAAAGTTAGCGATCACTTTTAAAAATTAAATGAAATATAGGGTTACTGCATCCTGCACCTAAGACTGGATTTTTATTGCGGAATGAAAGCTAGATATTTTTTTTCATAACATTTAATGTCATGGATTTTTGTAAAGTAACGTTTGATTCTGTAATTTATAATTTTTTTTCACATTTAAATGTCTTAATCTTTTTTTTTTTGTTACGGTAGGTTAAATTACGATTTCCTTTTTTTTTATTCTTCACTTAAAAATATTTGCAGATTTAGAATACAAAACAATAAAACCAGTTCAATTGTACTTCCATAAAAAAAAACCTTATGCTTTGATCACAAACTTTTTTGGATGTTTGTTTAATATCATTAATATTTTTTCATTAAATACTGCTAGTACTTTAAAGGTAAGATGGGAAATTAGAATCGTACCCTACAAATTAATGCTGAAATGCTGAGGAGCGCCCCCTATCGGCACCACCCCTAATACCACGCAGGGTAGTTATACACGTTATGTCTGCCTACCCTTTTGCGGATTACTGGCGTGGCGATGTGTATGTTAAAGCATATATTATAGTAAATAGACCCATACCATAGATAGTACTGAAAATATACTCAGTTAATCTCTTATTGCGAATTTGATACAAAGGTCGCTGTTCGACTATGGACCATGCCCGGTTCGACGGCGCGTTGTGCTCCACGCACGCCTCAAAGAGCGTCAGCTTGATGTCGGAGCCCCCTCTAGAGGGCCAAAGCCTGCCGGGGTCGCGGGACTTATCTCATTACCGTGACCCCGGAACATAAAGGGCTATTGAAGGACACCGTGGATTTTAGTCAGTACGAGTCTGACAGTCCTTCAGCCCTGCCCGGGGTGGGAGAACTCATTTCATGATTTTACCACGTCAAAAAAGGGTGGACAGAGAAAGGTGCATTATTGAGAGGTGGCATCGAATTACGAGTAGGTAGGTCGTGGATTCGACCACAGCCAGGTGCCTTTCTTTGTGTAATTTATTTCATCACCACTGCTCTCAAAACGGTGAAGGAAAAAATCGTGGGGAAACCAGCATGTCCTAGAACCAAAAATTCGAACCATGAGACATCTTCCAGTCCGCATGGTGTATCATAGCCCACTCCCTCTCACAGAGAGGAGGCCTGTGTCCCAGTAGTGGGAACATTATAGGCTGATGAATCATTGTTAGTTATGGATCATAGGTTTAGACACTGAAGTAATATTCCACAACTATCACACAATGCCATCTAGTCCCAAGCTAAGCAAAGCTTGTGTTATGGGTACTAGACAACTGATAAAAATACTTATATATTTCTAAATACATAAATATTATAGATCAATTACACCCATTCGGGAGTAGAACCCACGACCTCCGGCATAGCAGTCAGGGTCACTAACCTCTAGACCAACAGGCCATTCAAAGAAGTAAACTATTTTTCAAAACAAAAAAAACTTTTCTCACTGACCTGATTCTACATATGACGCTTTAAAATTTAGATCACTCCCGAATCGAACCCACATCCACAGTTTACCTTATGCTCTCTTTCATCAAATAGCCTTTCTGCAGCTGAAATAGCGAAGCAAAAGGGATATTCCATGAATATCATATCAATGGCAAGTGTGACACGTTACAGAGTATGTAAGTACTGGAGTACTGATACCATTGAGACAAAGGGAAGCTTTGACTGTTTCCCAGGAATCCTTTGAGCTCCACCTGTTACTGTAACGTTATGTACAGACGCCAGCACATCAAGCTACCACAATCTCAGATTTCTTCAATAGAATTTCAACCTTATCACTAGATAAGAAGGTTAGTGATCGATTGGTAAAATCTGACAGATTCGGGTAGGTTGACCTGCTGGCGTCTGTACAATCGGCAAAGTTGAATCATGACCCATTTTGGCAATAAATCGAGAAGATGGAAGAGATCAAATTCGTTACCATGGATATGTATGTTTACGCGAATGTGGACCTAATTGTATTTGAAAGTCTGTAAGATAATAAGCTTATGGTGGGTCTTAATTCAACTTTATCGATTGTACACACGGCCACATATCAAGTTATGCAAAACCAGTAAATCTTGGCCTGGTTTTACTGAGGTTTTTTGTACAATGAAAGATCAACTTATACTGGTTTTGTATGGCTGTTGTGTAGCCGTGTGTACTGCTTTCGGAATATAGTTATATGTACAATTACAATACTAGCTGTTGTCATCAGCTTCGTTTGCTACTGTTAAAATTATACCATGGGAATATAAATCTTGATTGCTCGGGCATAGGGCGGCGAGTAATGGGCGACTCGCTGTCCGCCCATGGACCATACCCGGGTCGACGGCGCGTTGTGTTCCACGCGCGCCATAAAGAGTGTCATATGGGCAAAGCCTGCCGGGGTTGCGGAATTCATAAATTACCGTGACTCCGGAATGTAAAGGGCTATTGAAGGACAGCCTGGATTTTAATCAGTACGAGTCTGACAGTAAAAAAAAATGGAATATAAATTCGGGATAAAAATCCTGTCTAGGTTATAAACTACATATCTGTGTTACAAATTTCATCCCAATCCGTTGAATAGTTTTTGAAAGAAGGAGTCACAAACAAACATACATTTTTTAAACTTTCGTATTTATAATACTCCGAATAGCAGTTGCCAGCGATTTCACCCGCTTCAACTGATGACAGGCCTTTTGGTCTAGTGGTTAGTGACCCTGACTGCTATGCCGGAGGTCGTGGGTTCTCAGTTCTTTTTCTTAGAGTAGTCAGGTACGTAACACTGGCCTCTCCTAGTTTTATGAAAGACTTGTAAAAGTGTTGATATAAATAAACATCATTTCATTTCACTGAAACAAAAACTTTCAGCATTCTATGAAAATATAGGTACCTAACTTCGTCCTTCAAAGCTGTGTCCTTATCTCGAACTACAACACATTTGAAGCATTAGCACGTACTCCTTGGACTTGCACTTTCTTATCGCCCCCATTGTCGCAGCCCGTGACCGGGAGGGCACAATCAGGTACCTGCTAAATGCCTTCGAACTGCCTTCGAAGCTTATAAAGACACAAAGACCACGCAGGTAGCAAGTTTACAAGTCCCAACCTGTCAGTGCGTGGGGCGTATTTTTTTTTAGATTTTGGACTTACTAGCTTTTGTTTAGAGGCCATTTCTGGTAAGTCACATTTTGTTGAATGGGACTGTCAAACTCGTACTGACCAAAATACACCATGATTCTTCAAAAGGGTAGTTTCCAGGGTCAAAATAATTACATTCTATTTAGTCCGTATTTTAGATTATAAAAAAATATTGGACACGTATTTTTTCTTTTTTCGATTAAACAAAAAATAACAAAGATAATAGCCTATTTAAGTTACCTGTGACGTCACTCTGCGCGAAAAATGCCACGCATCGTGACGTCACACGTAACTTTAATAGGCTATATCTTTGTCATTTTTGGTCTAATTTACAAATAAAAAAAATACGTGTCCCTTATTTTTGAATAATCTAAAAGACGGACTAATTACATTTTTTTAGGCAACGCAGCCTATTGCCCTGTACGTTCTAGAGTCATGTTATCTTTTAAACAGTTCTGAGACCTCCTGTTGGTTTCTTACGGTGATTTGTTCTTCAAGTTTCCAGGTTTCTGCAATTTAAAAATTAAATATTAAATTAATATTTTCAGGTTAATATTTAAATACATAGAATACATACATACATAAATACATACTTACATACAAATAAAATGTCTTGTATTACGTATTTTTTTCAAAATAGCATTCTTCCTATAAATCAATAATTTATTAATATTTTTACGTTAGAAAGTGCACTGACGCAAATTCATCATATTGCAAAACAACTTTCCAACTGTTTTTACTTCAAAAACTTTAGTAAGCAAAAATGCAAGGATCATGGTCAAATCTTAAATCATTATATTTTATTATAGTTTTTTTTTTACATTACCAATAGTACTTATTTAAAATATAAACCATAGTAGTATACTGTTGAATTAGGAAGGGGAGTGTCAATGACCTACACCAGAGTCCTGTCAACTGTCAGTTGAAGAAAATATAGTTTCTGTTAATGTACAGACGTCAGCACATCAACCTACCTTAATCTATCAAACTTTAATAGATTTTCAACCTTATCCCAATACCGGAAGGTTAATGTTCGATTGGTACAATTTTACAGATTCGAGTAGGTTGACCTGCTGGCTTCTGTACATTTTCTTGTTAGAGTTACAATTTAAAACCATGTATCTGGGTAGTTCTTCGAAATTTGATTCTTTGACTGATTCATATGGTCAAATTTTAATTTCACTTTCAGCTCAGTAACACATGTTCATATGAAAATAGATATTCCAAATAACATTCATTTGTTTGAGGGACTCCTTTTTACAAAGTAGTTTTTAAGATATCGTCGTTTAAAAATTTTGTCCCCAGATGAATCAGGAACAGAAATAAAAATGGAAAACTTTAAATTAAAATGGGCTTTGTATTAAGAAAATAATCATAATATTATAACAACAATAATATTTTTTTATAAAATAATTAATTTACTAACAGTGACCAAGGAAAAAAACTGGTTAATTCAACAATAAAATTCTTGTTTTTAAACTAACAATTAAAGATATAAGTACTTACAGAAAAGCGAGAATTTTGTTATAAATAGGTACTAGATAGTTATTTTAATGCTACGTTAAAATATTCTCTCTGTTTACTTTTGTTTTTTTCTCTATTTTTTAAAATATCATTCTTTCATTTTAAATTTCCACGCAGCATACTTGTCTGGATTTTTTTTTTATTTTCCATCTTAGAAGGATGAAAATTTCATACGCTCTGTGAGTCTCTTTTTCTCATAGATATATTTTTTCCATCTTTTCTATTATTGATCGTGGCATTGTTGTGAACAGCAATATAAAATACTTAAAATAAAATAGATAGAGTTTGACTTATAAATAAATACCGAAGAATAATGTCAAAATTATCTCACACACACTCTACTGACATGGAAAAGTAAAATAACGTAAAAAAGTCCTCTTTTCTGGCTGGAAAAGAGGAAAACTAATTTATTTTCGGATTCATATGGGTTTTTAAACATATGAATCAGGCACAGATGAATCATGATTTTGCCTAAAATCATGATTAACTCATCATTCATACACACTTCAGTATTATCCTTTTTCTACACGAATCTGTAACCCAAAAGCATCACATGAAACTCAGATTAAAGTCTTAAAACAGCAAAACAAAATTAATAAATTAGGCATTGTAATCAGCAAGGTACCTAAACCAAACACAGATGAATCAGATATTTACCTTTGTTTCACCAGGTTCTAAGGCAACCAGCCTCACGTCCGCCTTCTAGCACGTCTGTTGTACGACAGGTTTCCCCCCACGAGGGATCCCAGACTCTCATCATTATTCCTCGACCAAGTACAGTCAAGCGAAGCTTACTCCACATGAATCAGTATTATACGCCGGACACTTCTTATTTACTTAATTAAAAACACACTAACGTAGTTATATCTAATATGTATTTTTTTTGTAAGAGGTCAATTAATTACCTTTCGATATAACTTTAATTTATATTGATGAATCAAAAGGAAAACGCAACATCGACCATTTTGTTCCGGAAAATGGGAAACGGACGCCCTATATGAATCAGGAGAACAGACTTTAATTTTTTTTATTTTGTATCTAGATAGCTACTATTAAAAAAATATAATTTGTCCCAGGTAGAGCTAAAGCCAAACTGTACAGAAAAAAATATTACATGCCGTTTTGTTAGTTGGTTACAGAAATATACCCACAGACATCGAAAATTTTGTCTCTGAAGAACTACCCATCTACATGCCGTTACAATACGGCGTCAGCGAACTGTCCTTCCTAATCGCAAACGTATGTCAATGGTCATTATTAAAAAAATATGCTTTTTTTAACCATAGAGCACAACTTGTAACCTACCAACATCATCAATGGACCACAGATTACGAGCCCACAGCCTGTAGGATCCCTAGCCCTCCGACTCCGAGTGTAATGACTTCCATTCGTTAGGGAGACGTACACTCAACAACACTTCACATCCACCCCCGATCTACAAAAACCAACCTTATTGCTAAGAAATAAAGTTGATAACAATGTGAAATTGTTGGAATGAAACGTGGTGGATTGTACTTGGCATGGAGGAAGGGAGATGGATGGTATTATTAGAAGTTTATAACGGAGGGTACGTCAGACATATCAATGGGACTATTTTTACGATTATTCCATGATTATTCATTTTATCATCGATATGTGAGCTTTGATTAAGTGATTTAGCTCTACTAATGAATGGAGACGTCAAAACAACTCTTTTTGCTACTGTGCCAGTAGCTAATGAATGAATAATTATAGTACAGTTGGAATTTCAATTTACGTATCAATGCTGACAGTAAAATTGACTTGTACTTTTATCTAAGCTAAACTATGAAGTATTTACAATATAGATGTTTGCTATTTATATTTTTTTTTCATATCATTCTTTTAAGTGAATTTTTAAATCACATTCTTCATTTAAAACGCTACAGAACTGATTTGTCCGAAACTAACGTTCCATTCTCCAAAAAAAAATACCACACTAGGAATCTCTCTTGTATCGTTGGTCATCATCATCATCAGCAGGAAGACGTCCACTGCTGAACATAGACCTCCTCATGAGACCGCCACACCGAACGACAATTAGCCACTTGCATCCATCGGCTGCCCGCGACCCTCACGATGTCGTCGGTCCACCTAGTGTGAGGCCTGCCCACGCCGCGTTTTCCGGTCCGTGGTCGTCGCTCGAGAACTTTTCTTCCGTGGGTGCGTTTACAAAAATTAAGACTATCGTCTACCGAGCGCTCGTCCATACAAAAAGAGAAAACGTTTTTCTCCCCCTAGATGTTATCCTATCTCAATGATTTTTTAGAATGCATCTGACACAGTAAAAAACTAGATTTATAGGTTTTCTTTTTTTCAAAATTTATAATAGTTTGAAAATTACAGGCGCCTAAAAGTTACTATTTTTATGACAAAATCTTCATTGAAGTAAAACCTTTGTATTTAAAAAACAAAGAAATATAAGAAAAAAAGCAAAACCTAAAAACCTAGAATATAATATGCTGAAACGATTGACACCAGAATCTAAGAGATTGGTTGTGATTTAGTATGTGAAAAACGTTTTCTCCCGAGAGACAAATTTCATATAAAAAATACTTACAATCAGTCGCGAGCTGCAACGCTCTCTATCGCACGATCGGGGTTTTTTCAAAGCGTGAGAGGGACAATAGGAGTTTTTCTAAATACCTATTTTTTGAAATGGCAGCAGCTATTCTATCCTTTTAAAACTCACAAACACCCAAAACCCGTAACACGGTTGGCGCAGTGGCTGACCGATCGACTGCTACGCTGTGTTTCGCGGGTACGATCCCCGCACAGTTGTTACGGGTCTGGGTGTTTGTGTATGTGTGTTACAATGTTTGTAAACGGACTCACCACGATACCAGTGAAATTCCAATTAAAACTAAATTTCTTGTAGATCATAAAATATTTCCGTAGGCGGAGCCTATTGGGCGACTCGCTGTCCGACAATGGACCATGCCCGGGTTGACGGCGCGTTATGTTCCACGCGCGCCTCAAAGAGTGTCAGCATAATGATAGGGCGGCCTTTAGAGGGCCAAAGCCTGCTGGACTCATGAATTACCGTGACCCCGGAACATAAAGGGCTATTGAAGGAGACCGTGGATTTTAGTCAGTTCGAGTCTGACAGTCCCTCCCGCTCTGCACTGCGCGGGAGGACTTATTTGATGATTTTACAAAGCTAAAAAATAAAAAATCTCATAAAATATTTGTTCAGTGCAGGAACCAAACTCAGAACACTCAGCGCAGCAGTCGTACAGTCAGTCACTGCAACATCCGTGTCACCAGTCCGACAAACTTTCCAAAATCAAAACTGTAAAAGCTCTATTTGACCTGAATTTTATAGTTGTCAGTATAGACTTTAGAACATTTCAGCGAGTCTAAAGGAGTCTTTGGCAAGATCATAATATGAATTGCGTTGTTTTATAATTTATACATAATTATAACGAATTATATGGCATTTTTAATATGTATTAATTTATATTCTTTATTCATCATTTAAACTTATTTAAAAAAAAAACATTTTAATATACACCGTGACTTTTTAGTCGTCTTACAAAAGCAGCCCAGTTCATGTATCCAATAACTAGAAAACGTTTATAATAAAAAAATAGATACCGATGACCGAAGACAGAAAGCATAATGCGATAGCACGCGGCGGAATCCTCGAGGCGGCCGCGTGCTATCGCATTGTCTCGGTCTAGCAAATGGCAGTTCTAAGCGACAGAAAGAGTAAGGGCGACGGAAAAAGGCGATTCCGTGCTGCCAGATGTGGTTCAACCCTTAGGGTGCTCCCACATCTATCGACGCGGAATCGGCTTTTTGCGTCGCCCTTTCTTTTTCTGTCGCTTAGAACTGCCATTTGCTAGACCGAGACAGAAAGCATAATGCGATCGCACGCGGCGGAATCCTCGACGCGGCCGCGTGCTATCGCATTGTCTCGGTCTAGCAAATGGCAGTTCTAAGCGACAGAAAGAGAAAGGGCGACGGAAAAATTCGATTTCGCGTCGATAGATGTTATGTTATGTGGCACCCTTAGTAGTCACAGCGTATCTCGTAACCTGTTTTCACTAACACTATGCGTCTGTAATCGTAAAACTCTTTCACGGAGACTTGAAATTCTAAAAATGCAATTATATTTAGGGAAGACTTGGTTGGATTTCCTGAAAACGGCTATAAATTAAATATAGACCTAGTAACTCGTCATACTATGTTTCCTAAAGATTATTTTTTAATGATTTATTACTCAAAAACTGATATTTCAATAACATTTTGAATACATTATATGCCTCTATGAAATCCCATGTAGGTATATATTTTTTATTTGTGCCTAGACTAGCGAAAATTAAAATAAAACATCTTTCCAGCCTTTGTTACTCAAAATTAATGCAGACTTCTGGTAATGAAATAATTTCCAAAATCGTTTCAATAATTCTAGAGATTAATTCCTGCGAAACAAACTTACAAACTTAACATATCCTACTACTATTATAAAGGCGAAAGTTTGTAAGTATGGATGTATGGATGTTTGTTACTCTTTCACGCAAAAACCACTGAACGGATTTGGCTAAAATTTGGTACACACATAGTTTATAATCTGGATTAACACATAGGATAGTTTTTATCCCGATTTCATGTTCCCGTGGGATAACTTTCGAGTAGTAGCGGGTGAAGCCGCTGGCAACAGCTAGTTTATAATATTGGAGCAGACCTATAAACAAAGATATTCATAAGTTCGTAGTGCATTCTACTTTGTCTATGCGTTCGTTCTGTCAGTTTACGTGTGAAAGTTGTTGCGTTTCCCGCGCTCCGAGTTTTGGCGGGAACCGTCTCATCATAAATAAGACACGCAGTCGCAGTGGCGCCACCTAGCGGCGATGAGCCGTACTAAACGTCTTTGTTTTGTAGTTATTGTGTAGGCAGGTAGAACTATTTAGATAGTTTAAGTTAGTTCAATCAAACTTGTTTGAGTACTAGTACAGTAATTCCTAAACAGTTTTTTTTTGTTTTCTTTTTTTAGCTAAATATTCGGAAAGACTTTTTTATCAGTTCAGGGCTAAAACATTCTTTAAAGTTTAAATTCTAACATAGTTCAAAAAAGTGGAATGTTTTAATCCAAAATCGCTACTTATTTTGTCAAATAACTTTGAAACTGAGCTTCGTAATACAATTAAACAGATAGGCATCTACGCATTACTATGTAAATGCTACGGTTAACGTAAAGTTCGTTCGGAGCTATGTAAAAGTGTAGTAAGTACGCTGTGCGCCACAACGAGCGCTCTTTATTCATTAAGCTTCACACATCACGACGTTATGATCACGTAATGGCAAGTCCGACGCGGAAAACTTAATTCGCACTAAGCTACGAGCCGATAGGAAGCGCGACATCTATGAGCCACCACGCAAACTTCAGCGAACTGAAATGCGTTTACGATCTTTATTATCGGCAGCCGTAATACTACAAATTTAGTTCTTGCCCTACAAAAAGCGTTTCTCCTTTCATAATAATAAGAATACGTCGAGTCGGTCGGTTGGCGCGCTCGCTCGTTCGATACACACGGACGCGGCGCGGCGCGTCTGTGTGCGGCGGAGTGCGCAAGTGTGCGCGTGTCCCCCGCCTCCTGCGCGCCCGCGCCTCCCCCGCAGCCCGGACGACCGCGCGCCGCGCGCCCACCTAACGTAGCTTTCTGTTCACTTATATAACGACATACATATACAAGCGTGGTAAATAATATACGCTGTGAATAGCGAGCTATGTGCTGCCACCTAGCGGCCCGGACCGACAGCGCCGCCACAGACTACATTGCTCTGTTTTCAGATTTTCTTTTCGTTTGACACCATGCTTGTGGACCATAACTGTGAAATTATTATTTTATTATGAATTGTTGATGATTTTGGGAGTAAGGGTTTTAAGAATAAATTTTCATGAGCTTTAGGAATGTTGCGTGTCGTAGCGTGTGGTCGGAATCGGTCTCTGTGCGACAGTTTGACGTTTATGACGGGAGTTTTCAATAACAATTCAAATGGCCTAGGGTTCGTAGCGGCGTAGCACGCACTCGTTGATGTCTTTTGCAAAATAAGAGCAATTAAGACGTCGCGGGGTTACGAGTGCTACGCAGTTCACGAACTGGACGCGTCACTTGTAAATGTTTATGTTGTCAGAGATATGAGTTCGTGATGATGTGAAATGTACTTAACATTAAAAAATGAATTGAAAATGTATGAATATCATGTTTTTGTAGTATAATTTTCAATTTACTATTATTGTTGTAAACGATTAAAAATAATTATGTAAACGGAAATTCAAGTGGAATTTCTGTTTCGTCTAAAATAAACAGTTTTTCTAAAGATTCTTTTACATCTTTTGCTTGTGGTTTTCACAGAATTCTCTTGTTCATGTTCCGTTGAAAGTGGGACCGACTCTCCGAGCTGGTTTTCTCCGTGGCTCGAGTTGCTCGCGTCAAAGTGGCTTAGCTCGAGAAGTCGAATGAAACTCGAACAAATCTACGAATGGTAGAATGTTTCGAGCAACCAGCCATGACTATGCTACGTGTTGCGAACGACAGAGCAACATAATGCCGCCATCTTTAATTTAATGTCATTATGACATTGCATTGTTTGATGCTTCGTTTCACTTTTCTTTGAAGAATTTGGGAAATTCTTGCAATAAAGTAATGCGTTGTGAGATAAGTTGTAATTTGTTTATGAAATCTTTTTCTTGTACATGCTAATTACTAAATCTGTTGCTGATGGGCAGAAGTTTTGGAAGGACAATAGTTTTAATGAAGTACAAATAATGTAATATCTAATAGTCCATTAGCTGATGGTCGTTTGTACGAGGGATTAAGATGAGACATAAATACACATAGTAAAGGGAATATTTGTGACCAAAGAATAATGGCTCATTTCTAATGTTATCCGGTGAAGTATCTAACTCAGAAATTGAAGCGGCCATATTTAGAACGCCATCACTTCGACAAAAGAACCACACGTTGAATTCCCAAAACTCGCACCACAAGTGTATTTTTAATGAGCGCACAATTATTTTGGCGCTACATCAGTTCTGTTCAGTTTTTCAGCGAACCTAACCTTTGCCATTAACACACAAACTCGAATCGTTTCCACTCGCGTGACTCAACTGCGAGTGAATAACTCACGGAGTTCCGAAACTCTTCGTTCCACTGGTTTCCTGAGGTCACTCTAGAAGTCACGTTGCAGAAACAACGCGATGAACTGTAAAAAGTCTTGAAACGCGTGTTTCGTTCGCTCGTGGTAGAATTTTTGGGCTAAGTTACTACTACGGTAGAAAAACTCGCGCGTTTATCGTTTTGTGTGAGGTTTGCTTAGAGAAATGTGAAGGTGGGTGAGTCTTCGCGTGAGTTAGAGAACTATGGTTGCTTGTTATGTTCGAGTGTTCGGATAGAGGCCGCGCAGAGCGTCGACTTTGAATGATAGTCAGCGACGGACCGAATGAAGGGGAATGACATCTTTTTCGGACTTCGCCGCATGTTGTTGCCAGATGACAGGCTAAAAAAACTGTTTATGTATACATCGCTGGCCTACCTCCGCGGCCGGCGTCCTGTTGATATGGAACACGCGATGTACGCCGCTGTAAACACTCCAACTAGTGTTGTTGTCGTGCTAAATGTATTTTCGAGTAGGTATGAGTATGAGTCGCTCTATTAGATTAATTTCTTGCGTTGTTTATTCCAGTACGAAGCGAATTGGTGACAAATAGCGTTTGTAGTGCCTAACAGTTTCAATTTGTTTGTTTATTTATAGTTTTTGTTTTGTTTTTAAAGTTTGTATAAAGTTAAGAAAAATAGTAGGACTCATATGCGTGAAGAACTCTACATTTGATAACAAAAAAGACAACAAGACAAAGAAATATCCATGACTCATCCACACTGGAAACAGTCAACAAGTCAGATAAGTTTGTCAAAGTTCTTCCAACTTGTTGCAGCGAGTCATCATCAGCAATGCCGTGACCCGCAGACCCCTCCGTGGTCAGTCAATTCGCTAACCATGGACTTGTTTCGCGATTGGCAATACATCGAACTGTCCACGCCAGTCAATTCTAAACCCTAACCGCAGGGCACAAGGCCGCATTCAAGTCGTTATCACGCGCAGTGATAACACGCCGACTCGACGCACTCATAAATGAAAACATATGTTTACAATCACACGGGCCGCTCTATCGAGACGACGACGCTTCGAGATCAACTCGTGCAAAAATAGGTTAACAGCGTCGCGCGGTGGAGCGTCGCCGTTTCGTTGACGAAAAAGAGGCGTTATTTCAAAATACCTATTTCGGAATTTCAGGACCGAAATCAACTTCATAACAATTAACGATACGACCCCCGCCTCTAAATTCCTCGCCCCGAGCGTGCCCGCTATACGTGGCGGTACGACGCCTTCGCATAGATAGAATAGAGAGCGGTTTCGGAACGCACCCGCACAGGCGCGCGCCAGTGTGCGCGGCGTGCACGGGTGTGCGCCCGTGTCCGTGCACGCGCACACACGCGCGCCGCCGGTGAGCGCTGTTCACCGCACTCTGTGAGCGCAAACAACCATCTATAAGGCCACGCTATAGCTGACGGAGGGACGAGCCGCGCCACGAGCCGGTTGAATATTTGGTTGAAAATTTTTCTTTGTTCATGTTTATATCTAGGTAGCGACACGAATTTTAGAGAAGAGAAGGCGTATGCGTGCTTTGCGTTCAGATGAATTTTAGTACCTACAGCGGTTTATACCGTGTAAGACTAGACTGTTTTTCATGGTTTATTGTAATTTTTAAATTAATAAAATTTGAAATTTATATTCAGTTTTTTTACTGTTTTCTGTTTTACACATTCTGGTTCTTCTTCTTCTTGTGATTCTTTTAGTGTGATTCCGAATGTTTTACAGTGTCATCATGATGATTATTTCAAGTAATACTTTTATTTTCACTTAAAGTCACTAAACCGTTGTGTAAAAATTTGTAAATTATTGATGTTTCATACACCAGAATAATTAGTATTAGCATAATAAAACCCTTCGTGGTATTCATTTAGTTAGTAAATAATAAACCATCAAATAATTTATGAACCAACATTACATTGTGTTAGCAATTACAGGACAACATTAAATAGTTTATTTGTTCATCGAAACTAATTTCATTTCCAAATACACATTAAAATATTAATTTGCTAGTTGAAAACTACCACTATGCCTATGGAAGTAGTAATAATTAGCAAATGTTTTTAAACCTTATTATAGAAGAGCGTTGTCTATTATTTATCTATAGGATTAGCCATTTTATAAACCATAAAATTCTGCCATATATAAAACAAAACATCAAAAAATATTCCAGTTGACGGACATTTTGCTCCGGCATAGGATCTATTTGTAGTTTTTGTAGGTGATCTAATATAGTTGAGTAGAGTAGTCCAATAAATACTTAAAAGAATCTGTTAATTAATTGGTTATTTTTTATTTTATTTTGTAAAATCTGGAAAGAACAGTTCTAATTGTAAAAATTCAATATTTGTAAATGACATTTTAACTGAAATAAATACGTTACGTTTGGGGTTTAAAATAATTGAAAACTGAAACTTTTATACTTACCTATTAAAAATGTAAGTCAGACAACCCGCACATTATAACTTATTTTTTTTAAGTAACATGTATATACTTAATTGTTTTTGTGTTTTGTCAGAGAATCATTTAGAGAGGGTTAAAATAATAAATAAACAATTAATTTTTTATGAAAACAAATTCTTGTTTTTACTTTTTTTACTAAAAAAGTAAATTGTATGCAATATTAAATGTTATTATATTAAATGAGGTATTTAGCGATAAATTAAGTTATGCTACATGATTTAAAAAAATCTGTGATTTTGAAATTTTCCGAAAAAATTGAGACACATGGCATACCCCATATAGCTTCAAGGAAAGCTTACCCTATACTTTATATTTTAACAAAAGAACCGAATCCATAACTCCTTCTACAAGATTAAAAAATCGAAAATAAACTTCCCATACAAACTAAATAGCAAAACCGTATACCGGCTTGAGGCGCGGCGCGGCCGGTATATTTCCGACATAATACCGCTGCGTCGAGCGATTACTACTATATATTCTATATACATTTAATAGCTATACAGGCGCGCATAGAACTGGCCGTACTTATGTGAGCGCTACGTGGCGCGCGCTCGCAGCGCTGTAGCGCTTTGCGACTTGCGACCGTCTAGCAATACTTGGTTGGTCAGCGCTGCAGCGCAACGCTTTCTAGGTAGCCGGCTTATTATTATCGTAGATTGGCGTCGGCGCAACTACACGGCGTTAGAAGGACGTTCCGTTTTAAATATCAGGTTTTATTATTATGAAGAGCGGCGCAGCGGAGTGCGGACGGCGCGGCGGACGGTTGCGTGCGATAACATTTGACATTCGTAATTACTCGAGCGCGGACGCGGCGCGGCGCAGGCGAGGCCGGCTCCGCGGACATTCCGCCGGAGTCCGTGGGGCCGGACAAAGAGGTCGCGCGTTGCGTCAGCGACCGCCCGAGCACCAACAGCGCTTGACAATCGCGCCGCGCCGAGCAGCGCTGCCGCCGCCATACCCGCCGACACTCTCGCATTTCACATACACTGCCGAAATATACACTAGCCTTGACTAACACTGTCGACTATTTCTAAATGCACAACACTAGTCATGTTTCCGTATGTCGTAGCGAATTTTGTAGATGTCGCCTTCGCTTCGGCATGATAGCAAACATAACTTAGAGACACTTTAATTTTCGTAGCATTTCGTAGCATCCTAATTAAACATAAAAGCACAAATTTTCATTAGTCGATTTTAATCAGAGAGGGAAATTAAAACTTGTTTTGTATTTCTCATTTGTTTCGTTTCGTTTCTAAAATTCTGTTTACTAAATCCAAAATTTCCGAATGACGCTTAATGAGTCTGAAAATTCAAGACAGGATGTTCGGGGGGAATTCGGCCTTAGGTGTTAGATATAAGGTCTATAATGAGTGGAGTCGAGGTTGTATACATCAGCCGATGTCAAAGAGCAGAGAGGCAGAGAGAGATAAAGCGCTGGAGGAAAACATTGGGAGCGCTACGCCGCGCCGACACCGGGCTCGTCTCGACTCGATAAAAACACGAAATTATAACGAGAAAACGTCGTCTTCGGCATCGTCGTAGGGGGCTATTTTGGACGTCGCTGTAGCTTGCTCGCTCTTTGTTTACGAATGCGGCGTCGCTCGTTGGAGCGGAGCAATGAATTAGGCTTTGTTTGTGCCAAAAAAAGGTTACCAATCTCCTTTGTATCGCGCTGTAATGTTGTAGAGGGTAAGCTTTTCCACTAATTCGTCGTCAATTGCCTGAACTTGAATTGTCGAGTTTCCTCTGAGGGTGGCCCATCGTTGTGCTATCGGTTCTAATGCCTCCGAGTCTGATGCCAAAGAGCCGAGACTCTAGTTTATGAGCCTTTGTCGGTGTAATAGAAATCGAATGGTTTGGTTGGCTGGCACTGTGCGTCAGTTCGGCTGTACATTTCTCTGGAATGTTTCTTTGTGAGACTTGTTTTCAATCAACAAAGCTAGTGGTATCTTTCCAAATATATTGGGTTGATTACAGGTCACTTAGTGGTTAATTGATGCCTAGTCTTTAATCTGGTGGTTGTTGACTTCCGTCTCTCTGAATCTGACATGTGTTAAGATAGAACATATCTTTATTACACTTGGTTGAAGGTTGTCATTCCGGGAAGTCAACAGTCAGATTAATGAGTCTGTCTTTATAACTTCGCGTAATTTAGTGCATATTTTATATGTGCTTATTCTTGGGAATGTCCTATTATCATAAATGTTTAACATTTTCCCGACTTTGTTGGGATTGACTTCGGCAACATGCCTGTTATATGGAACAGAGGTTTTTTAACGTGGTAAAGTCATTAAATGAGTCCACCCTCCAAGGGCAGGACAGGACGGACTGTCAGACTTGCACAGACTAAAATCCACGATGTCAATTGCCCTTTGCGTTCCGGAGCCACGATTACTTGTATGGAATTGTGGTACTGTTAAAAACATCAAGGAGTACAAGCCAGATGACACGTTATAGAAGTAAAGAAGTCCTTAGTGTCTAATCTACGGAGTTTATCTCACACTGCGAATGGGGACGTCTGTCGGCTGTGGGTGAATTCGGTCGGCATTCCCGTTATCTAAGGCCGCCCGGTCGCTGGTAACCGGTGCTCTCGGCATTCGGCATTCGGTATTCGTCCTACAGGTTGGGCCGAAGTTTGGAAGTCTACTATAGGCGTGAAGTATGAGTTGTACCAGTGCTACGGTGCTTTTTGAAACCATGAGATCAATGACCGTGCACGATCTGATCTGATTTGTACCGTAAACAGGTAAATTATAGATAAAAATATATAATATATACATATATAAAGCCTAAAACTAACCTATCCTCACATATTATTCAGTAACATAAGTATAATTCTTTATATTATGTGTTTTTTTGTGTTTTAATAACAGCAGTTTCGTATATTGTTTTTTTTACATTATCATATCGATACGGTCGTATAAAAACATGGACACAAACTTCGAGCTTATTTTAAATGTTTGTTTTACAAGGAAATAAATTTACTGATGGGATGGGATTGAATTAATATAGATTTTCAAATGTGGTAATATTTATTTTGGCTGTCAAAATATGTGGGGTTGTATAACAACGATTTTAGATGGTTTTCTCTTTCTTTCTCATAATTGTAAATCTAGCGTCTATTAAAAAAAAAAAACAACTAATACTTTGACAATTAATACATAAGGTTTGCTTTTATACAAAAATACTCTTAGACAATCCATAGAAGTCCTTTTTTATACGAAACAGAATAGACAGTGTTTCTACGCCGAAAATAATACCTGTGATAATACCTTTGACCTTTTCCCGAATCAATGAAAAAAAAACTGTATACGCTAAGAAAAATCAAAGATTCTTCTCTATAATATTATAATTACAATCAGAAATTCCGCCTCTAAATCAAGGATAAGCAACGTGGCGCAACACGAGAATCAAACGCCGAACCTCGACGTCAGAAGAGGCACCTTCTACTAGACGAACGAGGCGACTCAAACCTGTTTACTCTACCTAAATCCACCATCACTGGCTAGGCCAGTAACTGTCCAAAACATCACCATTCAAAAACATATCGTGTCTTTTACAAAATAGAGTTCATTTTGAAGTGTGGTGTGAGTCATTAACATACAGCCGAAATTGTTATCGCCACTGAGCTATGGACAGTAGAAATATTGTTTTTGATACCAGTGATTCAGTGGAGTAGAGGCAACGAGCTGGAAAGTTCAGGGTTCAAATCTTACTGGTTCACTTGTTGGCCTACCCATGTTAATTAAGGTTACCGAAGTTAGGATTAACTATTTTAAGAAATAGGTGAGATAATCTTACTTAATTTATTATAAATACGAAAGTTTGTGAGGATGATGTATGTTTGTTACACTTTTATGCGAAAACTGAAAAACGGATTTGGATGAAATTTGGTAGACAGATAGTTTATAACCTGGGTTAATACATAGATAAAAAAATATCGCGATTTTTTGTTCCCGTAGCATAATTTTTGAGTTGTAGCGGGCAAAGTCCGCAACAGCTATTATAGTAAAAATTGTACATATTTCAGAATATAATATTTTTTTTTTGGTATAATCATCAAAAATCACTGTCAGACTTGTACAGATTAAAATCCACTGTAATCCTTCAATAGCCCTTTACGTTCCTGGGTCACGATAACCTAATGAGACAGTCCTGCGACCATTTCGACATTCTATATTTGATATTCAGTAATAAAAAGCCGCAAATAATCTCCTATAGATTGCACTTCAAGGCAACCAATCTACACGTCAGTGCAAAAAAAAAAAGGTTTTTCATACAGAATGAGAAATTGATCGGGCCCCTAAGTATGAAAAATAATTTTATTTTTTTGCGAATTTCCAAAAGTCTTAGCACAAACATTGTTCAGTAACATTATGGCCTGAGTTACCCCACGAGAGGTTTTGCGCACTTAACGTTACACGTTGTAAATGCATTTACTTAAGACCATCGTCTACCGAGCGCTCGTCCATACAAAAAGAGAAAACGTTTTTCTCCCCCTAGATGTTATCCTATCTCGGTGATTTTTTAGAATGCATCTGATACAGTAAAACACTAGGTTTATAGGTTTTCTTTTTTTCAAAATTTATAATAGTTTGAAAGTTACAGGCGCCTAAAAGTAACTATTTTTATGACAAAATCTTCATTGAAGTAAAACCTTTGTATTTAAAAAACAAAGAAGTTTAAGAAGAAAAGCAAAACCTACAAACCTAGAATATAACATGCTGAAACGATTGACACTAGACACAGAATCTAAGAGATTGGTCGTGATTTAGTATGTGAAAAACGTTTTCTCCCGAGAGACAAATTACATATAAAAAATACTTACATTCAGTCGCGAGCTGCAACGCTCTCTATCGCACGATCGGGGTTTTTTCAAAGCGTGAGAGGGACAGTAGGAGTTTTTCTAAGTACCTATTTTTTGAAATGGCAGCAGCTATTCTATCCTCTTAAGTTGGTCTTCGTTCTTGATTCCTCAGTGTCGACTCGACATTAAAGCCGTGATGACTCTGTGAACAGTTTTTAGAAATACACTTTAGACTTGAACTTGACTTGAGTATATACTTATTTGAGCGTTTGCTACGTTCTATGTAGACAATACGTAGAAGAACATAAGCAATAGTCAACGACGATATAATACTAGACTCGTAATAACAGGCGACCGATGTCTGCCAACACATTAGGCAAAAAAGTCTTATATTCGTCTCATTTCGACCAATCCTGTGAGCCGTAAACATACGTTGAGACAGCACAGACCTTGAGTTAGCCAATCACAACGCAGTACCCCGTCCCCCTCGCTTACGTAATACCTCAGCAACTTGGCAGAATAGTTTGTGTTCTTTAGATCGTGCATGCGGAGTCTAGTATTATATCGTCGTTGGCAATGGTAAATGAATGAATGTTTTTACAGGAAACTGTTACTCCGGAACGTAGAAAGTGGAGGTCGCCGGAAGACGCTGGATGCAGGTAGCTTCCAACCGGTATACATATGTGGAGATCTAAAGGGGAGACCTATGGTCAGCAGTGGACGACGTTGGCTGAGATGATGATGATGATGAAGTGGATGATAATCAGTTCAAGAATGACAGTCACTTCCGCTCCACCCAGGGTGGGACTCATTGGATGATTATACCTTTTTTTTTAGCGTGGTAAAATCTTCAAATGAGACCTCCCCTCTAGCTGAGGGCGGGACTGTCAGACTCGTACTTACTAAAAATACACGGTGTCCTTCAATAGCCCTTAACGTTCCAGGGTCACGGTAATTTATTAGTCCCGCGACCCCGGCAGAATTTGGCCCTTCATATAGGGGCCCCGTCATAATGCTGACAGTCTTTGAGCCGCGCGTGGAACACAACGCGCCATCGACCCGTGGTCCATGGTCGGACAGCGAGTCGCCCATTACTCGCTGCCCGCATGCCCACGCCTACGGTGGCCAGAGATCGTCTGGCGACGTCTGTCGCCGTGGGCGTCTACCACTGCGGCTAGATGATTATACTAGTAAAAAAAAGATAATTGCACTGAAGTGGCGTGCATAGGTTGTCTTGTATGCGGAGTCTAGAGACTATCTGTTTAAGCAACCCATCATAGGCCTTGATGACTAATGTACAGGTTTCTATAAAAACTGCTAAAAGTTCAGTCATCAAAATATCCTAACCATAAACTGCCTTTTAAAGAATTCTGAAACATATTTTACCGACTAATTAACCATAACATGTACCTGTACCTACCTACAATATTTTCAGCAAAAGAACCTATTGAAAACCTCAAATGTCAGTTACCTATCAGTGACGTCACACATTGGTTACAAAGGTAAGGTAAAAATAGTACTAAACAACCAATTTAAGTTTGCGGTTGAAAGCGGCGCCGCTTGTCAAGGAAAAAAACATCGACATGTCTAAATCGGTACGTTTATCATAGTTCCATATTTTCCCACCTGCACATGTAAGTTGGTAGAGTTGTATGTACTCTTTAGACATATCGCCTTCTCGCTCGCCCTGAGTACTACAGAACAATCTCTCTTTCTATTCGAACGCGAGAACTTACCTAAGAAACTAATGAGTTTTTATACTCATATTTTACGTAATGATAGCGTTACGCCTATAATCCTTGGGTGAGTAGGCAGAGGTCAGTAGCGAGCTTGTGAACAGGAGTTTTGGCACTACGAAATAGTTCTGGGTCATTAAAAATGTTGACGACACCGTTAGCGCAGTTGCCCAGCATTTGAATGTTGCACTGCATGTTGCGGGTTTGATACCTTTTTTATCTTGTTATAATCATCAAATGAGTTCTCCCACCAAGGGCAGGGCGGGAGGGACTGTCAGACTCGTACTGACTAAAATCCACGGTGTCCTTCAATAGCCCTTCGTTCCAGAGACACGGTAATGAGATAAGTCCCGCGACCCCGGCGCGTTTGCTACCTACGGAACTAGCTTTGTATGGTCTACAAGTGTTTGTTTGTCGTAAAACTCACCTTCATCATTTCAGCCTATTGCAGTCCACTGCTGGACATAGGCCTCTCCCAGGGAGCGCCACAGCGCCCGATCTCCAGCTTTTTTCATTCAGCCACTGCCAGCCACCTTCTTCAGGTCATCGGTCCATCTTGCCGGGGGGCGTCCCACCCTACGCTTATCTACACGTGGTCTCCATTCGAGAACCTTCCTACTCCACCTATCGTCGGTTCTGCGGCAGACATGACCAGCCCAAACGCACCTTGAAATACCGAAAATATTCCTAGTGTGAGTCAAAAAAGTGGAGTTCTATTGAAGTCTTTGTTTCCTGTTAAATAAAACCTTCGAGTCTTCAAGTCAAGAGTGAACAGGTTACTTCTAGGCAAGCGTGTTTCACAATATAATTTTCTATAGAGCCTATGAAAGAAATAAAGAGAGACTATGTTAAGAGGAAACAGCAAGGGCTGGAGAATTGAAAAATAGGTATTTGTAAAATCTATTGCTGTCGCACAGTGCCCACAACAGAGTTACAGAGCGCGAAGGAGACAACTGCAGCTTGGACCGAAAATACCTTAAAATCCAAATACCAATTTTTTTTACTGATTATTTGAACACAGCGGAAAATCTGGCCATTTTTTTAGGATTTTGAATGTTCATATCTCTTTTCATAATTAATTTATGGGAAAAAGGAAAACATAGAGACATGCCAATAGTGGTCAGATATTTTTTGTAAAATAGTTATTTGTTATACAAGAGTGCAAAGTTGCTTTTTAACCGCGTGCTCAATTTTGATGACCGAGCAAGCGAATGATTCTAAAATTGAATCACGAGTGCAACGAGTGATTCAAAAATTAGAATCATGAGCGGTAGCGAGGGAATCAAAAGAGCACAAGGTGAAAAATCTTTGCACTCGAGTGCAACACGTAACTTTTCATCCCACCTCAGCGAGGAAATGAGTAGATGCAAAAAAAGTTTAGGTAATAACTACTTACTACGTTATTATAGGTAAGTAGGTATTACAGAATATTTTTTAAATTATAACAAAAAATAGTTAAGTATGTTTTCAAGTTTCTTATTTTTATCTTGGTTTGTCTTAACAATAAGTATGACGTGAAAAGAAAACCGCACAAACCAAATTAAAAAAACGGTAAAAAAAAAGTTCTGAGTCAAGAAGGTTCAGAGTCTGAGATTGTAACAAAATAATAGAAGATTATGCACCAAAGGATTCTGATCGGGATTCAAGTTAGCCCAAGTGGGCACCACAGCAAGCGATCAGCTGTTGGGGTCAGCAGCCGCCTTTAGTGGCACAACTCTTTAGTGCACGTGCATGTTCCAAATTCAATTTACTTTATCCACTAGAGGATAAAAACGGCTTTTACGCTCAGATATCGAAGAGGAAAAATAGCCTTTCCGAGATGGGGGGATGAGATAACAAATTCTATTTTTGAAATTTGATGTGGTACGACAACCTACGAACGTGAAATGGGCACCACAACAAGCGATCAGCCGTAGGGGTCAGCGGGCGCATTACTGGTACAACTCATTATTGCACACGATGTTCTAAATTCAATTTTCTTTATCCACTAGAGGATAAAAACGGCTTTTACGCTCAGATATCGAAGAGAAAAAATAGTCTTTCCGAGGTGGGGGGATGAAAAAATTATTGCTCTACTGGCATTATACACGGAGAAAACAGGGGACTACGTTTGTATGGAAAAACGGCCGTGCTGTTTCCTCTTAAAGACTTATACTAGTCCGGTCTTAAAAACATTTAATTTTTATACTAGTTTTCAGCCAAAAATATTTTATTTTAAGTTAGAACGTGTCAATCGTCCTTTTTCAGATGAAAAAAAAACCGATAAAATGTGTGGAACGGCATCTCCGTTCTACTGCCAGACTCATACTGACTTTAATCCACAGTGATCCTTTATAGACCTTTACGTTCTAGGGTCACGATTAAGAGTTTTAGACCAAGTCGCGACACGTGTCAATCCCCTTACAATGAAAAATTATCTAAAACATCCTGTTACTAAGCCATAGAAGAGACTACATTGTTCGTCAATTCTTCGAAAAGTAAGAAAACTTTTTGTTGAGAACTCTATAACATTAGCAATTCATGGTATTATCTGAAAATCCTTGAGAACTCCAAAGAACTACGTCGCCGCACTCGGTTCAATGGTTTAACACTTCATTTAGAACTCTTGGTTATCACTTAACAATAAGTTTTGCTTTTATCGTTAAAAAATACCAAATGAGTTCTCCTAGGACGGAGCGGGAGGGACTGTCAGACTTGTACTGACTAAATTCCACGGTAATCCTACAATAGCCCTTTACGTTCCAGGGTCACGGTTACCTGATGAGACAGTCCCGCGACCCCGGCAGGGTTTGACCCTCCAAGGGGGACCCCGTCAGATTGTTGACAGATCTTTGAGGCACGCGTGGCACACGACACGGACACGATCTTTGATCGGACAGTGATTCGCCCATGATAATGAAGGTCTGCCACTTACACGCAAATACGTTTAGATCAGACTTTAAAACTATCCTCTGGACCTTTGGAAAAAGAGTACATAAGAACCCTGTTTCTTAGGGAACCAAGGCAGAGACGGACTAAGTCTGAAGGGCCCAGGCCCTGCGGTCTCGACAAATATAACGAGAAAAATTGTTCTTGTCTAATGATATCAAATTTTTTAATAGATTTTCAACCTTATGCTTTCGAAATAAAATTGAAAATCTATTAAAAGGAATTTGATAACGATACGACTTAGCGACCGATTTTTGTCGCTGTCTTATGTCGAGACCTCAGATCAAAGAAATAGGCAGATAGAGCGCTCAGAACACGCGAGTGGTTCCACCAAAGTTAATACAAAATCAAAATCGAATCACTGTACCAAGCTACACGTCGTACCAAGCTGCGTGTCGTTGTTGTTGTTTGCCAAAATATGCCGTCACGTGCCTTTAACCATTGTAAAAGTTGTTCTCAAAAACAAAGAAAACATTATGGAATGTAATTCGATTTGATTTTGTATTAACTTTGGTGGAACCACTCGCGTGTTCTGAGCGTTCTATCTGCCTATTTCTTTGATCTGAGGTCGAGACTGCATTGGCAGGTGGTTCTCCACAAACCCGGGTTTAAAACTAGTTTTAAGGATGGCCTGCTGAGGTTTAGTAGAATGTACTCATGCTTGTGGGTTTTCGGTAACTTGCTTTAATAGTCTCTCGACTCAGGCATGATTCTACCGTACCACATGGCTTGAGCGAGAGGCCTCGTGCAGTTTGGGGCCTGACTCGCAAACAACGCCTCGACTAAATGACCAGTCCGACCCTGAACAAGGGTACAAAAACTACAAAAACAGTAAAGTAGTTGCCAAGAACTAAAAGTAAGTCAGCTGACAACCTGAGTGTTGTGATTTGTATCGCCTGTAATAATGATTTATGGTTCTCAGCGCTAATCACGCAACTTAGCCAGTACTTCACTGTTTTTGTGCCATCTCCTAACATTTTCAAGTGGTCGGGTTTCTAATTTTCAAATCATTTGAGTACTTTGAAAGAGAATTTTGACAAGTCTTGAGTAATTTATTTATGGTTAAAAATAATTTGGGTTCACTATAATGATTGGATTTGATTAGATTTAAGTAAGACTTTTTGGAACGTGTTTGTGGCTTCAGTTTATGGACAATTTGCGGATGTGTCGTCTCGGTAATTGGAGTCATCGGCTCGAAGAAAAATAAGAGTATTTTTTTCAATAATCACATTTAACTGAATAGCAGTACTTCAGTCCAATAGTTCGGTATAATGTCGGCACGGTTAACACAGTGGCTGAGTGACTGACTGCTGAATTGCGTGTCGCGGGTTCGATTCCCGCATGGAACAATTGTACGAACTGCAGGTAGGTAGTCTTTTGGGGTCTTTGTTCGCGTATGTCAGTTTCGATGTTTGTAAGCGCACCAAAGATAGATGAGTTATTGTGGAACAAACTTAAAAAAAGTCTAGTAAAACGTCCATAATAATTATGTCCATCACGGTTTTATACAACATAATTATTATTTTGATTCTCTCTAATTTTATGGGTGCAGCATTAAAATCTGCATTCAATTAAGCCACCACTGCGTCATTCGGGGTCTAAATGCAAGTACGAAACAGAAACACGATAAGTGTGATTTTTCTGTAAAAAATAAAGCTAAGTGGCATCGCAGCCAATCTGCCAGATTCCGCATTCAGGTCAGGGGCAGCGGAACGGAGCCAAGGAGGGATTTATCAGAGCCTGTGACTGGACCGGGGACGTTTAGTTAGTGAGATAGCCCGAGGAGCTTCTAGACCTGGTTCCATTCTATGTCATAGGTTGATAGTGCATAGTTAGTTGTTGTTATAATTTCAGGAACTAATCAATTAAAAGTAAAGAGAAAAAGGCGTTCTTGTGAAATAAAAAAGTTTATCTACTCTCATATCGTAAACTTCGAAATACAAAACTCAAAACGAGTTTATAATGACATACTTTATACCATAGAGTAAAAATAGTAGTTTATGTAACTGGTACATAATGAGGGGTATTATACACGAGTGTGAGTTTATAAAACGAGCGAAGCGAGTTTTATAATAGTATCACACGAGTGGTATAATACCTAGTTATGTACAGTTTCATACACTACTTTATCTACTCTCATTGAACACGAACTTAACAAATAAAAGATAAAAATTAATAAACACTAATAATCATCCACCATGTCATCCACCGAAACACAAACGTCAAAATCCCAACATTCCCTTAGAAAGCGCGCGCAGCCACAGATAAAAAAGTAAAAAAATGTATCTATGATCAGTAATCTGTATAATAATGAAAAAAAATTAAATTATAACATTGTTTTGTTAGACAAACAGTGTTATAATTTAATTTTTTAATTTCATTACGATACTCTATGGTATAAAGTATGTCATTATAAACTCGTTTTGAGTTTTGTATTTCGAAGTTTACGATATGAGAGTAGATAAAATAAATTATAACACTGTTTCTCTAACAAAACAATGTTATAATTTAATTTTTTTTCATTATGATACAGATTACTGATCATAGCTATACATCTTTTTACTTTTTTATCTGTGGCTGCGCGCGCTTTCTAAGGGAATGTTGGGATTTTGACGTTTGTGTTTCGGTGGATGACATGGTGGATGACTATTAGTATTTATTAATTTTTATCTTTTATTTGATATGTTCGCGTTCAATGAGAGTAGATAAAGTAGTGTATGAAACTGTACATAACTAGGTATTACACCACTCGTGTGATACTATTAAAAAACTCGCTTCGCTCGTTTTTTAAACTCACACTCGTGTACATATAATACCTCTCATTATGTACCAGTTACATAAACTACTATTAAATGATTATATTCCTAGAGATTGATGGATAGGAATTAGGAATATAAAAAAAAAAATTGTTTTTTTTTGTAAATCAGTCAACAATTGGCGAAGAAACTGGGCGAATAAAGGTATAGGTTCTACGTGAGTTCTACGTTACTTTACATTAGGTCTACGTTCACACGACGATACATCAATACTAAACTAGTGTAAACTGACCGATCAATGTGCGGAAAGATCATATAAAGCGAGTCCAAGACTAACTGGTTTTGTATAGCTTGATGTGTAGCCGTGTGTACGTAGAAAAATACATACACGTCGAATTTAAAACCTTCTTTTTTAAAAGTCGATTACAATGAATGAGTAGTTAAGAAAATAATCGACTGAAAATTATAAACCCTGAAAAAAAATTCAGGGACTGTATACAAAGTTTTGTAAGTCAACAATGTTAGTCATGTTATGTGACAATGTTAAGTTGTCTGTCCATTCAAAAGTTTATATGTTCTGCCCTAAGTAGGTAGGTATACCTCAAAGGTTCTAAGAAAATCAGTTTCCTTTATCATTATCAATGCAGTATTTTCCTGGTTTATCAATACAACGGTTGTTCAATGGAAGTAGTTTATAAGTATTATACGCTATGTGCAAAGTCGTTGGTGGGGACTATTAAATCGATCGCAGCGCTCGTTGTGTCAGAGATGTGAACTAAGGGACTTTGCTCAAGGTGCGATGCGATGCAACGCAACGCGATTCGCACGAATTCCAACTACAAATGAAAATCAACCTTACCACTATGGCATAAGACATAAAACACGTTGTTATCTATGGGTAGATGAAAAACAAAACACGATGGCCATGACAACGTCAAGTCAATCGAATTGCATCTTTATTTCTTAGTGGCAAGGTTGATTTTCACTTGTAGTTGGAATTCGTACGAATCGCGTCAAATTGTGTCGCATCGTGCCATGAGTAAAGTCCCTAACGGGGGACACCTGCGGAGTGACGTACATAATGTCAAGTTGAACATATGCACCACAACCTTTACATGGATTTTTAGGTTTCAATTAATTTTAAAGAAACAAAACTGATTTTTTTTTACCTATCAAAATATCTATTTGGCAAGACATCTAATTAGTCCACTTGTAAGATTAAAAAAAAAATTGACCCATAGTTTTTTTATTAATTTAAAAACCAAAATTGACGAAGATACGAAACTTTTAGAATTGGCAAAACGTCAGAAGCAAGTACAGTATTTACTTGCTTGTGACGTCTAGCCCGAACACTCGAATTTTAATGCGTTTTATCGTTGTAAATATTCATTGTTTTTATCAAAAGAAAAAATACGTTAACCAATGTTTTCAAAAACTCTTTCTGACGAGTCTCGAAAATCCCGGGATTTCCCGGTTCTTTGGAGGCCAGTCCCGAAATTCCCGAGTAGCTGTCATAGCGCGCACAACGTATAATAATCCTGCTGCTATTCTATAGATCTGTGGCTATCAGGAAAACCTGGTATATTTGTAAGTGTGACGTCATTAGTGAACGTTGATACCTTGTCCTAAATATCCTTCGTTATCCTGCTCTGTAGTGGCTGTGTGTGTGAGTCAATTCTATTGGAGGTTTTAAGGCCTGTGAATCTACTTTTTTTAGACTTAAAAAAAGTACGTTCTCAGTTCGACCTGTATGTTTGTTTGTCCGCGATTATCCCGCGTTTAGCTGAACTTATTTTGATGTGTTTTTCAAAAAAGTGTTTTTGATTTTTGGCTTTTTTATTTTTTTTTATCATTTCAAAAGTTCATCAAGTCTTGGCGAAAACAAGGATAAAAAACATGTCAGTTGGCGTGGTTCAAGGATTGGTTTCTGCGTTGCGTTTTGTGGGTTCGCTGTGTTTCGTTCGCCTCGCTTAAAACAAAGATTTGGGTGTTTGTGTGGGTGTTAATTTTTTTTTTTATGTTATCGTTTTGTCTACGGTGTTTGCATTGATTTTTAATACTTTTTCTCGGTTGTATTGTTAACTTTATTAAAAAACAGAGGAAAATCTTCTTTTTTTACGTGGTACAATCAGACATGTACTGACTATAATTGCGGACACATGCAATCATCTCTGAAAATCTATGATCCAAGTAAGCAAAAACGGGTCCACGCGGGCAACGGATATCTATTATTGTTATAAACTTAAAACCTTCTCCAGAATGTAAAGAACACTTTCCTGAACCGCATCAAAATCCGTTCAGCCAAACGCGAGATAATCGCGGACAAACACACATACATACATACATACAGGTCGAACTAAGAACCTACTTTTTTTTTGAAGTCGGTTGAAAACAAACGCACCTCCTTCCGAAAGAAAAGTTATTTTTTGTTTTTTTGTGTTTGGTTTTGAAGTCGGTTTCCTTTTTTTTCAAAAAGCTTTTTATATTATTCTTAACTAGTTATTAAGTAAATACTCAAGATCGCGCGGAATCAGAGTTTTGATCGCGAGTGTATTTCATTTTTGTACGGATTTCTTTGAACAAATTGTGTGTTGTACTGTACAAGAAGTGGGAATTGAAACTAAGTGTTGTAGATAAGAGTAGCAGAGCTGTGTAGACTAATCAACTCTAATAAACGCTGATGGTGACGACTGACGAGAATTAACCTTCGGAGAATTACACACACTTGACTTGCTGGCCGAGTTGAGAGAACCAAGTGGCGACATATACACCATGGATTGTTACACAAGTACTGGCTCTGAATTTCTGGAACTTACATAAATAAAAACAGGGTGTAATAAAAAAAAAACGCGCTACATTGTTATCCTTTTTGTATAAAACATAACGGAAGAAGGAGGTATTATTTTTGGAGGTTATTTGGACTGTACTATTTTATTTCAGAAATATGGACAGAAATACACAAAAATATCGTATCGATTTATGTAATAATTTCTTGATGTTTTTTTGGCGTTTTAAAAATGAAACTGCCAGGAAGAAAAGGCCAACTACATAATAGTGAAATTGTCTATGGAAGTTTTATCTATAGAAAAAAAAAACAAGATAGCGACTTTCCTTCTGAAAGCAATCACGTGCCAAAATATCCAAGCTGCTCCTATTAGAGTCTGAAAGTCTAAAAACGGCCAACAACAGTTTGACAAGCTAAATAAAAAAGAAAACATCAAAGTGTATAATGGAAGAACGAAAAACCATAATAATAGATATTTTTGCCACTGAACATTATAAGCGTGGAATTTTCCATACATTTTATCCTCAAACTCTATTACGGTTTTACCGAAAAACGGCACGAGATTTCTTTATTAAAATCAGACAATAAATATTGCTATTCTTAGATAATTTTTACACAGTGTTATTATTAATATTTACAGGGTTTCGTTGTAAACTTGACACAAGGTAAAGGTTACTCATTCGTGTCATTAAGCGGTCAATTAATTATAGCTTTATTATTTATAGTAGGTGTTACGTCACGTTTTATCAGGGCGACGTCATAACAGGTGATAAGAGAGCTTCAGAAGTGTTACGTATGTAACTTCTAACTTGTTTCGACGTCACTATGGGGATTGATTAATTCTTGGTACTAAGTAATGTATCAGTTGATTGTATGTAGCTTATATTATCTTTCTTTAATAGATTTTCATCCTTATCACAATAGAGGAAGGTTAATGTTGGATTGGTAAAATATGACCTGCTGGCATCTGTATTATTTTTCGTATGCTAATACTAAATTCAAGCGGGTTTTCAACCTACGTTGCTGGTCAAGTTCAAAACTGGCTGACTAGTCCAGACCCTAAAGTAACAAAATGTTGATTATTTTTATATTTTTTACTTTATTTTGTGCTTTTATCTCTGGACAATTTTAACGTGCACATCTTTCTATTTCGTTCCTCTCCTACTTATTTATTTTAGCTTGCTTTGTCCCACTCCTGAACAAAGTCCTCCCCCCTCCTTATATATTTCTTCCACTTTTCTCGATGGAGTGCCTCTTAACGCCAGTTCAGAAGGAAGCCATCCATAGCGCCCCGCTATCTTCTCCTAGGCATGCCGAGACCTAGCTGTCTCAGGGCTCCATTCCTGCGATATCCGAGCCCACAGTTGTGATGGCATACGGCAGACATGTCCTGCCCAGCCCCCTATAGTCTTGCAGTCTCATGAGCTACGTCGGGTATTTGAGTTCTGGAGCGCAGTATGGTAGTCATGGTATTTCTTATTCGGTCAGAAGTTGAAATTATTATTTAGTTTAACGCGCTCCATCGCTTTTAACATCAACAAAAGTTTTTTTAAGTACTTCATGGAAACAGAAAAGACCAAAATGTCGCATGGTCCATTAATTTTCCTGCGAGAACTTACATAACAATTAAAGCTCCTTATTTTTGTCAAAATTTTCCATTGCTCTCATAATGATCATGTTTATACATATAAACGCCTTTGGGAAAGAAACCAAAACCCACCCTAAGTGTACTTATGTACTAATTCATATAACAACGGTTGCCTTAGCAACCTTGTCGAAACGTAGTACATAGGCCGGGAGCCTCGTTGTATTTCCATTAGGTGCGTTCACACATAAGGAGCAGCCTTGGGAGGCTTTTGCCACGCGAAGCAGCTCGGTTAGTGTGGAAGTGTCTTGCTCGGCTGAGGCAAGTGCGCACGAATGCGCGGGCGAGCGACCGAGCGCCCGTCCGCCCGAGCCTTCCAGTGTCGGCTTTTTATTTTGCTCGTGTACACACAGAGACACCCTCGCGAGGCAGTTTCCTCGCGCGGCAAATTGCTCGCGAGGCTGCTTGCTCTGTATGGACGCACCTATTGGCAAATCTATACATTCTTCAAACAAAATTGAGTTCTATTCTCTTACTCCAGAGGTTAAAATTCTTCTTTCGTGATTCATCATCATAAACCAGAAGTCGAGCACTGTTGAAAAATGTTAAAAAAAGCAATCGTCGCTGATTTGCTGTCATTAATTGAAGAGTTCCCCTCGATTCCTCCAAGATCGCGTCATCAAATCATGACTTGATTATTATGGAACCGTTTGTAAAAAAGAATTTATCAAATCAGTCCAGGCGTCATCGAGAAATCGAGGCAAAAATTATTTAAAAAAGATTTCGATGAATTGAGAACCTCCTCCTTTTTTAGAAGTCGGTTAAAAACGCAGTGTTCCTTCAAGCTTTAAGTTCCATGGTCATAGTTGGAAAATTCCTTCTGCAAAAACCCTATAAAACTTTGCCCTAGATAGAAAGAAACAAAGCTAGATCATATTCAGCATCAAGTTTCACTCTTTTTCTGATATATCTGTTTGAAATAAGAGGTCTAATGTCATTGTCCTCGTAGTTCTAAAAGTGTTGCCACCTATTTATTTATTAACCCTCTTCGATCCTTTTGATAGTCTGCAGGTTCTACGGTCAGTAGAAGGTCAGGTAACGTTAAATAATTAGGCATTAGGTTTGGGCAGAAATTCAGTTGAAACTAAAGCCTTTTTACCCTGGATTGCTTACCAAGAACACATTGTATCTTCAGTAACACAGAACATACTAATAATTATGTGTATATTATAAAGCGGAAGAATTTGTCTGTGTATTTGTTTGAACGCGCTAATCTTAGGAATTACTGGTTTAAATTCGAAAAATATTTTTGTATTGGATAGACCATTTATTCATTTATATAAATGGTCCTACCAATAGGAGCGAAGCAGAGGGAAACAGCTAGTCAATAAAATATACATTAGCCTATCTCGACTATGTATTAACATTTTCATATATAAGCAACGAAAATCCAGTGACAATAAGTCATATACATTTACTCCACATTAATTTTCATGCGAATTTGAATAAAAGCTAGACGAGTTTTTGCCTGAAAACGCTGACCTCTGTACCGTCATTGTTTTTAGGGTTCCGTAGCTTCACAGGAATAGTTATTTGTGCAACAAGAGAGCAAAGTCGTTTTTTGCTGCGAGTGCTGATTTTGAATCTTGAGCAAGCGAAGGATTCAAGGATTGAATCACGAGCGTAGCGAGTGATTCTAAAGTTGAATCCTGAGTGTAGCGAGAGATCCAAAGGCACGAGATGCAAAAATCTTTGCTCTCGTGTAACACACATAACTTTTCACTTCAGCAGCGAGAACACTTTAGGAGATAAAATAATAAATAGGAATAGATTAAAATAACTTTTTTTTTAAAGTAGCTTTCAACAATAAGTAAATACTCCGCACTGTAGATAATCGTCTCGTCTGTGATAAATCTAAAAAATAAGATAGCAAAACCGTCTCCGAAAAATTGCTTGCGCCCTTTGTTAAGTCTCGATTCATTGAAGACATGGTATGGTTTCAGATATTTAGTTAGAGTTAGGAAATTTAATTCTGCATTAATAATTTGTTGTTTTAAATGGTTATGTTAAAATAAGTACTGTTCTCGTCGCTAGTTTTACGCATATTTTTTTTTTTTTAACTTATTCAACTCTTTACGCCAGCCATGAAATTTTATTCCCGCTCTTTTATTTTTAAATTAAGGCGTGTTCGGAAATAGCATTCATAATATTTTATTATTCAAAATATTTATTAACATAAATTGAAACTAGAAATAAATATTTACAGTAAATGCTTATTTTCATTTAAATACAGCAATAAGTTAAAAATTCAATAAAATACATTCGAAGACATTATTAGTTAGTACAAATTTCCGAACGTGTTTGTCTTTGAGACCAAATTCAAAATCGGAACTTCGAAAGGGCTGGTGTTTGTCTCTCTCTCTTTCTATTGGCGGGAAAGAGATAGAGTGTTAATGTTTCGAATTGTATGATTAACTCAAGGCTGAATATGATATTCGCGGCTTTTTTTAAAACAAAAATTAAAAAGCTACTTTGTCTCACTAGTGAGCAAAATCGCATTTTGCTCACTGATTTCAGGCAGCAAAACCTACATGTTTGAGCTACTGAAGTGAAAAAGATTTATCACGATGTTTTCCTTATAAAAACTTATTTTCAAAATGCATTCTAACTTATGTTGTAAATGCGAAAGTGAGTTTGTTTGTTACGCTTTCATGAATCGCTGAACTGATTTTGATGAATTTTGATATAGATATAGATGGGATTCTGAAGGCGGTAATAGGCAACTTCATTCTTCCTATGAGTATCTCTATTAATATTGTAAATGTTTACGTGTGCACTTGTTTTTGTTCTGTTTTCAAAATGGCTAAACCGATTTTGATTAATTTGAATACAGAGATCAATGGTACCGTTATGACCAGGGAGGAGCAAGGCGTGGGCAGAGATGGGCAGAGACTGCTGAAACATACCATGTTGTCCGAGTGGCTTTAAACTTTGGAGAAAATAATATAGTTTGTTTATTGACAAAATCTAGGTGTATCAAAGCGAGTGATGCCGTAGGAAAAAGCTAGTACAATAGTCATGTGTAAAGCTACACTATTCCAATAATATAAATTACTCAATCCAATTTTCCCAAAATATAAGTAGGTACCCTTTTGACTTATGGAGGGACCATGATTTCGTATGTCACATGACGTGTATCGATATGGAATTCAATGGCACCCATGTCCAATTTGAACACATGAAGTTGATTTATTGGTCTGTCAATTATTAAGTATTTATTGTTATTAATTTTACCTCTAATTAATTGCAAAACTATTCAATAATTGTTGTTATCAGAGACTTTTTCCGAATTTTACTAGTAGTTTTAATTATTTATTCTAATAATAGTGTAATGTGTGGCGCAGTGGATCTTGTAGATCAAAGAAATACATATTTACACCGTGCGGCAATAGAACCCGCTACACGCAAAACAGCAGTAGATCGATCAACCACAGCGGCTAACGTGCCGTCAAACAGTGCCGTAACCTTAGCGAAAGCCGTGACTTTGGAACGTAAAGGGCTATTGAAGGAAACCGTGGATTTTAGTCAGTACAAGTCTGACAGTCCTTCCCGTCCCATCCTGGGTGGGAGGACTTATTTAAAAATTTTACCACGATAAAAAAATAACATCCCGACCCAGTTTCTGGGTAACGATAAAAATCACTGTTAAAATTTTAGTCTCGCCATAATTACTATCAAAGATCTATAATTCTCAGTTGGGAACAATGGTGTAACTAGCTTTTATTATAGAACAGTCACCCATCCATAGAATGACCTCGGCAACTGTTGCTTTGAAACTTAGTCTTGAAAATGGCGTGTTTCTGTTGGGTTGAAGTTCGCCACAAGAATTGTTCCCCTCGAAAAAAGTTTTGATCCTGTTCTTCTAGTACTATCTGTTCAGATTCCACATTGTGTCTTCGATTTCGGTCGTTTTGTGCTGGATTTTTTTATTATTTAAATGTTTTGCTACTCCGTACTGAAAACAAATGGGTCAAATGAACAATAATCAAAATTTAAAAAAAAATCTAAAACCTTTGGCTGATTTATACATTCTTTTTTTCGTAGGGAATTATTTTTGTGGCTAACTTACACAATCCTTTCTGTTATTACTAAGCTAAGAGCCCCATATTTACCTCACTTATTTACTAGAAATGTATATTGTTACAGGAAACTTGAGAAATGAGTAAGTATTGCGACATCAAACCTTCGAATTTAGAACCCTTCGATCGCTGAACAAGCGGTTTACGCATTGCGCTATGGTACCGTCATACTGCGCGTTCTCAAGTACGTTATCTGAACTTCCATACAATTAAGACAATGCTGGGTTTTTGAAACAGAAAATCTAAAATTACTACAATTTTTATCATTACAGAAGAAAGAGAATACTTTTAATACTTTATACAACGTGCAACGTTAATAGCGCAAAACCTCTCGTGGGGTAACTCAGCCCATGTTACTGAACAATGTTTGTTCTAAAACTATTGGAAAAAAAAACAAAAAAAATCATACTGATGGGCTCGATCAATTTCTCATTCATTTTGTATGAAAAATCTTTTTTTTTTTCTAAAAGTTTTAGAACAAACATTGATCAGCATGGGCTGAGTTACCCCACGAGAGGTTTTGCGCTATCAACGTTACACTTTGTACAATCATACTAATATTATAAAATAAATGCGATTTAAATTATTTATTTCATTACATTTTTAACTAGTTAATGCCAGCGGCTTCGCCAAAGTTTAACTTAAACACAATCCCAAGGGAGCATAAATCCAGGATAAAAAATATCTTATTTGTTAAATTAGGTTATAAAGTTATCTTTTTACCAACTTTTATCCGAATTTGTTCAGTAGCTTTTGCGTGAAAGAGTAACAAAGGTACTCATACTTTCGCATTTATAATATTGGTAAGAGAGAAGTAGGATCCCGGGTCGACGGCGCGTTGTGTTCTAAGCGCGCCTCAAAGAGTATCAGCATTATGACGGGGCCCTCCTCTAGACAGCCAAAGCCTGCCGGGGTCGCGAGTCTTATCTCATTACCGTGACCCCGGAACGTAGGTAAAGGGCCATTGAAGGACACCGTGGATTTTAGTCAGTACGAGTCTGACAGTCCCTCACGCCCTGCCCTGGGTCCTCATTTGATGATTTTACTACAATAAAAAAAAGAGAGAAGTAAGATAAAGATTATAGGTGTATAGAAGTTTAGTTTAGTCATGTTTTCTGTTTGGTCGGTCTGCGCAGTCAGTGGCTGAGCCAACTACTGCTGTGTAGCATGCAGCGGGTTTGATCCCTGCGCGGAACAAATATTTGTATGGCCTGCAGATAGTTGTTCCGAGTCTGTTTCTGTGTGTAAATTTGTAAATGCACCAAAAATACAGAGAAATACCTAAGTAAAATCAAATGTTTATTAAAAAAAAATCGAATGTACACATAGATAACTGACGTAGACTTTTGCTAACCAGTCATAAATAAGAGGTAACATTACTTAAAAGTAGACTTAATAACGATAATACTTTCTACATAACATGCGATGAGATACGACAAAGTAAGATGGTAAGCAGAACCACAGGTTAATCAGATCCTGTTGTAACATATTGCGCAATCATTGTGCAATATCCTTATCTACATTACTTGGCAGATTTTTATACTGATATTAATATCACTGATTAGAACTGAAACTCCAGGAATTCTCATCGCAATTGTCAAAAAAAAACTCCGTTTTCACGGACGGTTTTTTTTTAAATCTTGGTAAAATCATGAAATGGGTCCCCCTCACCAATACTGTCAGACTCGTACTGACTAAAATACACAGTGTCTTTCAGTAGCCCTTTACGTTCCAGGGTCACGGTAATTCGATAAGTCCCGCGAACCCGACAGGCTTTGGCCGTCTAAAGAGGGGCCCGTCATTATGTTGGTAGCCGGAAATAAACAACTTTAACATACAAAAATAAATAAACAAAACACAAACCCACTATCCTTTGATAACATTAGTAATACCTACCTAGATATAGTTCAATCAATGATGAGTAAGTACATAATGCTTATGTAATACATAATACACACGCACACACATGTGAAGCCACTACACAAGCGTTTGTTGATTAATAATTTTGCCAGGAAAAGCCTTTACGCGAAAAATCGTACATTGAAAATGTTTAAATTTTGCCCACTGAAATGAAATATAGCGTCACGATGCATATGGGTCATAGGTTAACATTTTATCTGTTATTGTATTTTGTAATGAGTTTTAGCCTCATTATATTATAGAATCATCTATTGGTATTGATTATTTTCATCCTTGTGCAACGTGTAACGTTAAAGCCCGGTTTCCACCGCGAGCGGAACGGACCCATCAATGACTCGCAAGCAGGGCCGCGCCGCCCCTATGTGCGATGTGTGCGGCGCACACAGGCGCCAGGGTAATAGAGGCGCCGGATGACTAGTGACAATTGTTTAAATTATTTTTATCACATTACAACATAATATACTAATACTTGAGTATGGATAAGTAAGTAGATACAAGTCTCCCAAGGCGATACTAATCTAAACTATTTCAATTGACCCACTGTATAAATATTTTGGGTTTTATTTACATGAGTTACAAGCTCTGCTTTAAAAATCAAAAGAACCGCCGGTCGCACCGCATTCGCTATGATAGATGATTACTTTTTTATTAGTATAACAAAGGCCGTGCCATGGTTATAAACGTAACCCGATGCAACCCAACGGGGATTCTCCACAATTACAAACATTTTATCGAAATTGGGTTTATGCTAGTGGAGTCGTGGGTTCGGCGCGTACTGGCAGGAAACTCATAAATTGATCAGTAAATAAAATAATGAAAATATCTCGGCAAAAAATTTGAATTTATGAAAGAAATTCGAAAGACGACTACGTAAAAGGCGCTTAATAGGTTTTGCACACAGGCGCTTCATAGGTTTTGCGCACAGGCGCTGCAAGGAGTCGGCGCGGCCCTGCTCGCAAGCGTAAACTGCATACTTGTATTTCCATCAACAAAGAGTTTTGTAGTTGAGTCATTAATGTGTCAGTTCCGCTCGCGGTGGAAACCGGGCTTTAATGCGTAAAACCTCTCGTGGGGTAACTCAGCCCATGTTACTGAACAATGTTGGATAAAAGACTTTTGGAAATCCGCAAAAAAAAAAAATGGTTTTTCATACAAAATGAGAAATTGATCGGGCCCATCAGTATGAAAAATCTATTTTTTTTGTGAATTTCCAAAACTCTTCGAACAAACATTGTTCAGTAACATGGGCTGAGCTACCCCATGAGAAGTTTTGCGCATTTAACGTTACACGTTCTATCTAGGGTAAAACTACGTAATACGCCCTAGTTGACAAAAATGCCCCGTCATAAATTAGCAGTCAAACTTACTACTTGGAACCACTGTGTGGCCACTGTTGGCGTATAACATGACCGAGGCTGGGGGCCATGTTGCAATGTAAATCCTTTATAAAAAGCCTCTACGAATGACGATAATTATGTATAGTCAGAATCATGATATGGGTACCCCCTTGAAAGCACCTACGTTCGTTACTGGGGTACCCATTTGATGAAGCCCACTGTACCTAACTAGGTATCTTCTTCTTTTTGTTCAAGGTTGAAAATACATCAAATAATTCGGGGTCACGGTAATTCGATAAGACCCGCGACCCCGACAGGCTTTGGCCCTCTAAAGAAGGGCTCTTTCATTATGTTGCCACTCTTTTTGAGGCGCGTGTGGAACACATAGCGCTGTCGACCCGGGCATGGTCCATGGTCGGACAGCGAGTCGCCCATTACCTACTCGCCGCCGCATGCCCGTGACGGTGGCCAGAAATAAAAGAAATTATCTTATCCCCAGACCCCAGCACAAAGCATAGGAGCAGATAAACAAAGTGGAATAATCCTAGCTTGCAACTTCCCAGTCTATACATAAAATGTTCAGAGTTATATAAGTGTGAATATTACACGCAATCATTAAAGCTCATTGAAACTATACCACCAATTAGCACAGCACGCGGCTTCATGAATTCGCTTTCAATTTTTTAAATACGAAAATAATATAACACCACATACTGTACTACAAGTTTCAATTAATTATAACTATGTAAAAACATTTCCCAAATCAAAAAACATGCTGAATAATGTCTAAATTTTTTTTTCAAATAATATCTCTTCTTATTCGAAACACTCTTTTCAGATATCTCGTGGTTGCGCAGACAAGGTGGTGGCGCTGACTGTGCACTCATCAAACCACTGGACCACCATAATTCCAGTCTTACCGTGGAGTATCGTATTACCCAGTTACTGGGTTGTGGAGGTCCGATAGGCAGACAGTCGCTTCATGTAAAATACTGATATTCAGCTGCATCTGGTTGGGAAAAGGCTAGGCAGATGATGATATAGGTAATTAGATATAGACATGCTGCATACATACTTGACCGCAAAGTTGGCGCATCGACTGTTAGCAGCGTGTCGCAGATTCAATCCCCGCACGGAACAAAAATTTGTAAGATCTACAAGTAGTTGTTCCGGGTCTGGGTGTTTGTGTATGTGAGTTTTTTCAACGCACCCCACCACATAGGCTAAACTCCTGGTGTAAATCCACAAAAAAATGATGATGACTGCAGTAAGGATATTAATAAAAAAAACCGCATCAAATCATCACCTTTTTGCAAAAGTAAATATTTTCAGTACATTTCGGGCCCGGCGCGGCATCAGTTCAGATATGCTATCAGGCTTTATCTGCGTCGGTTTCAGGTCGACAACCTGGCTCACAGTTCGGCTTTCTTTGCTACCTCTAGTGTACCTGATTGTCTTGTGTACTGTAAAAAATCCTTTGCATCCTGAAGTCTGACGTTGCAGTTGGCGCAGTGGCTGATTGATTCACTCCTGTGTTGCGCGTCGCAGCTTCAAGTCTCTTATGGAACAGATATTTTAGGGCTTAAAAGTTAGTATGTTGCGGTAAATAAATTTTTCATTTAAAAAATAGGAATGACTCCAGTATTATGGGTGCGTCTTTAAAGCGTTTAAAGTCACATACATAAACACCCAAACCCGGAAAAACTCTTTATAGGTCATACAAAAATTTGTTCCGTGCGGGAATGAACCCGCAACATGCCGCGCAGCAGTCGATAGTTCAGCTACTGCGCTATTCATGCCGTCAATTTGTTTGTTTGTTGGGTTAGTTTCTGGATCTATAATTTGATTTGGAAAAAAGAAACCGCGAGGCAAAACTAGTGCAGAATAAACAGGATGGCGTTCAAATCTTTTTAAAATAGTTATTGTTCATGAAGTGGCCTATTTCAAACGTCGGCAGTAATGTCTTATAGTAGGCATACACCATCCTGCCTATCGATATTTGCAATTGTTTTTCATTTGACGCTTGCAATTGTTTCAAATCGGCTGTTCGTCCATATACACCACACACCATCCTGCCTATCGATACGATAGATTTTTCACAACTTCAAATCTGCACCAGTGATGCCAACTCAGCAACTAGATCTGGCTATTATTCGGTGACGACAGCTACAATTTCTAGCACCTTTTCATTTCATCATGAGACTATCGAATTAGATTAAAAAAAGTGGTGCAAGCGATTTTCGACCTTATCGACATTAAAAATTTAGTTTCTTTTTCTCACATTCTTATTCGTTAACATTGCTCCTTCATTAAAATCCGGTGTTTGCATCATTGTTGATAAGGTCGAAAATCGCTTGAAGGTCGGAAAATACTTGCTTAAGGATATCAAGTTAAAAAAAGTGGTGCAAGCGATTTTCGACCTTATCGACATTAAAAATTTAGTTTGTTTTTCTCACATTCTCATTCGTTAACATTGCTTCTTCATTAAAATCCGGTGTTTGCATCGTTGTCAATAAGGTCGAAAATCGCTTGAAGGTCGGAAAACATTTGCTTAAGGATTGCAAGTTAAAAAAAGTGGTGCAAGCGATTTTCGACCTTATCGACATTTAAAATTTAGTTTGTTTTTCTCACATTCTCATTCGTTAACATTGCTCCTTCATTAAAATCAGGTGTTTGCATAAATTTCAATAAGGTCGAAAATAGCATGAACCTTTTTTTAACTTGCTTTCGTGGTCCCTTGACACCTCTCAAGTTTTCAATCCTATTTTGGTTTAAAATAAAATGAATAACTCTTTTTTTTACGAGTGTACATGCGATCCATGTGTGTGCGAAAAGCCTCAGTTTTCCTGGTAAGGCCACGTTCACATGGCGATTATTTTCCCGTATACTGTATACAAGATTTTATCGAATAGAGCAGTAATAACAGTTCACAAATGAAAACTTAAAAATAGTTTAAACGGCGTTCATACGGGAAAATCCCGTGTTTGAGAAATATAATATTTTACCGTGTACCGTGCAAAGTTGTCCTAAAACTGGTCAACTCTATTCGATAAAATCTCGTGTACGGTAGGAAAATAATCGCCGTGTGAACGTGGCCTAACCGTCCCTGTAGAAAAGTAGCTAAAAAGTTTAGCCACAAGTTACACTTTTTAGCTTTTTTTCTAGCACCTTTATAAAATTGGCTAACTATCTATGAAGTTGCTAAGATGGCATCACTGCTGCCGATTTGACGTTGTGTCAAAAACGATTTGATGACCTATCAAAATTGGCATGTCATGCCATCAAATTGGCATTCCACCCCCATACACGTTCAATTCTATTTGAGCAAATTGGCAGTTTTATGCCGAATTGACAAATAGGCATTATGGTGTATGGCTACCAGTCATGCGTGGATACCGACGCGACGTCCGTTTTCACTAACACTAGGCGATACCAGAATGAATGCCTAAACTAAAACTCGTGATTAAAATGGGATGAAATGTTGTATGAAAAATATTTTAAATTACATCCGATTTAAGTTAAACTTCGCATATAGACTTTTCAATTAAATTAACACACGTTTTATACGTGTGTTTCAAGTTTTTCCAATTTCCAACCCTAAAGAGGTAATTAATACCTAACCATTAGCGGCACGGTGGGCGCATTGACTGAGCCTTGGACTACAGCGCAGCGGGTCGCGGGTTCGATCCCCGCACGGAAAAATAATTATATGATACGCACTCATTACACACAGATCCTAGTGTGTAGGATCTGTGTGTAATGCTAGTATAATAATAAATAGGATCGAAATACCGTCATGAGCAAAATATGGCTTCACAATCACCCAGCTCCCTTGCTTATACCTTTCTATGAATGGACAACACCTATATAAAAATAAACATAAATAAATACCTCCCTATTGCCATTTACTGCTTTACTGGCGAAATACCCCGGCATTGATTGAGTGAGTGAGTCGTATTTACAAGCAGAGTCAAACGTAAATACACAAGAACTGAGTCAAAGACGTGCTAGAGGTGACTTTAAAATAATTATTCCGTACTAGATGTAAGGGTTAGTTCACATCAAGACGCGACGCTACACGACGCTACACGACGATTATAGAAATGTGCATCTTGCCCTGTTTTTTTAAACCTAGTAATTCATCAAATCAGTCCTCCCACCCAGGGCAGGGCAGGAGGGACTGTCAGACTTGTACTGACTTAAATCTACGGTGTCCTTCAATTGCCCTTTACGTTCTGGGGTCACGGTGGTTAGTCATACGCCCCGGTAAGCGTATCTTGTCCTTTGTAAAAAAAAAAAAAACCGGCCAAGTGCGTGTCGGGCCACGCACAGTGTAGGGTTCCGTAGTTATCCATCAAAATACTTATGCGAACTAACTAAACTGATTCGCTGAATTTAATTTTAAAAAGAAGAATTTTCAAAATCGGTCCAGGAGTCTTTGAGAAATCGGAGAAAATACATAAGAAAAAAGATTACAACGAATTTAGAACCTCCTCCTTTTTTTAATTTAGTTAAAAATAGTTGACGATAAAAACCTACCTCTCCCCAAAAAACATACCTATAAAAGCTGTAAAAATAAAGTTGACAAACTTACATTTGCAGTTGTCTCCGCTACATTTTGTTAAGAAAATATGATATCCAAGTACATTTTATAAGTTGATCGACTATTACTCGTAAAGTTGTAAAGCGTACTTAGTCATGATAATTTTCTTTTAAACTTCGTTATATATACTACTATTGTGAATTTTTTCACACCCCCAAACATAACCGTTTAGCTGGTAGAGGGGGGGGGACACTCGAATCGAGCAAAATATAGCACTTTAAAGCTTAATATTTCAGAAACGAATTTTTTTTATCAAAAAATTGTTAATGGAAACTAACATTATTTTTTAAAGGCCTATTTAATGCCACCCCACAATAAGGGGTACGCGAGAAAAAAAAAATCCTCACTTTACGTGTAAGTACTGGAGGTACCCTAAAAAAAATATTTTACGAGATTTTATTTTACCACTTTTTCGGCACAACAAATCCGTATATTTACACCAAATTACAGCTCTCTAGTACTGTGCGTCTCAGAGCTAAACTGCGGACAGACGGACGGACGGACATGGCGAAACTATAAGGGTTCCTTGTTGACTACGGAACCCTAAAAACGTGGGCCTCAATCATCATCAGCCTATAATGTTCCCACTGCTGGGACACAGGCCTCCTCTCTGTGAGAAGGAGTGGGCCATAATCCACCACGCGGGCCCAGTGCGGGTTGGTCGTGGGCCTCAATGGGCACATATAAAACGTCAAAAAATTGGCACGGTTCAGCACTCATAACATGACTGTCGCTCTTAATGGTTGAGAGTTCATACAATCTTGGAGCGGGACAATGAGAGCGCCAAACGCGGTCGATATCGATGATCGAGTATCGTAATGACAACTCAATGGTATGGGTACTGGTTGATCGTTCCCATGGAGAAGAACCGTCAAGAAACTCTACTCCATATGGTTACTAATAAAGTTTGATTTTTACTCTGTTCCGTCATTGGTAGAAATGTGTATATTTTCGTGTAGTTAAAATAAAGTTAGATTTTGAGTCGCTCTAACGAAATGTGCGCGTAGCGTCGCGTCTCAGTGTGAGTATACCCTAAAGGATTCACTCTGCTATCTCACTCGCTCATATTTCTGCTTGTTATTTCGAGTTCCTCATGATTTCTTGCGTTTTCTTTCACTGAATTTTGTTGTAGAATTTAATTAAGTAGTACGCTTGGTTTTGTTGCTGTAAATTCAGTTCTAAGGCGATTTATACACGATACATTCGTCCACACGGATCTCACGTCTCGCGTCGATTTATCAATTCGTCTATTATGCAACCGCTACTCGTCCGCGCTGAGTAGCGTTGCTCATCGCTTCTCCGCGCGGAGCACTATGTAAAATCGACCAAGTTGAATCATGAACCATTTTGACAATAAATCGTTTGAATCCGTCAAATTGACAAATATCAAAGTCGTTACGGATATGTTTGTTTACGCGAATGTGGACCTAATTGTATTTGAATTTCTGTACCAAAATAAGCTTATGGTGGGTCATAATTCCACTTTGTCGATTGCTGGAACCCGCGGGTGGACGGCCGCTGTCGTATATAAGAATTGCTTATACAGGGAACTATATTTTTAATTGGGTAGGTAACGCAAAATGGTTTTTTTTTGTAATTCTCACTCTAGGATATTTTCCCGTGTCGCGGATGCCTTTACAAACATCATATAAACTTGCATACACAAAGATGCAGACCTGTAGCAACTACTTGCAGACCATACGAATATTTGTTCCGTGCGAACCCGCGACTTGCTGCGCAGCAGTCGGTAATTCAGCCACTGACCCAAACATTCAACATAATTCAATTATCTACAACAAAAAATTAAAAAAAAAAAATCAAGCATCATCATCTGCCAAGCCTTTTCCCAACTATATTGGGGTCGGCTTCCAGTCGAACCAGATTCAGCTGGATATCAGTATTTTACATGGAGCGACTGCCTGTCGGACCTCCAGAACCCAGTAACTGGGTAATACGATACCCCATGGTAAGACTGGTTTTCAGACTTTAGAGCTTCTGACTAACAGTAACGACTGTCAAAGATCTACAAATGACAACCGGGACCAACGGGTTTACGTGCTTTCCTTTCCGAGGCACGGAGGAAACTCGCTATGAGAGATAGAAGAAAAAAACAAATAATAACATGTTATTCCACCGATTCATCATCAGCCTATTAATGTTCCCACTGCTGGGATACAGGCCTCCTCTCTGTGAGAGGGGGTGGGCCATAATCCACCACGCGGGCCCAGTGCGGATTGGTGGATGTCACATTTCTTCGAATTTTTGGTTCTAGGACATGCCGGTTTCCTTCACCGTTGTGAGAGCAGTGGTGATGAAATAAATCATACAAAGTAATGCGCCTGCCGGGATTCGAACCCACGACCTACAACTCGTAAGTCGGGGCCGATACCACTGGGCCACCACTGCTCTTTATTCCACCGATTGCTAATTTAATTTCCGAAATTATCTCGCAATTACTAAATCTATGTAAAAAGTTGATATAATCTGGATACTTTTATTACACGCACTAATGTTAATGTTTTACAACATTCGTTAAATAACTAACTCGGTATAGGCAGCAGTCGGCAGGCAAGTCGCCGGCCGTTCGTTTACCTAGCACTTTTTATTACTACCTACTCATTTACATAATTCCAAGACGTTTCTTTTATATGAGAAAACTATTTTTTTTTTTAGAGAAATACATACAAAACAGGCTTTTTTCTTAATGGGAAAAGAAAATTAGGAAAATACCACACGAAAAGAGAAAAAAACACAAAAATAAAATGTTTTTTTTTTTTTTAACTTTGCCCGCGCTCTTGGAATTCCTCATGTAAGTGTGTTTACAAACATAGAAATATACATACACAAACACCCAAACCCGGAACAACTACTTGTAGATGATCCGTGCGGGGATTAAACCCGCGCCACGCTGCGCAGCGGGCGATGCCACGAGCCACTATACCATCCGGGCCAAGACTTTATTAGGTCAGTTACTATTTGTATTGAATTAAACTAAATATAAACTTCGTTGTCATTTTAAACGGTACAGTCATACTATGTCTTAAAAAAAACATTTTTTTAGAACATTCATCACATAAACAAGGATCTGTGAGGCCTTTGCACCGGATTCCGTTTTTGAGACTTAAAGTAAACGTGAACTTTAACGTTAACCACTAAACTTCTGGCAATGCTCATTTCAAAAATCAAAATTCGAACTTTGCTTTTAGCAGTAAAGTTGGCAAAAAATGTATTTTATTAAATTAATCTAATCTAAATTCTATTCCAAAGGCATAGATTTTATTTTGATGCGTAAAAATATTTCCTTGTTCGTACATTAGAGGCGATTTTTCATTTACGGTACAATTTACGTCGTAATAATTCAAGTACGCTGTACGGCCAAATACCCAGAATTTATTCTAGGTTCTCAGTATGGGCGCGGGCATGTGGGCAGCGAGTAAAGGGCAACTCGCTGCCTGACCATGGACCATGCCCGGGTCGACGCGCCTCAAAGAGCGTCAGCATAATGCCCTCTCAGAGGGCCAAAGCCTGCCGGGGTCGCGGGATTATTTCCTTACCGTGACCCCGGAACATAAAGACACATAAAGACACTGTGGATTTTAGTCAGTACAAGTCTGACAGTCCCTCCCGAAAAAAAAGGTCTCAGTAAGGTGTCGTCCACTGAAAACAACTTTCCTCCGGGTTTAAAAACCCAGTAGTCAGTTTACACAAATGTTATTCTAAACCATAGACTCGTCACTCTACCGCCGAGTACCATAAACCGTTGTCATTACCCTTGACCGTACTGAAAACACAGAATTCCTATAACAATGGTGATGACGCATCATGAGCAAGCGATGACAGGAAAATAACACTTATTATTATGTGGTGTAATGATGAAAACTGTGTGCAATGAAAAATATATTTGTAATCACTCGAGTACGGCGAAGTTTATGAAAGGTTGACTTTACTGACTGGTTATAGAGTTTTATTTCTGTAGTTATTCCTTATGATGATCAATAATGAAGTTTGTAAAGAGAAAATCTAAGTTGGTGACTGAATACAGCATTTTATTCTTTACTTTATACCGAATAGCTATTTCCCGCTGTTCACTCCCGTAGTTCAGTCCCTTTATGCTGTAGCGTGATGTTATATGCCTTGATCTTCTTCTACTGTACTTAGAGCAGTGGTGGCCCAGTGGTATCGGTCCCGACTTATTACTTGTAGGTCGTGGGTTCGAACCCCGTCAGGCGCATTACTTTGTGTAATTCATTTTATCATTACTGCTCTCAAAACGGTGAAGGAAAAAACATCGTGAGGAAACCGGCATGTCCTAGAACCAAAAATTCGAAGACATGTGACATCTACCAATCCGCACTGGGCCCGCGTGGTGGATTATAGCCCGCTCCCTCTTACAGTGGGAAAGATGATGATGATGATGTGACTATCTGATCTTCAAATGCCTTTTACTGGGTAGCATGATATCTTTTGGTAAGAATGGGCAGTGAAAGGGCTTCTAAACTCTTTGTTACGACAGTAGTTAAATAATCGATTGAAATGTATAGTTTTAAATTAGATTCCGACCAAAAATTACAATTAACACCTGCCTTTTATTCAGATAATATATCTGTAACTTTCTTTATCTCATATGAGATAGGAAAACCCATTATATCCCGGAAACCATACAGAAATCAGCTTAGATGAATAAGGAAGGATAATCGAACTACACACCATGATATAAATACATTGACTACATGGTCTTTTTCCTTTAACACGCAACTGAAAACATTAAATAAGTAATTAGTATTAAAATACTAATTGATACAGTTTCATGAATGGTTTATTGAGTAAATGGCAAGGAAACAGCTGTTCTGGCACAAAACTTGCGTAATACACACACAAATAAACAATTTGATAATAATGAATAATAAACCTCTTTGAAAGGGTTCGGGAAATCTCATCCCTCTTCAAAATGTGACGTGTAACATAATTAAATACTTGTTTTAATATGTTACGAGATTTTTAGGCGTAAGCAAAATTGAGTCGAGAGCAACGGTGGCCCAGTGGTATCGGTACCCGACTTACAAATTGTAGGTCGTGGATTCGAATCCCGCCAGGCGCATTACTTTGTGTAATTTATTTCATCACCACTGCTCTCAAAACGGTGAAGGAAAACATCGTGTGAAACCGGCATGTCCTAGAACCAAAAATTCGAAGACATGTGACATCTACCACCCCGCACTGGGCCTGCGTTGTGGATTATGGTCCACACAGATAGGAGGCCTGTGTCCCAGCAGTGGGAACATTATAGGCTGATGATGATGAAGCAAAATTGAGTAAACGAACCAAAATGTTTTAGACTATCTGTTCTCCGAGGATTCAACCCTGCTGCTTGTCTCCTAGTAGTCGTAAAGCGCAAAACCTCTCGTGACTGATGACTTATGGTAGCTTTACTGTTACTGCCAGCCTGTGTCATCCCACTGCTGGTCTAAGGCTCTCCCAATGACTTAGATCTTTTCCAAACCAGAGCCATCAGGAAACCGTGACCTTGAGTTGTAAAGGACTATTGAAGGATTCACCGTGAATTTTTGTAGGAGGACGCATTTGATAATACCACGATAAATAAAGAGCTATTGGGCGTTTTTCCATTAGCCGGCACGCACCGGCACCAGCGTCGGCGTAGTGCCGGTGCTGGGAAGCGAAAATGTATGAACGCATTAAAATGGAAAAACGCCCAATGTGGACCACACTCTGATCCAATCTTCATCCACGCGGTCTACCGGAACACCTTCCTGACAAGATGATTTAAAATATTTATAACATCAGAAATTGCAAACTTTGTCGTCAGAAAATATTATCTGCATTCACTTTCCCGGAGTTCTAGTAACGAATTCTGGGAAAGGCAAAGGCATCGACAGTGGAGCTATATTTCCTAGAAATCCTGAGTTATTGAATTCCTCCATGTTACCGGGTTAATCTCATAGAGTTGACAGTGAACGTAGGGGGATGAATCCATTACCTGGACAACAAGGCTTAAGTTGATGATAATTTGTATCCGTAACATACACTGAACCTCTAGGCTTACCTGACCCCGGTAGGCTTTGGCCCTCGGGGGGCCCAAGGGGGGGCCTATCGTTATGCTGGCACTCCTTGAGACGCACGTGGAACACAAGGCGCCGTCGACCCGGGCATGGTCCATGTTTGGACAGCAAGATCCCGACCATTATTCGCCGCCATGCGGGCGGCGAGTGATGGGCGACTTGCCCGCGCCTAGGTGGCCGGTGATCGTCAAGCGACGTCAAGTGACTTCATGTATTTTTAGCAAGCATAGCGTAGGAAGTCCACCTACAATGTGGTAGACAACCTGATGAAGACTTCAGGATCAAGCCCCAGCTTGATCCTGAGCAGGCTTGCATCCATGCAAGCCTCTTCCAACCAGTCCTGTTGCAAATCTAAAGTGTAAGCCAATGTTCAGAAGTCCCTACGGCTGATCTGATGATGATGAGTTTATATTTATAGGTAAGGAACCCTACCTAGCGGTCATTTTATTGTCTATGTGTTTTGAGGCTAGTCATGACATCAACTTAGACAAATATAGACTCCAACTAGCTACTGAGAAATTTTGACGAAAAAACCCAATACCATTGGCCGACTGACTAAATTACATGTTGCTTGAGCAGTTTGATTAAAGAATCTGAGCTTATGATACCAAACCTAATTTCTATTCCAAAGCTCTCTAACTAAGTGCTAGTATATAACAAAGACCATACAATAAATAAACACGGTAACAATATTGTATGTAATATGTACAGCGTGCCTTTAAACCTCACATAAATTGCGAACTGCTTATTATAAACGAACAAATCGTACCTACAAGATATTTTTTCAAATACAGCAGTAAAATGATACTAGCAAGGAGTCAGTTTCGCGCATGCGTCGTGGCTAAATTGCCGGGTTGCACCGTGCGGCTGCGCTTGTCACGGGCAGGTTGACGCATGCAGTTTGCACTTGCGCACCTTGCGTTTACACCACAGGCTTTCTTGCTGGCTGCTTGAAATCGAATCTATTAATATATTTAGGTGTAGCTGTGTTTGTTTATTGCCTTTTTATTTTAATTTCGAATGTAGGTTATTTGTTGTTGTCTTCAATTGTTTTATTATATGTGTCTGTGCTGTTTATTTAAGTACTGTATATTTGAAAACGGACCTGTAGTGTCTTATTTATGTTATATTTTATAGAGGACAGTTTTTTATTTTTTAAAATAAATGTATATCACATAACTTCGTATCGTATTGTTCTTCAAGCTTATCAAAATGCACTGCTATTTACATTCTATCTTTTGATTTAGTATCTTACAATTGAAAGTCATCGTAAATAGTTCTACAGACCCCGTAACTACCAAGGACACCCAGCTTGCTCAGCTTTCCTTTAGTCATAACTTGATATAACTAAAGTATTCAGGATAAAGAAAGAAACTTCGCAATAAGTGCACACGCAGGCGACACGGTAACTTTATTTATTTCGCCACGAACGTGTTGGCTTGTTATCTGTCAGATATGCTCCGTCATCGTGACCGCTGGAACACTGCAACCCAAGTACAACGCACAGGTTACCACAATTTTTAGTTCCAAAACCAATATAAATTAATCACTTTAATAATGCCGAGCGACCTAAATATTTATAATAGTAACGAGTACCTACTCGAAATTGCCGCCGAATGATTTTTCTCTTTGGCGCGTATCTGTAGCAACCGTATCGATCGGAGCACGCCCCATTGCCGGCGCGCTATACACGCCGCGCCGCCGCGCCTGCACTGCACGCGGAATGGAACGCGACAAACTGAACGTTCTTTTGTCATGCGGTGATTTGCAAAACGTACCTAAACACGGTAAGGGCGTAGTCGGTCGACAGCCAAGTGGCGCACTCTCGTGAGAGATGTACGAACAGATAAATCTGAGAGCAATGTTATGTTACGACTTCACAGCGCGTGCCTCATACATTGTTCTGTTTCACTTCTTCCGGCGAGTAGTGTACAGTGGCAGCGCGGCAATGTAGCTCGTACATAAGCACATACTCAATAGTGTTCCGCACTCGTCGGAGTCAATGGTAGGGGGTGCAGGGTCGCAGAGCTAGTGCGGCCTCGCGGCCCTCTTCGCCGCAACGCAAATCGTTGAAATCAAAACTTTCACGCTACGAGAGCGCTACGAAGTTTTACTGCTACGAACTTCCTGCTACGCCGGCCGTAGCGCGGCGCACTCAAAACTTTGTTCAGAAAGCTTTTTTATTTGTCACTTTCTGTTATCAGTTGACTGAAAACTTGAGCTCTTTATGTTTGAGCGTTAGGATTCAGATTTCAGTACTGTGGGTTGTTGTCAAGCTAGTGAATAAGATATTGTGTCTCATGTTCTGCGTGTCTGACGACCCGTTTTATATTGAGGTCTATTCGTTTTAGTGATTCTTATAAATGAACACCCGTTTTTGTTTAAAGAAAGTCATCAGCTAAACATCGAAACCGCCAGTAGTGTAAATGAATATAATGATTGCGGCATCTGATCATGGATGCGAACAGTAAAAGTTTGTATGCAGAGAAACTCGGGTATTTCCAGCGGTCGGACGAAGGCATTGTGGTGTCCAGGCAGCAGGCAGTGGCTGGCAGGCAGGCAGGCAGGCAGCCCTCGGTTCGGTTTTGTAGCAAGTCGCAGGTGGGCGCTGCGGGCCGATCCGCGCCGAGTGTCGCCGAGCGCGGCCGAGCGCTCCGCCGCCGCGAGCCGGCCGCCGCGCGCCAGTCTGCGCTCGGCCACCACCTTGTTCGCTCGTGACTGTGACGCCGTGCTGTGACATATTTGACAGTTGTTATCGTGAATCGTGTGATGTTTTCGTATCGGAACTATGGTGTATCCCAATGAAAATGTGGAGTGATTTCCAGGTAAGTCGTCGTAGCTATAAGTTTAGTGGAATAAGTGAGGCGGCTGCGAAGGTTTCGCATTTATTTCGAATTCGACTTATGTTCCCAGTCTTAGTTTTTGTGTTGAAGTTTTGTTACAAGTTTGTAATACTGATGAAACTCGGAGTCTAGTCAATGTATGGATGAACTGTTGTTATATACTTTCGTTCACTAAAAGTTGAGCAAAATGTTTCTCAACTTAGAGAATTTTTACTAAGTGGGTAGAATTGTTAAGTCTTTTGGAGGATTATGTTTATAAGTGTATATTTACCTGCTAGTCTTTTCTTTGAAATAGGTAAATTAATTTGGTGAAAAATGTATGTTATTTTGCTACAAACTATTTATGTACGAATGTTTTAGGATAGATTATTTTAAAATTATTCTCACACTCTTTCTTTGTGTTTCTTCATACGGTTTATCATTATTATGCTGTTGTCTTCTGCAACTTCTGCTAAGTTTTCATTATTAGTAAGATTAACAAATGTAATATTGTGCAACTACAGAAATGTACTTTCCATAGTACATTAGACAATATCATAATTCTAGGATCATAACTTTTCTTTAATGGCCCTTAAAATATTCATAAAGTTTACAAGACGCGCGCCTTTTTTTCAAAGTGACAGCTCAGCGCGTTTCCGGCGACCTGTCAAACGCCATGTGATAGATAGAAGGGCGCATTCGGTGGAGTTTTAAATCAAAGCGCGGTATTCAGCTCGAATCTCGATAACTGCGCGACGCTCGAGGCGAACGAGAACTCGTCACAGAAATACGTAGTTGTTGTTGTCCCGCTCCATCGCGGAGTGCTGTCTCGTTCTTTCGGCGGGTGTTTTTGTGTCGGAGCGGGTTTTTTGTGCTCGGCTCGGCTGGCGGCGGCGCCCGCTCGCTCGACTCCACATTAATTATCGCTGAGTTGGCTCGCCATCGCCAGCCAGCGCTAACGCACTTTACTTTCTATAATGCTGCGATATTACTGGACTCTTTTACAATGCGCCGTCGTTTTTACTCGAATGAATAAATGTATGTCCACAGCGATTCGTTAAGCTGATGAGGCTAAAACTTAGCTGACATTGGTTTGGAGTTAGACAATTTTGTAAGACCTTCAATTATGCGATGACGTCGAAAGATGTCTAAAGTTTGTTTGAGGCGAAACTGGCTATGTTTTGGTCTTGTTTTGAAAGCTCTTGTATAAGCGAATAGGAGTGTGATCCGAGGTTGGTGGGTTTTCCTGGTAGCGGCTAGGGGCGCGTTGCCATGACGACGGCTGGGGCGCCCCGCCCAGCACCGGCCCAGAGCGCCTCCTCCATTCCACTTATTGAGATTTACTCCTCGGCAGGAATCGCCATTGGCGAGTCTACTCCAATACCTTTTGCTGTTCTTTCTTTACGGGCTGGAGAACTAAATAGCCTGAGTACGGAAAGTTCATTACTACCGCGGCGTCGATTTCTTTTGTAGTTTTTTGACCTCGTTTAGTACAAGTCTAGCCCTAATAGGCTATTATTTATAAAATATAGCCAACCCTACGTTTTAGGGTCTTACATTTTCAAGCTTACGGACTCCAAATAAAACTACTTGCATAAAAGTAGATAGGTATAATAGTGTCCTTCAGAACACTTACAAACTTTTGTTTGGGAGCTCCAATCCTTTCAAAATACATTATTCATATGCACAGTTTCAGTATACGGTAAAAAGAAAAAAGCTTTTGTTGGGACTTCATAATGCCGTACCCATAGTGACTGATGACCAATCCAAAGATACTGAGAGAAAAAGGAGAACGTCTAACAAACTAGGGTATTTGACTAAAAAAATCAAAATATTTCGTCAGATTAAAAAAAAAATTGACACGTGTTTATTCTTTTGTTACATTAACCAAAATTGACGAAAATGCGACACTTTAAAAATTTCCAATACGTTAGAACAGAAGCAAGTAAAGTTTTTACTTGCTTCTGACGTCTTAACCCCCTTTCGAAGTGTGTCATTATGGCAACAAAAGAAAAAAATAGATATTTTTTTCAAAAGTTTTTGACGGACTGATTTTGCAATTTAATGCTGTCAACAAGCCTGATGTATCTTTGCAAGGAATACAAAAATAACGTCACATTTATGTAACTCACCCCAAAATAATTTCCGAGAATTTTCTTACCAATCCACAGAAAAGGGTTACCGAAAAGCTAAAAATATAGCCTTTATAAATTTATAAATAACCCTGTGGTACACAGAATTCACACAAATACCGGACTATTGTATAAGTTGCACAAGTTTTAAAAGGTTGAACATGTGATATGAGCCGTCAAAATAAATGTATAACTTGTGTAGATATAGGGGTTGTTTGTAGGCCTATGGGGGTGGAAGGGGTGCTGGGGGTGCGTGGAATGCGACTTGTTGCAGTCACGTGCGCTAAGAAACTATGCACCAACTACCTTTATGCACTTACATAGTTCCACAAACGCCCCTCCAAACGATTTCAAACTTTATCTGTAAGTGAATAGAGTCTAAATTCGTTCTTATAGCTGATAGTTTACAGTAACTAGTTTGGCACCGAATGTAATAAACTAGATGTGATACCCGGTTCTGTTCGATCGTTGATTGCTGCCTTACCGTCGCGACTATCTTCATTTTTAATGAGAAACGTTATAACGAAACGAGTTTCTCCAAACGTTTGCTTAATACCACATTTTGTGCGTTCATTATACGTAGCATTCTCGGGAACTGACTTACTATTGTTTCACTGTGTTTTTGAAACAAAAAATAATTTGCTTGGCAAATAATTATATTTTATAAAATGTACAAGCTGATGCAAGCGGCTTCTGGAGTTATTTAACTGTCCAAAGGCATTATAATACTAGAATAAAAAAGTATGTTATGTGTCAATCCAGACTATAAGCTATCTCTGTGGCAAATTTCATCAACATCCATTTAGCCATTCTGACGTGATATAAGTAACAAACATCCATCCAACCATCCACAATGTTAGTAAAGATAAACTAATTGCATAAACAAATAAATTACCTTTTCACACGTTTTTCTATAAAATTAAGTAATGTTTACAAAATCAAACTAATGACTCAAACTCATAAAAACTTTATTACTCAATTACATAAGTTATTGTACTAAGTAACATCTTAACTTAATGCAAAAAGATGTAAATGGCAACACTTGAGAAAAAAAAATCAACTTGACAGTTAGTACACAAAACATAAATTATGACTGTAATAAATAGTTCGGTCGGTGTTATTAACCTTTGTGTGAACGATGTATACATATTGGTACTACTGTTATATAAAAACTATAGGAGATTATAGCAGAAAAACCGTCGCGTCATCATGACTGGGCCAGTCTGGGCCAGTCTGGGCCAACGATAGTGAATTAGGGTGTGAAGGGGGCTCCCGACGGTCAAGACCGAGTACACCATGACAGCTGATAAGATTGCCATCTTGAAAAAAGAATGCGATCAACAAGTGCTTATTGTAATGGATTAGAGTTCAAACTAAATGGTTTTGAGACTGTAGATTTGGCCCGTCGATTTTGACAATTGTTTCTAGTAGTACATTCTTTAGTTTACAAAGTGGTTAACTGGAATACTCAAAAAATTTAGGCTTTCGGTGACTAATTCCGAAATGTGTAATTAAGTATTAAATTATCATTGATTTTACTGACAGAAGATCTTATCTCAAAAAACACCTTTGTCAAAAAGAACCTTGTGCACCATCAGCCTTGTTCCCACTACTGGGACACAAAACTCTTCTTTGTGAGTAGGAGTGGGCCATAATCAACCACACGGGCCTAGTGCGGTTTGTTCGCTACGCCATCTTGTATTGGAATTAAATTCCTCATAATTCACATAATAATCATTTATTTTTTGATAAAAAAAGGTGTTTATGAAATAAACTCTTATGCGCGTCGCATGGTGAAATTCGTTCAAGTAGCTTTTAACCAATTTAAGCCATCAAACTAACTGTTAAATTAGTAGTCGAAACAACTTATCCAGGAAGTCAGCTCATGATCTATCGACGGGTAACCGGAACACAAAAGTACAGGAACAACCCGGTTTCATAAAAAAATATACAACCCACACTACACATGCTATCTGACGCAGTCGGGAGTCTTCCGTCGGATCGCAGGGAATAACATCTTCATTATGAAGTATTTTCTTCCATATTTATGAATAGGACAATAGGATTGAGTTGAGAATAATAATCATGTTATTTTAAGCCGTATCGTGGCATTCTTGCGTGCATAGATGTGCACGTCATCTCTGAAGATGTTACGAATTTAGTTTTAACAGTATGATACGTTGTCTCTTCATAAAAAGAGTAAAGACATGCAGATTCTAAGTTAGATAAATTGTGCTAGGATTTCGTAGCCAACAAAATCGTAGGGATTTTAGGGATTTCGTAGCACTGCTACGACCCGTAGCTTTTAACTCATCATTAGGCAAATGCGCTCTAATTAACATATACAATAAAGATTGAAATCCTCTAAGATCCCCGATCTACACTAAAACGTTTCTATAAAATAGCAAAGATAACCCTTTCGTTCACTTCTACTGAAATCACGTGTTAGGTGTCCATTTCTCGCGTCGAGTGACAGCACCGTAACAATGTAAATAGTTGCCATGTAAGGCGGGGATTCTAAGCTGAGTCCACGCGCGTTAAATAAACATGTATGTAAACAAACGGTGTATCAAGCGCATTATGAATCAACGTCACAATCAGCCGCTCCTTCTTAAGCGCCGCGTAATAATAACAACTTTTATTACACGTTTGCCGTTAAATTCACGCTCGCATTGTAAACAATCGACCACGTGGAGTAAAAGTAATAGTAAACTCATAAACAAATGAATGAATTAGCCATAGCGGTGCCGACGTCATCGGCGAAGACACGCATAATAATCGCTTATGCAAACGAGCCTAATTATGTAAAGCATTATGAACCGTGCCGACGTGTTTTGACATACGCTAACGACCAATTATATGGCTATTGTGTGACTCAATGAACTTGAAAGACATACAATAATATAGGGCATCGACACGCGCTCTCCGACGTGACGCGCCGCCGACACCTGTTTAGAAAAAATATGTATATGCGAATGTCAGGTGCACCGAATTCAATGCTCGCCAGTATTTTTATTATTACTGTTATGTTGAGCCGTCCGCCGAACATTTTGTTTACCATTTTTTGTCGGTAGCTTATTGTCATGTTTGAGATGCATTCATTCACAAACGCGTGCGGCCTGTCTCAATTACCTCACTTCATATTATATACCGTTCTTTTTGTTCAACTCTTTATTTGCGCAAGTGTGCCTAATCAGCGTTCAAAATATCAGATTACAGTACTTAAAGTATCGCAATCTTATCTTTGCTAAATGTTGCGACGATATGATATTGGGGATTTTTTTTATGTGTTTCGCTAATTGCATATCTTGACCTGTATTTATCAGTGAATATTTGCCAGCTCATCGTGCGTAGAATTGAGAATAGGGGATAAGAATATCTTTGGCATTCGCAGTGTCTCTTCGGCGTTCTAAATATATTTCCCATGGCCTCAATGCCGCACCGCGACCCAATTACGTCTGGCAATAAAACAATATGCCAGTCATTGAACCCTCCAGTGTTGGTGTGATGGCTATGTAAACATTGCATCTGGGTAAACAAGCGCGTGTCCGCGACGGACGCGAGACGTGCCGCCGCCAATAATTTATGTAAATTCACGTCATTGTATAAGAGTGATGTTTTTATTGCAATCTTGTTTTGACGGTCAAGTTCGGCACGCGGCGAAAGTTAAACAAGTACAATAACTCTTAAAGTTCGCGGCGCATCTGAGATCGCCATGTGTCGTGTACGAACTGAAGGCTGAGCGTGCACCGTGACACACGTTCAACTTACAGCTCGCGCTCTACTACATCTTATTTTATTAGTATTCAGAGCGGTGGATTCACCACTTCAGCTGCTTTTACTACGAAAACAAATCAATCAGCACGTGCAAATGTAACAGTCCGCCTCTACGATCAATTACTCTGACTACACTTGCAAATACAGAGTTGTAAAACGTTATACGGGTAGTTTTGCTTAGAGAAGGAATGTTTATAGTAGTCGTAAAGTTGAGCTGATAGACCCATCAAAAATATCGGTAACCGCAGCAAAATAACTTTACGCTTGAAAGAAAACGTAAAAGTAAAACTGAGGTGTAATTTAGATTTAGATTCAAATGTTTGTAAATAATGTCTTACTACAGCCGGCAAGTAGCGTAAAATCTTGTTTATAATTATGATAATAGCTTTATTATATACTACTACAAATCTATTTCGTAGGTAGTAACCATTAAAGGTGATATCAGACGGTTCACTCGAATGATTGTTCACTCGAGTGAATGATACCGGATGCCAATATCCAACACTGTTGGATCGGTTCACTAATGAATTCATTCGGCACTCGTGTTTCATTTTTTGTTCAGACATTTCATTTCGAGTGAAATGTACCGAATGAAAGGTGAAAATGAACAAAAAATGAACCGTCTGAAAGTGCCTTAATCACTTATGAATGAATGAATGTTATTATTATACGGCAACCGGTCAACGATATCAGAATGTTGTAAACGTCATTTTATAATCATAAGCTCATAAATAAACACGATGACGTATCGCGGCTGATCAGTGATCGGCGGGACTCGGAAGTGTGCTGGCAACTCCGACACTCCGGCACTCCGGCACTCCGGGCTCGGAGGGACGTAGGCGCGCGCGCATGGCGCACACCTCACGCATACGCGGATAATTATGTAACAATGTTTTGACATTCAACGACGACACATTTAGCGCGGACATTAAGTGGATCAATGAACTTGAGCCGTTTGTTGTGCTCACTGTTACGCAAGCATCGGCGTTTGAGTGAGATTAATGCGCGCGGATTATGGCACGCGATACATTTCAATTTACGTTCCGTTTCATTCATGACTCGAGATAATGACGACGTACTCGTTCCGCTTGTTTATTTGCTTTTGCTTGTCGCCGCCGGTGTCCGCTCCGTCTCAGACGCTTTACATACTCGATCGGCCGCTGATCGACCGCGATTTATGTGCACTCGTCGCGATGCGCACACGTCACAGCTCTGTAATGAGCCGACACGCTCAACTTCTTCAGTAAATCGAGCAATAATTCAATAAGCGCCGCCGCTTCGCCAGGTCGCCGCTCGTTTGCGTGCTCCAGGAGAAACTTTCATCATAAACATTGTTTATGTGAACACAAACATGTGTTCAGCGACCGACACTAGGAAGATCGTACTATTAGCTACAAGTTTGAGCACAAGACGGCGGGGCGAAGGGAGTAAAGTCTTCACCCATTGACGGTTGAAGCGCCCCGCGACACTTTCACTGCTCCGTTATTGCAGTTACTACGCGCCTACTGTGCACCGGGGGGTAACGGGCCGAGGGAGCTCCGCCACCCTACTGCATTCACCCTCGTTCTCACCCCGCGTAGGGCACGACTTACACCAAGGGTGCATCATGCCTTCTAAATTTAAGAATACTATCTCTCGCGTGATGTATCTCGTGTTCGAGCCACCTAATAATAGAGTGATAGAGAATGGTACCGCGACGTATTGAGACAGTAACGAATGCAAATGTTAGCAGCGAGCGATCGACGGTGATCGTATCTCAAGTCTAGACGGGCGGGCAGTCGCTCGAAGTGGGACAATGTCAACTGTGAGGGCTCGCTATTATTTGCGTAGACACGTGTGCGTCGGCCGAGGAGCGGCGGCGCGAGTGACAAGTGCTCGTGAGTCGTGACGGAAGTTTGTAAACAGCGCCGGCCTTGCTCCCGGTGCGCCCGCTGCACAACGCATCGCGCCGCACCGCATCGCCCGGTCACGCACAATCTATATCGACGTGTTCCGATATCCAATTACACACTTCTATCAATCCATGAATGAAAATGATAATGTACCACCCGACCGACCGTGACAATCGATTCGATTCATATCTGCGAATCGAAGACAGGTGGATTACTATTACTACAACAACAAACTATTATCACGCGCATGCCGCGATGTTATCGCAGCATCGAGAGTGCTGTAATCAGAGAGGCGTCCTTTCGCGATGGAGGATGAGTTCGAGTCGAGTGGGCGAGTGAGGAGTTGTGAAGTCGCGGTCCTTTGGTAGCGGCGTTCGGCGGCGAGCGGTGATTGATGGGCAATAGATAGTCGCGCCTCGACATTGAACCCGGCGGCTGCGATGCACGCCTACACTAAATATATCTAGTGCGGACTTCCGCTCGTGACGTCGCCTGTGACGTACGTCCTGACGTAGCCGCCTACGTAACATTTATTATACTTTTTGTTTACACTATAAAACGGTATTTACATTGTTATTGTTGTGTGGGGTCGTCGTCTTATCACTTTATTGCTTTACGGTTCCGTTGTCTTTATTGGTTACCTGTCTCTCGATTTCGTAGCACTCGGTGGTTAGCGTGAACTTGAACGAACTGTCGAATACTTCAAACAGTTTACAATACTTAGTATTCACTTGGTATAACTATAACGCACATTGTGCTAGCCGTACTTTTCTCGCCTACGCTGTTTTCGTAGAGGGTCTACGCGGGATCATGAAAAAAAGCGCGTTACATAAAGTGGGAAGTATTAATTTCTGCGTCTGCAGATATTATTTTGAGTCGGTGTTCTGTTGTTACTTGTTAGCAAGTTAACTGAAACGCTCTCGGGACTAATCTCCTAAGTGCGTACTGTTCGGAGGAGGCTGCCAGGGGGTGGGTCCTCATTAAAAATTCATTCTTATTTGGTAGCGCGCTCGTAATCAGCCGCAAGAAAATAATGAATTTGAAGAAGAAAAGACAGACGGTCCTTCAGAATAAAAGCCCTTAGCAACAAGCGTAGCAAGTGCTACGAGGCCGAAAATTCGTAGACAACCTCATGAGTCCGATGAAAGAAATTCCTACTAGTTATTTGAAACATACAAAGTAAGACTAGAACAAAGAATCTACCGAAAACTCTAATCATTCAAACACCACTTCTTTCTTTTACCAATTATACTGTTGCTACGCAGCGTAGCAATCCTGCTACGATTCGTAGCATTCCTGCTACGAAAAAGGACCTCCAAATTTTCATCCCGAACTTCAGTAATCACAAAGGGCCTAACATTCCTTTTCCATTAACAGTAATGAGTTCTATAACAGGTGTATAAATAACATTATCTTACGCGTGTCACTAGTCCAATAGCTGGTAATTAAATGCATAGTCATACATTTTTTAATAATTGGATAATTACAGTAATGTAGTCGCGTATGTGTGTGTTCACCATATTCCCCCATCGGGTGGGGGAGGCGGCCCCCAGACTCACACCAGACCGTCTCTTTGATGTGCCGTACCATTTGATCTCTTCGAACTCGATTGTTACTCGAACTTAAGGCTTAGGATGGAATGATGAGTTTTGTATTCCTAAAGACCAAATCTCAAAGTAGAAATTTTTTCCGAAATTGCTACTTTTTCTGTTGTTCTTTATGATTATTATTCTTCAATAAGCGTTGAAATTATTATGTAGGTAGTAACAGATGCTGAAAATGAACAAAAATAAACAAAGCTCTTTCTCATTAAAATTGAAGTAGGGCTTTCAGTTCTAGCTTGCTTATTTGGAAAGTGCACTTACAATTAGTTGCTTTGTACATTATTAGATCGAGTCGAGTCTCGCTGGTAGGGGCAGAGCGAGGGTTGCCCCCTCGCCGCCCCCTCGCCCCGTCGTCCTAATCCTCCACCACTCCCGACCGGTGACGTCACCACTTACAGCTCTTTTTTGGCAATGAAAAAAGTGATGAAGTTATATTTATTATACATTTTCTTTCACTTTTTAAGTATCCGAGGTCGTTGCTTTGTTTATTTGCTGTTCTATTAACATTCATTTTATGGATTTAATCTTTGAAAGAAATGTATCCGAATTGATCAAACCTTTTTTGAATATTGAGTTAAAAAGGCAACGGCGGGTATGTGACACGACAACCAGTGAGTGATTCTCGAGCATGCGAACCTTAACTTAATTGATACACGATAATAATCGACGTCGAAATGTAAATAAACAAGGTTTTTTTAATGGCCCTAAACCGGTTGTGGCGTGCGCTGCGTGCAGTGGGGTGCGATGATGTCCGCATCAATCACAGATCAGCTGATCGCCGGTCGTTTTCCTTTTCATCTTGCACTTTATTTAATTAATTGTTCGCCGCGGGCGGCGCGGCCGCGCTCGCTTCTCGGTTAAGCCGACTAACCGCTGAACTAAAGCCTCTATAAACTTACTACGATTACCGGCGTTGTGATCAGATTATGAATGAACCACGTTTGATCTCAATTTAATCTAGTTCCGAGTCTAGTACACGTCGGGTGGCTCGCGAACTCGCGACTCGCGTGCGGCCGTTGTTAACGTTTCGTCTCTCGTATCGATGCGCGATCATCATTACTCTTTCTTATTTGTTTTCACACTATTATGCTTTGAGATGTTGTGATCGCGTGGGCACGAGCCGAGTTATGTCATATACCGCTAACAATGGCGATTTTCGCTCGTAACCAATCGACAATGACAACTGCAATGGACCGCAATAAAGAATCGTGTTTGTGAGACGGCCGGTCCTTTGTTCAGTTATCCACGCGTTCCTACCGAAACAGGTGCTCGTTTTATGGGACATTATTTTGCATTCACTCATTCATTGGAATTCGAAAAAACTCGTAGCACTAACTTGATCACGAGTCATAGTTGGCCCGCATCGAGTAATGAAGCGCAAGCGCCCCTATACCAACCAATTATCAAAAGATGGGGAACGCCCATTATCTTTCAAGTTGGTGAGTCTGGTGCTCAGTAAGAGTATCAAGTGTAACGTCGATGTGAGCTCGAGCTGATGTATTTTAAAGGCATTTCAGTTGAGCAAGTGAACGTGTCGAGAGGGGGCACCTCGTATCGGCAGCTAGCGTTGTATTTCTCATGCGGAGTGCGGTGTTGCAACATTGGCGTGTAGCAAGACAGCGCTGTATCGAGCACAGAGAGCGGCTGTCACGTTGCCTTCAGCCGCGCGTATGGCACGCGTGAGCTGCGCGTGTGTGGGTGACGTCAACGCGCCACTTTCTCCATACTTTCGTCGTTGCTGGTGCGCTAAAAAACGGCGCTCGCCTAGACGACGACTATTAATACATACGAAGCGACGTCGCACGCTCTGTCGCGCGAAACGATACGGAATTATTGTTCTCTGCGTGAGACAGGCGTGCGTGAGCAGTCCGCTGTCGACTCTCCCCGGTGCAACGAGTGGTATAACTGTTCAGTTAGCTGTAGCTTGCACTTTTCCAGCTGAGACCTTTTATTTACTCATATATTCATGTTTTCCGTTCCTTAGTAGTCCAGTTTGTTGACGAATGATCACATTAGTCCGGCGCGACTGCGAGCGGTCGCTAATGTGTCGTACAAACAAACTCCGCCAACTGTACGCTCACGCTCGCGTCGAAGGTTGCCGCTACAGCTCTCCGGTTCACTAATTTTAAAAGTACTTTAATTCAGTCCCAACAATTTGTGCTTTAATTCGCACTGAAATATCGAACAAGTAAAATCCATTCGGTGCCATCGCACGCCTGTCTAATTAAGCTCTGTCATAGACTCTTCGAAGGCTCTATTACGAGCCGCCTCCAAACTTAGAGCGGACTATAACGCATTTGGTATTCAATCAGTAATTCTTGCTGGCGGAGAGTGGGTTTTATGCGGGGGTAGTAAGGTCGATAACGCGAGGGTGGAGTGAAATTCAGCTCGCTCAGTGTGACAATTACGGCGATGCGGCCCGCCCCGCGCCGCCGCAATCGATAGGCCTACGAAGGGAAGCGGGGGGAGGTGCGGGGCGGCGGCGGCAGCGGTCATTACTTATGCAAAACAGCATCGGCAGTGCGAGCGGCGTGCTGCGGCCTGCGGCGGCCGAGCCAGCCCGCACGTACCGCCGCCACCGCCGCCGGCGACCCTGCTGCTGCCTGTCGCTGTTGACCTTACTCCGACATCGATTTATCGACCCACCACACCAAATGGAACTGACGCAGCTTTAATATTCTGCCACTGTTTCACTTAGCTGATGACGCCGAATAAAGTCCTTTGTTAGATCGCATCGGGCGGCAAAGTTCGGGCCCCTCATCTGAGTTGGCGATGAGCTAACGGACCCGGGACCCGGGACCCGGGACTCGTTACTGAATTGGGAGTCGTTCTTTGTGCTCTCCCTCGACGCGGAGCCGGAGGGTCGCCCCTGACTTTTGTTTCGTTCTGTATTCAACTGTTTGGATGCAATGTATTTACAGTACGACATCAAAGCCAGAGTCTTAATTAAATCCTGGGAAAAAGGATACCAATGAGTAACTTTGGTAACAAACGAGAAATAATTAAAAATGGTTAAGCGTACGAATATCTTTTCGTATGCCTAACACTCCTAATGTAAACACAGGAAAGCAGTCATTTGTACATAAATTAAAACAATTCATGTAAGAAAAAGTTTGAATCGTAAAATTAATCCTAAGCGTCGATGTCGTCGAACTAGGCTAAGCTTGTGAAAAAGCTTCGCTCAGCGCACGAGCTTTTGCGATAAAGTTTTCGCGCGAAAACTCATTCCCGCGCTTTATAACCTGTGAGTTTCCAAGGCTTGGAGGGGGAGGGCTTTATATAAGGCTCCCTCGCTCCCCTCGCCCTCCCGTACATAATGTAATTGGCAACAGCGCCGTTCTTCGGGCGAGCATTGTGGGCGCTCGCTCGAGCGACGCCACACGACGGCGAAGCGACGTGCCGCCAGCTACGAGCTGAAAACTTCTCGAAAGAGAAGTCGAGGCTCTGCGGGTTTTTGTTCGGCATACGTTGATGACGTTTCTTGTACCATGTCTTGTAATGATACCGAACATGCGAACTAAACTTGAACTGTAGCAAGCATTTGAAACTTCATCAGATAATAAGTAGCTAAATTGCTGTTGTCTGACAAGCTTGTTTTGTTTTCCAATTTCAATGATTGTTTACGTTATTCACAGTCTGATAAAGATAGCAGTAACGCGAACTTGCAATGTTTTGTTATGATGAATTTTGAACTAAGCGACTGTTATCAAACACAGACCAGAAACTACGAGTATCGTTTAAGCTTAAGAGATATAGCTTTATTAAATCAAAGCTGTTCAGTGTCAAATATAAAGTACCTATAAAGCAAAAGAATAAAGATTGTGTGAGCGCGTTCGTCGGGTGGCGGTATCGGCTCTTATCACAATACAGCCACGTTATCAGCCTCAAGGTGACGGGCCGATGTGAGCCGATTGCACGACTAAAGATACGGCTGACAATTATTATGTGTTCAGACCGATCCTGAGTTTCACAATTATATGATAACAAGATCGATCGCGGCGACTAGCACAGGAAAATGAACAAAGAAAACAGCTCAGTGCCAATACATGCAAAAAGTGTCTGAAATGCAAATGTCCAAAACTAACATAATATTGCGGTTCAGTAGATATCGATGCATGTGTGATCTAGCGCAAGTTCAATAACACGGATATTGCACAGTAACAGCACTCCGTAATGAGTCACGAATCATTGTAATCATACGCACTATCAACTTTAACTGGGCCACTCTTTACTTCAGCACTGAAATCCGTGCTTACATCCGATCATCTACTTGAACTTTTTATCCGAACTAAGTGAGAAAGTAAGTTGTCGCTAAGTTGTCACATGTTGAGCGGGAACTCGTGCAGCAATTATGTATAATATCGGCAAGGCCACGTGCTCCGTTGACGTTAACAAAGTTTCCCGATGCGGAGAAAACTTTGTGACATGTGAGTGGTAGATACTTACAATATGTTCTGTGAGCCCCGCGCGCCCCGCGCCCTGCCCCGCCGACGCCGGCACCGCCGCCGCCGTGACTCAGCGGCGCCCTCGCGCGACGTCGCCCCGTCTGCCCCCATGGAAAATTTATACCCACCCTCTTCCCAAGATCATTACGACACGACTCTACTAAATTCAACCTTCCCCTATAGAAATAAAGAACATTTTCGCCCGTTCCGATGAAGCAAGACAAAGGAGCTCCAGCAATTTCGTCGAAAACAAACCTTAACTCCTGTGGGATATAGTTTGTAATTTATGTGACGAAGTGGCTCACGTGCTTGGAAAACGCAGCAGTGACGTCACGGAGCGCAGAGGTGGCTATGAGGGCGGCGCATCATGTTCTATGTTTTTTCTACTTTGCGCTAAGCCGGTTCTACAGAATGTAGTCCTCTGGAAAATCAATAGTACCGTACAGTTTTAATAAGATACGATTCTGAAATTTTGAAAGCAAAGCGAAATCCATGGCAAAATAGAAAACAAAAAGACTAGCTAGCGGTAGCATGTCGCAGTGACAGCGTCGCTGTGCTCTCTCCCTTAATTCCCTGCTGGTGCGAGGTGGCGCGTCTAGAGAGCGTGTGCTCTCTCATCTCCTTAATTCGTCCTTCGCCGCAGCCCCCTTAATTCTCCCTTCTAGCATAGCTGCGAGGGAGGGCACTCACTCTCTTGTTAACCCGAGTTCGCCCCCCTTATTTATGCCCGGCGCGTGGGGGCGGCGGGCGGTGGGTGGCGGCGGGAGAGAGGGGGTCCTATCGACGTCCGTACGCCGTGTCTATGTGCTGGTGAATTAAGAGCGAGTCGGCTTTCATTTTGCTAAAGCTTCCACGCTCGTGTGCTCGCCTTTCAGGCGCTGCTTGCTGGTGTGCACGGAGTACCTCGTGCCGAACTCGACCCTAATGCGGGGGGATAAGATTCCAAGCCGCTCACCTCGCCTCACTCGCCTTCAGCGTTTTATAACTTCAGAGGGCGAGGAGGCAACAGAGTTTTTGTGAGTGGAAGGACTTTTTTGAGTAACGTTTTTTATGCTTTACTCGGTTAGGGTTCGCTAAGATAACGACATCTCGCAGAGGGTGGAGAGCGGTCTCATAGAAGATACATGTTCCACAGCAGTGCTGTTTAATAACTAATAGAATATGGCTTTCATGAAACATTATACTGACATGATTGGGAAACATGTATCTATTCTGAAAACCGACGCGAAAGATGACAGCAGACTTAAGTTTTAAGAAGATAGGTACTTAGTAGTGTCGAAACTATTTAGCAAAGTTGTCGAGAGGACGGGGACGCGGTGGGTGGCTAAGTCTACGCACAACGTCTTCAGAGAAAGTGAAATTTAGCACAAGTTCGGAGAAATACAACTGTGTTCGGCGCCCCCTCGCCTCACGACTTCAGGGGGTGGCAGTCGGCAAGCGCGGCTTATAACAATTAAGTTTATTCGCTTGCAGGTTTTTCTATTCGACTCAACAAAAAACATTCGAAGTTAAGAGTTAAAGAAAATAATTTCATTTAGTTTGTTCGGCGGTGCTGCCGCGGCCGGCCTGCCCACGTCCACGAGGATTCCTCATCGTAGTCCTCTTTATTGCGAAAATTTCGATTACAAACTGTTCTGTCGAGTTTCATGAATTTCTCAAACGTGATTAAGCAAACTTCGCGACTTGTAGATCGAGAAGGAAAGTGATCACGGTGACTCGATTTCAATATAATTTAAACTGATGAAAATATAGTGACATTGGTAAGGGTTGTTGTCATGCATGTCATATGAACAACAGAATCTAGCCTGCAGCTATAACATGCTGGTTGTTGCTATGATATCGAGCGTTCAGCATAAAATAGGTTTACCACTAATTAAAGCTCGTAGTGGTCACAATTTTCAGCACAAAAAATATCGAAATAAACGAAAAAGCTTGCTAATGAATCACGAATTTCCCGAAATTTTCATTTACTGATAAAATTTCTGCGCCTTTGTTTTGATTATTTTGAATTAGCTCATTTTTCGGGGGATGCAAGGGTTGTCATCGTGTGTGATGCATGCACGTCAGGTTAAAAATGGCGAGAGCAACTGCCTCTGTGACGGTTGAACGACCTTTGCTAAGGTGTCGGTTTCGGGCAGGTTATTTAGTGCGGGGGCGGGGGAGGCAGGTGGCGCGGGGGGCGCAGCCCCGGGTCGCCAGGCAACGGCAACTGGGTCACTCCGGGCCTGCCCCGGCCGCCCACCAATTATGTACACGCTCGTTACCGGACACGCGTTTTTCAATCACATCCATATTTAATTGGGCATCACGAAGCTGGAAAATGTGTTTGAACCGCCATGTTTTACGAGAACTTTATTTGAATTGCGTTACATTAAAATGGTGCTGATTCTACGATTATTGCAAAACGTTTTGTAGGTATTGAATGTTCGGCCTACGGTGCTACGATTTTGTTAGATGTGTGCTACGGTTCGTAGACAGCCTACGTGTCTTTGCTACGATTAGCCCTTTTGCAGTAAGTTGACATATTTTGTTGCTTATTAAAATTGTGTTTCGAATGCAACTTGAGTTTGAAGAGACGGATATTAGAAAGTGTAGCGAGTGTGATAGGTGGCAGTTAGTCGCGTAGTGTCGGGCTGACGTCCGCGGCGCGACTCGTCTTCCGGGCTCCTTACAAGACAAGCCTGTGCCCTAACTTGTTGCATGGATGCACCGCGGAGGGTGCGGGGGTGGGGCGCGGTGCGCGGGCGCGGGTGCCGGGGGGTCGCGGAGGGCCGCGGGGGCGTCTTCATAGTGAATGGGCGCGAGATGTCGTGGCCGGCCGCCACGTGCGCGTATGGAGATGTCTCCATTGATAGCCGTGACCTCGCCCTTATCGCCGTCTGTCGATGACACCCGCATACATCACACGGTACACAAGTCCTTAACACCTCACGAAACGTATGCCTACTTGCCATCTCCTTGACTTAAGTCTACAACTGTACAGAAAAGATCTCAAGAAGTTCCACCTTCGTTCGGCAGTGGTGATTCTTTTATTACTTGGAAATGTTGGATAGAGTTGGTTGCGGAATATGAAGTAGTTTTTTAGTTAAGGAAAAGCTCATAATCCACCGCAGGAACGGTCAGCAATACAATACAATCGTTATTTTTATGTATGGACGATGAAAAAAACTGAAAAAGATATTGCATTTTTTTCAGTCAACATAGGCAAACAATGTAACTTCTAGCAAAATCAACGCATGATTTGTACTTGACAACCTCTGCTCTGAGCAGCGTGCAGGTAAGTGCAGTGCACCACTGCACAGTTAAGAGTGGTGTGCAAAACTAACTTACAACAATTCTGTTCAGTAAATTGGCATAACGGGGTCGAGTCAACTCGTAGACAATTAGCATTGAGCACGGCCTGGAGGGCGGGCCGGCGAGCGGGCGCACAGCAAGTGCAGCCTTGACATTGAACGTCGCCCTAATGTCGTAGCATCGATTGTTGGAATGCGAACAAAACCATCTCCGACCGGCAAATAATAATAATAGTGTCGAACCGATGAATGAGCATATTAGCGAGCGGCGCGGGCGCGGGCGGCCGGCGCCGAGTCATTACGCGCCCCCATTAATCACTGCAACAATCGGCCGATATCTCGCTATTTACAAACGCGGGAGCACGTGTTCACCGCTCGTACTACGCAGAGTGTATTGACCCATTTAGATAGCTCGACCTTCGCGCGGCCATTGTGAGCGAAAAACATAAAAATAAGTTTTATTGCGGCGTCGTTATGCGTATCGCTGCGGCGCGGCCCGCCGCCGTCACGCCCGCACCGCCCAACAGCTGATCGCGACGTGACATTTTTATTTTATTCGCTCTCTTCCGGGGATTCTCCGAGATACGTGCCAGTGACGTCATTATCTGCCCGCGTACGCCGCCACCTGATTTATTATCTCGACGGAGCGCCGTATCAACTCCACCCCTGCGGATCGTGATTTATACCATCAGACCGTACCGAGTGCAGCGAGTCTAACAATGTCAGTGTTAAGTGTAAAAGTGCCTTGAACCGGTCTCTAGTGTGTCACATTATCACATAGCGCGTAATTACTTCACGTCAGATGCACTTTTCATTCCCTCATTGATAATGGCAGCGCGGTAATCCCATCCAGTGGAATCCGACGCGATTAATTCTATAACGAGAATGGATACGGCAAAAATGGTTTCGAGGACTGTCTGCGTTTGTTAGTGGAACGAACGTAGCAGTGAGAATTTAGGTTCAATACCATTAGTAAGCCGGAGCTGAAAGTCAAACCGAGTGGCATATACGGAGAGGATGATTGGAGGAGAACTTTTCTGTTAAGGGTTGCGAGGAGCAGTTGGCTAACGTAGGGCATGTATGGTCGCGGAGCCTGAGGAGCGGAGTGCGACATGCCGACATTCCGATCGCGGCGCCCCGGCAACTGCGTTCGGGGAAGCGTGCGTCATCTCGCGCTCTACCGACAAAAACTACAAATTTTCCCTTTCATTGCATCAAGTGGTCGCAGCTCTCAGCTCGCTGGACCACGCTCATCATAATAAACGCATAACGCGTCGACTCGCACGCGCTCACTGTAAACAATGCGTTTCGGGAATTCCCTCTCTTTTTATGCGGGATCACATTCCTGAGGGATTCCTTTTGTTTGCTTTTCAACTGTTCATTTTTTTTCTCGTCACCTTGAAATTATTCGACTCTATTGACACTTGTATAACGGTACGCATAGATTATGAGCTTTTTGTGAGCCCATTCAATAGATCTATCGTCTTACAAGGCGCCTTTATTGTGTTGCGTTGTGGGTTAGCTGTTAATTCACTTTTTTTCCTAAGATGGGATGAACAAGTGAGACGTGAGACGAGACGATACATTCGGTTTTGTTGATTTGCATTTTTTATACAATAAAATTAATGATAGGCGAAAAAGTCAGTTCTTATTTCCTCCACCTCCACCAGATTGTGCATTTCTGAATTTGTACTAGCTAAGAAACTGACTTTATGTTATATTCAATAGGTAGAGTAGGTACCAACAATCGGAAAATCAACGCTCAGTAGTCTACATACAAAAATTAAATAAAATCGGCGTAAACACGAATTGCTGTCAATAAATCCTAATGTAAACTTGACACGAAAGCCGCCATTTGTTACGGTTAGAGGTGTTGGCAAAAAATTGGATTACACAACACAACTACTGTTAAAATGAATCTTGTACATGCAGTAGCCAGAGGCGTGAAATAAAAAGCTCGACAGAAGCACTGTGGCGAGTCGACGAAGCTGCGCGGCCCACGAAGGCACGAAACAGGATGTGGGACTGGTTGGCGCACGCACACACCGCTGCGCGTGCGCATGCCCGCACACATGCGCGCGCGGCCTCGCCGCTCGCCGCTCTCCGCTCACGGAAATGTGCGTGCCAGCCAGGGCTGTGCGCCCATACCGACTACATATTTTATTTTTATCACTCCTCTTCCACTCATGCTGCCGTTGAAATTTGCAAGTTTATCGGCTCGTAAAAATACTGTACTTTCTTGGCATTATTGTCTTTTGAGGGCTCTGGTGTAGGGATAAAAAGCTGGAGTGTGCGCCGAATGGGAATTGTTCCTTTTTAGGTGATTTGCGTCGTTAGTTACGACGTGTGGTGTCGCACAGCCCTGGTGGCTGTGGCAGGCGAGGCTACCTTCGTGCCGGCCGCGCACCGACCGTGCACATGCCACGCCACGATAGCCTCCGACTTTTTTGACAATTCATTGTCTCTGAGCAGGTTGTTTGACAATGTTTCACTCATTCGCCGTAAGTTCTGCTTCTGAAAAACGGATTGAAATTTTATTTAAACTTCCATTTCTTTTAGAAAACCACATTCTGAAGACCTTGAAAAGAGAATTTAGTAAGGGAAAAACATAAGTTCGTTCCGTGAATGGCGAGCGCCGCAAGCCCGCAATTCACACCCCACAAACGCAAACATTAGAACAAAGTGAAGTGTTTACGATCTGTAATCTCGATAGCACGGAACAGGTCCACAACAAACCGCCCTTCCGAGATGAATGAAATTACCACCGCCGGTCACGTGCTCTATTGTACTGAAAAGGAGCGTTAATGGCTTAATCGGTCATTGAATCGGCTCGATACTGCATAGCGCAGCCTCTTCGCACCGTTGTTTCATGAATGGACGAAAAAAATGAAATAAAATCTACTACGATGTTATGACCGTGGCGTCGTAAACAATCGTTATTTATACAGGCATCGATGTATTCCACACAAACACGAAAGTTACGTTTAACACGTGGGTGGGGAAATGTCACCGAGGCTCGCCGCTGAAACTAAACAACCACGCTGAAATTCAACAACAATTTATTTGTTTTCATATTTACGTTAGCTATCCACTTCGCATTTTGATTAAAGATATCTGATATCTTCGCTACCTAAAGAAGTTGGTGCTCTTACTTTTTTGGCTAAATATAAACTAAAAGAAAAATGTGTGCTAGGTATCAAAAGAAATTCCATCGCTTATAATTTCCATAGCATCTGACGCATAACGGCGCATCGTATTTTCTCATGTGGTAGAGCGACCCCATAACGTGGCACAGTACACCCCATGCTATCTACCCCGCAGTTCGCTTTATAGTTGGCTATATAATAGGTACAATGTTGTCGAGGCGCGCGGCCGGGCGTAGGTAGCTGTAGCGCTAGATACCGCGCGCCGCTACGACGTTATGTCGTGCGCCTGTGTGCTGCACGCGCACACAAGCGCGCGCCCTCGCCGCCCGCGCCCCGCACCGCGGCCCGCGCCCCCCGGCGACCCGCGCTCCGCTCGACATGGCTGTGGCGCTGTGAGGCAATGCCGTTGCCGTGCCGCCGTCTATTTGGTCTCCACAATGCCATAGAAAGTCTCCGTTCGACTCGCCTCGCCGACCGAACTTTTCCTACCTCCTCGAGCGAGAGGTGCTATAACAACGTCGCCGCTCCGACGACTCGACTATGACTTCTCAACGCATACAGTAGAATTCTTTATGGTTGTTATTTTGAATAAGCACTAACTCCTCGCCTCGGCGCTATAGCGAGCGGTACGGTTATAAAATGCCGCATATCCGAGACTAGCGATAAAATAAACGTCTGACGTTTCCAAGTTTCGAGCGGAGAGAACGAGCGACGCGCTGCGCATCAGAAAAAGAACTTTACGACAAGATTAGAAAGAGCGTGCGGAGCGGCAACGTCGCGCAGCCGCGTTCCAGAGGCACGGAGCGGCAACGCCGAGCGCCAACGTCATTTACTAAATTTATTTTCATGAGCGCCAGCGCTGGCGACGACACTGCTACATACATATAGAGCTCGCGGGCGCCGCGTGATACAACCTCACGCTAGATATTATCTAGCTATTTCTGCATATTGAAAACTCGTCGCGCTCGCTTATAATTTTCCTATAATGAACAGTAGGTGTAGAACTGTAGAGGTGTGCAGTAATCGCACTGTGTACTGTACAGTGAGGCGGCACGTTTTCCGCGGAGCGATAAAGGGGTGACGCAAAGTGATTATTTGCAGCGTTGCGATGAGTGGCCGCTGACTCAACGCAACGGCAGGCGACCGTCGCAACACTGACAGCGCTCGCAACCTAACCTACTAACCGATCATGCGTTGTTAGCTTTTATTGTGAATTCGTTCAGCACTCTGCAGCAACTTTTTGCTATCAAAATATCGGTATTATGTACCTACCTAGACTTATAATTCGCAAATTACAAAAACAATTACATATATGACGCTTGAGCGGCTCAGTATATTTAATATTTAATATCTTAGATTCATGATGGTTGGTAAAAATATAGGTAGCCTAGTAATTTTCATTAAACGTTACAATTTCTGTATAATAATGGTCGGTGTACTGGCTATAGTGTATCTAGGCAGGTTGTGCGAACGCGTGTGCCTCCTAATTGTAGTGGCAGGTGCGGAGGCATCTGCCGCCTGGACTCGCCACTTACTAGTTTATTTTTTCAACGACGTTTGTATCGCCACGCACGGTGTTCACCGGTTTAATGCATTGCAAAATTTTGCGATGACCACTAACGAAAGTGGCAATGTATAAGAGGGTAGGTAATTCGATGGTCATGCGTTACTGCGGTAAAAGTCAACGCCTGCACGTCCGTCAGCACTGCAGCTGCTAAATGATAGCTTGTTATTCAAGTTTAAAATGCAGATAAAGATACAATTAAAGACACTAGGTTCAGAATAGGGACTACTCTTTCCAGCTCATAGATCTGAGGAGTTGTTATCATCTGTGATTTTAATTGACGTTCTGTAGGGGCGAAAGAATGCGTTGCGAGCTCCGGTAGAAGGGTCCGATGATCCCGGCGGGTGCAGGGTCCCTACCTGAGCCGCTAGGGGCTGCGCCCCGGCGCATTGTCGCTAAAAAAAATGAGTAGGGTCTGCGCACAATAGAGCCCAGACCACCCTACTACCAGGTACTATTGTGCGCGCCGTATGTTACTCTAGCGGGTCGGCGCTCTGATGGGAACATTCCATGCGCTTTATATTCGATATTAGATTTAAAGATATTGTAGCTTGTTGTTGAAAATCTACTATTGATAAGGCAGTTCTGTCTGTTTTGAGCAGGGACCTAGTTTGAGATCAGGAATTTTTGTTTGCAGCCTACAAGTTTTTGAATACCTACTAAGTTTCGCTGTTGTTTAAGTATGACATGAAATCTAAAAGCGAAACAGTTTTGTTTCCCTGAATAAAAGGCCTGCAATTCCCGTTCCTGAAGTCATAATTTTATTCTAAATTGATTTGAATATAGATGTAAACCTTTATTACCTAACGGACACTTGGATTCATAACAAGTTATTAGTATTATAGCGCTTTCCATCAGTTTTCCGTAGAGTGCATGAAGCGTCTCAGCTTACGGTACTTGTGGTAGTTAGAGAGCGGCGCCGCGCGGCTCCGCCTGTCTGCTGCGCCCACGCGCTATTGTGTAGCGAACGAGTCTCCAACGCGCGCTTCACATCCGCGTCTACACCTACCTCGCCAGCCACGTTCATCCATGCATTACATTTTCTCACTAGATTCCGACTTCTATTCTTCAATTTTTATTACCAGTCAACCCGTCACATAGGAACTTAATACTGAAGTCGCTGAAGTCTTTTTCATAAAAAGGAAGATGAATTATAAAATGTCATTGTTCCGTCAGTGTCATTGCGAACAATTCGAATGTTTTCAGTGGAATGTTTATTCTGGTACATATTTTAACTTAAATATCAGATTTAGTAACAATTATAACTTAATACGTCATCATAAGTACTTGTAGTGAACGTATCGTCAATTGGAATGCAATGAGTAACCATGTTGTTTGTGTATTTGCAGGGCTCGGGTGGCGGGTGCGGCGCCAAGCGGCGCGCCGGCTCCCCGTGTGAGGGCGGCGGCAAAGTCGCGCGCTGGGAAGACTCGATTGCGCGGCTCGAGGCCGTGGCCGCCGGCGCAGGCGGCGGAGACTGCTGGCGATCCGAAGAGGAGGAGAGGCGCGCGTGCCGCCGGCGCTGGTGCGGCGGCTGGTGCGGTGCGCACGACACCATCCGTGCCGAGAACGGCAAATCCTACCTGGAGCTGGGCGGAGCGGCCGCACGCGCCTGTTGCGACGGCCGCGCGGCCGGCCGCTGCGCCTCGCGCCGCTGCTATCGCGAGAGGCGGTTCAAGATGATGAACCTATGCGCGCTGAAGTTAGCGCGCTTACGCCAGACGGCGGACCCATCGCTGCGGCGCTCGGTGCTCGTTTGCAACACGCTTCGCGGCATCGAGCGCGAGATGGAGCGCGAGAGTGCCGAAGAGGCGCCTTTCGAGCCGGCGTGCGCAGCCGGCGGAGCCGCGCGCTGCGAGTTGCTGAGCGCTCGCGATCCGGCGGCCGGCCGCGCTACCCCCTTCCCCGCGCCGCCGCCGCCAGACCGCGACTCCGGCTACGGCGACGAGGAGCAGCGCACCATCGACTGGGGCTCCGTACTGAGCCTGTCGTCGAGGTCAGCGCTAGACCCCCCCGAAGATGCGTGGCCCGACGACTGGGGTTGGAGCGAGGACAGCTTCGTGCGGCTGCTGGTGCCGACGAGTTAGTGCACGGCGCGCGGGCAGGACGCGCCCGCGCCCCCCTGAGCGCCTGTGATAGCGCGGGCCGCGCCGCGCGGTGAGGCGGGCCGCGCGGCCGGCTCGCGCGTGCGGCCGCGCGGATCTCTAGTCGGACGCGGCGCGCCGCGCGGCGTCTCGCGCGCCGATGCGACGCGACGCAACACGCAGTCAGTAGTTAGTATTATGTAATTGCAAAAGGGAAGGTGCTAGCTTCGGACGTGACGCAGGACTTAAATGCGAGCCGAGTTATTTTTGATAGTTTTATTTTCTTTAAGTGAATTCCAAACCGAATGAAGAAGTGACTTAGCTAATGACGTTATTATCGTTTAAATTAAAACTCAGGTGTTTGAAATTTTGTTGAAATTATTATGTAATTAATTAGGTAAAATGACTATATTTATTTCGTTGACCAGAAGAAGAAGAAGAAAGTGACAATTTGAAAATTATTTCTGTCTTGATATTTTCATTGAATAATGTTTCTGAACAACGAGTATGACTTATTTCTATTATGAGTTATGTTGACTCGAGGAGATCTGTCGTGTGGAGCGCTCTCAGTGAGACTGTCCTGCATTCAGTTTAGATATAGCGAGTCGTAAAGCTGGAGCAGCTCCACGGCGAGAGATGTCCGAGTGTGTCGTATTAATAGTAATGTGTGGACATGTGCCGTGTTGATACCGCGCCGATGCTGCGATGTGCCCTGCAGTGCGATGACAACGCGAACAATGATGAACAAATTGTAATAGCTAGTACCTTAGTACTTAACGTAACTGATGAACTTTCATGAGTTCCACATCCACCACGCAGCCGCGTGGTCAACTCGTAACTGGATGTCAATTAAACGAGCCTTACCAGCTGTGACTATGAAAGTTTCATGATTACAGGAATCGTGCATTTGAATAATTGGAATTTGTAATACATGACTGAACCGTGGCTGTAGGTACTTAAAATCACTCATATTTCGGAATTGAGATTTCTGTCCATTGATTCGGATGCCTTCTAACGATCAGTGTTCACTCTATCATAGCCGTTAAGATCTTTTATTTAGACATAATCAAAATAACTGTATAACGTTTCATCGAATAGTTTATTTACTCTACTAACAGTGAACTGCAGTTCCTAATACGTAATTAAAACTAATTAGAACAATCTTTAATTTATTCGAAACACTACCTTCTAGTTTTGTACCAAACTATTATTGTTAGGAGGCAACCGAACATCAGATTAGGTTTTCGATAGAAACAGTTAGTTCGTTGATGGACTCTGTATGCATTGAGATTTGAAAAGAGTAAAAATCCAGTTGAATATTGTAAAAATAGTCTGAAAGTTGAACAACCCGTCGTTTCTAAACAGAGACTGGTAACGAACATTGTCTTCGAAACCGAACGCCTGGACGGAATACTTGGCTTGATGATACGTTCTCTCATTAGTAACATCGGGTTGTGTGACACTGTGCCCTCGAGGCGGCGCCGGCGCAGGTTGGTGGTCGCGCGGAGCTGTGTAGTTGACTGTACCCTTTGTAACTGTTGCCCGTACCCTCTGTGAAGATAACTTCGTACTTAAGCAATTGGTTTATTCTAATACTGTGCACTCCAGCCCGACCACCGTCCGCCCCCGCGGCCACTGCGCGGACCACGGAATTGTGACTGCATGGACCAAACATACCTAGCACGACTTTAATAGAGCAAAGTACAAATTTCAATAATAAGATGCATTAGTGCTCCGGCGCATGTTTGTCCACCGTTGTCAATTACTCAAATATTTGAATTGTGATTCGGTAGCTAATGAGAGAAAATTCTATGTTCTTAAATTTAGTGTACATATTATATACGGAGATGGGCATTATGGCGTGTGATTGCGCCCGTTGTAAATATATTATGTAAAGTAATAATTTTATTGATATCGATGTCGATTGTCGGGTAGCTCGTCACCGCTGGGCCCCGGGCCCCTGTGCCCCGGGCCCCCGCTCGGGGCCCCGTGCCGCCGCCCTGTTGTATATTACGACCTCTATTCTGTCCAATACACTCAACAAGTACAGATTTACAAGTTACATAATTATGCATTATTAATATAATAAGATGTCACAAAATTTTATCGCCAGTACAGACCAATAATATACATGAACAACGTTTAGTTATAATTTTGGGTTCTAAACTCATAAGTGATGCACTGAGTAAGTGAATGATCAGCTCAATCTATTTTATTTTATGGGTTATTTCGCGTTAGATATTTTGTTGATGATGTCCGTATGGTTGGTTGTGATGGTTTACTTAAGTAAGTTAGCGACTCTCCGGCAAATTGCCCTGTTTCACTTGTACCTACCTACTACATTTTACTCTATATTTGTACTAACATTTTTGACACTGTTTTGTATTCCTGACACACGAGTGTACGACTTAATTATTTGAAAGTACTTAAACCTAATTAGTCAACTTTCAGTCAACTTCCTTAAATATTTCAATTAGTGTTATATTTGCTTATGCTGGTACGTCAGGAATACGAGACATTAAATGCTTGCAATATTTATGTAGGTACAGAAACTTCTTTATCCTGTCATTTTCATAAAATAGCCGACTAATTCTTCCATGTCGGGTTGTCAGTGAAAGAATAATGATTGTGTGTACTATTTGATTGTAAAATGTTGTAAAAACTATGTGGTGGGCCCTACCTTAAATTGTATTTAATACTCCTTAACTGTTATTGTTTGTGTTGTGTGCATGTCTCGCCGCCCGCGCGGTGGCGAGCGCACGTGCGGCCGCGGGTGCGACAGACGCACGTTCGAGCGACCCGCGGCAGCGCGGCCGGGCCACGCACTGTGTTGTGACCTCCAGCAATAATTATGATGACAGGTAGACTCCTTGTCGCATCCGTCTTTACTCTGTTGTCGGACGTTTCAAAGAGACGTTCGCAACGTTTTCATACGTAACTTTACGACTACATTGTATAAGTGTATTTTCCTTAGTGTTTTTCATTGCCATTGGTTACCAAAAATGACAGGATTTTTATTGAAACTATTGTGAATATATTTTAGAAAGAATACTCTCGTTAGAAAATTGAGAAAACCATTTTGACGGGGCTCGTATTGCACATCGAATTGTTACGTCGTTCCTCATGTTGGGAGTGTCTCAAAGTCGTTTCTCGATTTGTCTAATGTAAGATATATAATTGTAATATATTATTGTTTAAGCCGTTGTATCGAAAATAACAAGAACAGGAATAATTTTGTGAAACAATGGCACAAAGAATGAACATAAATATTATATATATTATAGAAACAGAAATGTGGCTATAAAAGCAATTTTTATAATAAATATTTACTGTTGAAGAATCTCAGACTTTTATTCGTCTTTATTTTATACCCCAGTTCCAACAAAATACACAATGAATGACACTACACTACAATATTATGAAAAGCTACGGGTGTGCTACGCCTCTAAATCGCAGCGTCTACGAAGCGCTACGGGGTTGCTACGCAGCGTCTACGACATGCTACAGGGTTGCTACGCCACGCAAACGTAGCGTCTACGAAGCGCTACGGGGGTGCTACGCCACAAAAACGTAGCGTCTACGAAGCGCTACGGGGGTACTACGACATGAAAACGCAGCGTCTACGAAGTGCTACGGAGTTGCTACGTCGAACAACCGCAGCTTCTATTACGCTACAACGAATGTTTAGCTCAGAATGTAACTTGGAAAATTATTATGGCTTTATTGTATGATGAAAATTATTATTTTCGTTTTACAAAGGATCATGACCCAAGATATGAAAAATAAAATCAATATAGGTAAAACATATCGGAAAGGGAAATACAATTCCATTTACGTCTTGTTCTGATACTAAGCTTCCCTCGAAACTGAACTAACCTCATTCATAAATTCGTGAGAACATAAAACAGCTGTTGTTCTTAAAATATTTAAAGCTACCAAAACACGTCTAACCTAGAAAGGAAATTAGGGAAACGACTGCTGGCAAGATTGTCTCGGGTTCGATTCCCGTACAGAGGCCTTACCACGAACTCTTAACGCAATCCAGTTTAGGCTGTGGGAAAGAGATAGAGCTATACAAGTCGTCTAGCGTCATCTCGTTCCCTGAGCGTAAACTGGAGCTCGTGGTAGGCCACCAGATCAAATATTTAGTTGCTACTCTGGGTGTTTATTTGTGTGAGTTTCTGTTTTCTATAAATGGGAAAGTTTGAAAGGATGAATTTATGGATGTCTATTACTCTTTCACGAAAAACTAGTGAACTGCAGATTTGGATGAAATTTGGTACACAGATAGTTCATAACTGTTAGGGCGAATAGCACATGAGACATTTGCAGCGGACGAAGCTGCTGGTAACAACTATAATATGTGTTAATACATGTCTTAGTACTCGTAGTTATAGGCAACCCAAAAATATAGCATAAAACTAAATTAATTATAGTCCCAGTCCTAACCGAATGGTTGTCAAGAGGTAACCATACCTGAGGCCGCGGGCCGTATATGAAGTGTTGGCTGACCAACCAACGGGCAGATTGGTAGATGACATCCATATCGGAGTAAAACCTGGTTATGAACTGCCGAGGTTAGGAAAATATGACACAAAATTGAAGAGCTCTGTAATCGGCAATGGCTTCAAATGATTATAATGATTTCTTCAACAAACTTAACTCAAAATAGAACAACTATTGAGAAATATTTCTGTAAATTCACCATGAAACATGAAAAACTCAAAATCACAAGTAATCCCAATAAAATGTGACGAAAGCATTTTGATTAAAAAATGTTTTATAGTATTACAATATTGATATAAGTAGTTGTTTCAGAAATAAATACTGTTACAATTTTTCATGAAAACTAATGAGGTATAAAGGTAAGCGTCCACAAGTCCGCATCGCACGTATCGGATATATCGGATTTTAGTTTGCCTCGTATTAAGACTCATACAACTGCGTCCACTAATCCGCATCGTACGGACGGCTCATCGGCAGTGACTACATGCGATGCGTACTGATGACGTCATACGGAATGCCGATCAGTGGACATCAGTGGCATCGCATCAGCAATCCTATTGCTGATAATCGCGTCGGCCATCCGAACGCTGCGGATACAGCGGACGCAGTCTAATTAATCCGTTTGATGCGATGCGTCCGATACGTTCGATGCGGACCTGTAGACGCTTACCTTTAATCAGACATAAGGATAATGGACATCCAAAAGATTTCAAGTCATCATTATCGGAGTTAAGCCTCTTCATTATATCGTGAAAATGTTTATCGAGAAAACGCTTTCAGCTGCAGTTTTCAGCAACAAGTAGAAAAGAATCGATTATCAACAGTTTCGACCTGTGCGAGTTGAAACCGAGTAGCGACACGGCAATAACTTGATGTGTTAAAACGAAATAACTAACAAATAAGTGTTTTTTTTTTTCTAATATTGTTTCTAGTAATGCTATTGGAACGAAGTTCCTTATCGCGCGTTGTGAAAGGGGGCTAGACGGAAAAAATTCTTACGAAAAGTTGTCACGACACTTTTTGGAACGAAGTTCCATAACGCGCGTTGCGAAAGGGTGCTAGAGCTCAAAGAGTGGAGTGGAGTGGAGCGGAGCTGAGCGGAGTGGACCGGAGCTGAGCGGAGTGGACCGGAGCTGAGCGGAGCTTAGCTGAGCGGAGCGGAGCGGAGTGGAGAGGAGTCGCGACGATTATTTTTGTTGAGGGTATACAGTAACTTCGTTCCATCCGGGTGTCCCTTGACACCTCTCAAGTTTTTTTGTAACACTAGGGCCACATTAACGGGAAATACCATTAATTGTCGCACAATAATAAATCTAACAAACCTGCGTTCTTTGTTTACATCAAATGATTTTAAAACGTTATCAGCATACAAAAAGATTAGTTTCGTTTCAAGACGTTCTGGCCAAGCTGTACTCGTCTCACGTTTGGCGCAGTAGCTGAGCGATAGGCTGCTGTGTTGCTTGTCGCTAGTTCGATTCTCGCACAGAACAAAATATTTGTACAAATGTGTAGCCTACTGTTTGATGTGTTTCTGGCTATGCATATGAGTTCAAACAATACGGGGCTGTTTACGATGAGGCCGCGGCGCGGCGGTTTGCAAATTTTGTTTAACATAGTGCATAATCCATCGATGGATGTCTAGCTCGATAGATGATCGATAGATGACTTAGGTTGACGTAGGTTCAGTATACCTCGCGGGCATGCAGACGGCGAGTAAAGGGTGCTCGCCGTCCGGTCATGAACAATGCCCGGGTCTGTCATATCAGTCATATTAGGTAATGGTGACCCTGGAACGTAAAGAGCTATTGAAGAACACCGTGGATTTAAGTACGAATCTGACAATCCCTAGGCTCCCGTCCCGCCCTTAGTTCAGAGGACTCATTTGATGATTTTATCACGAAAAAATAAAAGTATATCTATCAAGACCAATGGCTGAGACACAGGCCTCCTCTCTGAGAGAGGGAGTGGGCCATAATCCACCACGCGGGACCAGTGCGGATTGGTAGATGTCACATATCTTCGAATTTTTGGTTCTTTGACATGCCGGTTTCCTCACGATGTTTTCCTTCACCGTTTTGAGAGCAGTGGTAATGAAATAAATTACACAAAGTAATGTGCCTGGCGGGGTTCGAACACACGACCTACAACTCGTAAATCGGGAGCAATACCAATGGGCCGCCACTTGACTGGTAACATGACCAAATTCCAAGGCATAAATAAAACAAAACTCAAGAAATAAAGTATATTATTTTAAAAAAACATCTATATTAAAAATACTTAATTATACATGCATGGCACTGCGCACGACTGAGCACTTATCCCCTAGTTTGAACCAACTAACGCCATCTATTGACAACGTTCGGAAGTAACATGTGTGAAATGTATAGTGGGAGGACATTCAACTGTTTTTCCTTATTTCTCGTTTCATTTCTTTGGTTGTGTGTCCATGGAAATGGCTTGGACTGGGTGGAGAGTTCGCTTGTGCTTCCACATGTCTCCTGATCGTCTGCGGACAATTAATATCAGGTTTATTCTTTTTCTTTACTAGCGCTGAACTTATCTCATTACGGTGACCCCGGAACATAAAGGGCTATTGAAGGACACTGTGGATTTTAGCCAGTACAAGTCTGAAAGTCCCTCCCACCCCGGGCAGGGCGGGAGGGGCTGTCAGACTTGTACTGACTAAAAATCCACGGTGTCCTTCAATAGCTCTTTATGTCCCGGGTCAAGGCACGTCAAGGTAAGGAAATAAATCCCGCGACCAGGAAGTCTTAGGTCGGGGTAAACATTTTATTAAAAAAAAAAAGATATCTTTGTCATCCGTCATCATGCGTGTTTACAAAAACATATTTTTGAAAACACACACCGTCTGTGCTGCCAAACAATCGGGTAAAGGGAACAACTATCCAAGAACAATAACGTAACTGTAGGTCATACAAATATTAGTTCCAAGCGTGGATTGAACCCACAACCCGTAGCACAGAAAATGAAGCGTTCAGCTGTCGCGCTGTTGCGCTTCGCTTGAAGGCATTCACAGTGCTTCAATTGACTGCATTGCGGTTTATGCCGATAGCTGGCCGGGGTCGCGAGACTGTTTAATCAAGTTACCGTGATCCTGGAAAGTAAAGGACTAATGATGGAATACCAAGGATTTTATCGTTACGATTACTAAACCCACACGCCCTTATACTTTTATAAAAATAGTTATCTAGTGGTTTTTTTTTTACACTTCTACAACGTGTAACGTTAATAGCGCCTATTACAGGTAACTCAGCCCATGTGTACAATATACTCGTATTTTGTTCTAAGATTTTCGGAAATTCGCAAAAAAAAAAATTGCTTTTTCATATCAAAATGAGAAATTGATCAGGCTCACCAGAATGAAAAAAAATTTTTTTTTTTGTTAATTTTCAAAAGTCTTGGAACAAACGTATTGTTCAGTAACATGGGTTGAGTTACCCAATGAGACGTTTTTCGCTATTAACGTTACAAGTTTCATATATTTTCTATATAGTATTTTACCAAATGATCTTACGTGAACTTTCATAATAACCTACCATTTGTACCCTTATTTTTTCCTTTACCCAGCACCTAAACATTTGCAAAGGCAGGGAAGGTGCGCTTACGCATAAAGGGCCTCGCTTTAGTTTTTTTCGACCCAAAATGCAGGTAGAAAAAGTACAATATACAACTGATTTGGGTTGCTTGGAAGATAAGCATTGAGGTACCCGAGTCCCTTTGCACATTCTTTGCTTATCCTGTAATAGCTTTAGCGTGAAGCATAGAAATAAGGTTAGGTAGTTCTTATGTTAATGACGTCACAGTTTATTTTAGTTTATGAGTGAGAGTTCGAGTTAGGAGAGATTTTTATTTAAAGAAAAAGTGACTCGGAAATCGGAATAAGGGCTTTGATATACTTATGTATAATTCACGTTCTCATTATTACTTGGTAATACCATAGAATATATAATAGTACGTAATACCTATATTTTACTAGCAAACTTGGCGAACTCCGTTTCGCCACCAGATGACTTCGTTTTTTTCTTTGCTATAAACCTCACGGAGCCCGAGACCTTTCCAACGAATGCAAAACCGTGGAAATCGGTTCGTGGGTTCTGGTGTTATAGCGTCAGGAAGGAAAACCCGACTTATTTTTTTTTGTATAGTAGATTATGTAGAAAGCCTAAATACTCGTATTACTGCATTATTTGAAATTTATTCAAACAGAAAAAAAAACATGTTTGTTTTTGGGAGCCCCGTAAACATTTATTTTACCTATTTTTGTTGTTATATTAGCAACAGAAATATATTATTTGTGAAATTTTCATCTGTCTAACTCCCACTATTCCTGAGACACAGCCGGTAACGGATACACAGGGTCCCGTTTTACTCTTTGACTACGGAACCCTAAAAATCACCCAGTGCTGAGCTGAGTGTTGGAAATCCAAATGTAGCTCGTTAATGAACATAGGTATACCAATGGTGCACATTATCCTAAAGTGAGTGTGTCAGTGAGTGACTCCGGAACATAAAGGGCTATTGAAGGACACCGTGGATTTTAGTCAGTACGAGTCTGACAATCCCTCCCGACCCGGGGTGTGAGGACTCATTTGATGATTTTACCAAGTAAAAAAAAAAATTTTCGGCAGGGGCAGGACGATAGCTTACTGTATAAGCTTTTTGAGAAAACTTACCCCCTTTGTTAATGGCATCACTGCCAAAGAGGGTGAGTTTCCTCTGAAGCTGTATCTGGTAAAAAAGCACTATATAACTTCTTAAAAATGTGGCTAAAGTGTTTCTTTGTTTTATGTTTGTCATTTTATATATTTGTATTATGTTTTTGTATTTTGTGTGTAAATAGTACACCACAAACTACCTACAGTATTGTGTCTCCCTTCTCTTCAAATCAATCCAAAGGTTGTCTTGAAAAAATCGCTTTTAGCGATAAGACCGCCCATTGTGTCACCGGTGTCACCCTATGTATAAGATACTCTGTACCAATCACTTGTATGGTGTACATAATAAAGTGTATTCTATTCTATTCTTACCTGAAAGCAGTTCCACAGATGTCACACTCATGAGGTTTCTCACCAGTGTGGATGAGGGTATGGACAGTACGAGCGTAAGGTCTTCTGAAGGCAGCACCGCAAATATCGCAGCGGTAAGGTCTGAAAGGACACGATGTTACAGTGACTGTGACATGGCAAGGTATGAATGATATTCTCTATAAGACTATCACAACGCTGGGCTCTAAAACGAACTCATCGACGAGAAAGCTTTGAAATTGACCTAACGATTTGACAGATTAAAACGATGTTTTTTATGGAATATCTCATTGATCATTCCTAACATCACTATTACATTGTTTAGGTATTGATTGTTTAACAACAGGGCCCCCGCTACCATATGTGCAATGTGTGCAATGCACACGGGCGCCATCCTTTAGGGGGCGCCAAAACCAAGGGCCCAGAAAAAAAATGAAAAAAAAAAACAAAAATATTTTTTAAAGAAAAGTTGAGAACCTAATTAAGATTACTTTTAAGTACCTATTAAAGACTTCAAATATCTGATCTCACTAATTTTAGATTAAAATTTGAAGTCCGGAAACGTTAAACTTTTAGAGCTCACTGCGTTCTTCTAGGAAGAATTGCTTTGTCCTATTCCAAAAAGCTAAAAAATTTCGCGCTCGCTTCGCTCGCGCTACACTAAGGTTGAAATTCGGTTTTCATGACCTCACTTTTGATAACAATAGTAAATGCTTCATATGTTAGTTAATCTTGTATTGGTCTACAATAAATGAAATTTGTCTTCTCTAAGATGGTACGGAAGTCTGAGTGTGAAGTTTGAGTAGCACTTGATGGTTTTTTTTTTGTGTTTAAGTTCCGAAGCGCAAGCTTTACAGCCCCAGGGCGTTGAATTTTAAAATACGCCACTGACCGATCTACCATCAAAAATAAAGATAATTCAAAATGCCTTAAGGGGCGCCAAAATCCTTTTTTGCACACAGGCGCCAGTAGACCTTACGGGGGCCCTGTTTAACAACTAGATTGTGTATCTAGACGTTCCTATGAATGATCGAAGGGAATGCCTAAGGGACTTTACTCATATAATTATGGCGCGATACAACGGCGACGCGATTCGTGCGATATCGAGTCGATTGCCGATTTAAGACGATAGAATAGCTGCTGCCATTTCAAAAAATAGGTATTTAGAAAAACTCGTACTGTCCCTCTCACGCTTTGAAAAAACCCCGATCGTGCGATAGAGAGCGTTGCAGCTCGCGACTGAATGTAAGTATTTTTTATATGAAATTTGTCTCTCGGAAGAAAACGTTTTTCACATACTAAATCACGGCCAATCTCTTAGATTCTGGTGTCAATCGTTTCAGCATATTATATTCTAGGTCTGTAGGTTTTGTTTTTTTTTCTTAAACTTCTTTATTTTTTCAATACAAAGGTTTTACTTCAATCAAGATTTTGTCATAAAAATAGTAACTTTTAGGCGCCTGTAATTTTCATACTATTATAAATTTTGAAAAAAAGAAAACCTATAAACCTAGTTTTTTACTGTGTCAGATGGATTGTAAAAAATCATTGAGATAGGATAACATTTAGGGGGAGGAAAACGTTTTCTCTTTTTGTATGGACGAAAGCTCGGTAGACGATAGTCTAAGTCGCTCGTATTTTATGAATGGAGCTATGCGATACAAATCGACCATGAACTACAAAAATCCACCGAATTGGACCTTTTATTGAACACTGGACCAATCGCGAATTGGACCAATCGCGCCTAAACGAAAGTATCATGTGCATTGTCATTAGGACGTACATGCAATTCGATATCGAGGAGACCTGTGAGCGATATCGTCAATCCGTGCGACTTCATTAGCAAACACTAGCGATTGTCCATACAGTGTCTTCGGCCGGACGCTGTGTGATATCAGACCGATATCGTCAATCGATGCGATTCGATATCGCGTCGCGCTATGAGTAAAGTCCCTAGTATATGTTTTTAATCACAGCCGTCACAGAGGTGAGCGCTAGTGTCACTATTAGCAGCTTAGTGAATACCAAACTTAGTTTTAGGTTGCGTGAGTGCTGTGGCACGCTGTCACAGCGTTGAAACTGCAGACTATATCAAAAATGTTGATAATTAACTATACTAGTGTACATTGATAATAATAAAACGTTATTCTGAACTGAAAATCATCATTTATTTTGTTGACCAAAATAGTGGAATTTTCTACTCAATGAATACTGCAACTGTGTGATTATTACCGTATTCACAATACAAGATTTCGTAGAACTCATCCAGTGCAAATTAACGTTTCGCTGTTATGTACTTTTATCAATGTAATATTGATAGCAAGAATACATAATATTGGTGATACAGATTTACTACAAATAATTATGTAGGTACTTATTTGATCAAATCACTGCTAACTTCCGACCGATAAATTATTTTATTACTTTTCGATAATTAAAATGGGTCGAAATTAAAACACTCAATTAAAAAAAAGTATTTTTTTACTATGGATAACACTTTCATATTTCGAATACGACATCGCTAGCGCCATCTATCGACAACTATTAATTGTAGTCATAAAACTATGACAGGGAGCATTTTGGAGAAAGTGAAAAAAATGAGAAGGTATGATGTGTATTTAGAACATATTTTTTAACTTGTTTAGTCAATGATACATAAAAGCTACGTAAGATTTAATGATAGCTTTTCTCAATAATGTTGGGGTCGGCTTTCAGGCTAATCTCCGCAACCTTACTAGGATTGGGTACAAAAATACCAAAGACATTGAGAATGAACTAAAATCCGATACATATGTCAAAAGAACGGTGTGAGAGAGACAAGACAACAATTAGGTCACATAAAATATGTCTTTTTATGTGCTACCTCTCGTAGTACAGTCAGCATCAAAAGTTGCTGACCACATTCAGATTTTCAAAATCGCTGTACACCTTATTATTACGTATTATTACGGAGTACAGCGATTTTGAAAATTTAAATGTGGTCAGCAACTTTTGATGCTGACTGTACCACTTCTAAAGAATGGTCAATTTCATGTAGTGCTCAGTCCATTGTCAATGATAGTACACTCACAAGTCTGGTTGATAAGATTAAATTATTAAAACAGTCAAAATATTCAAGCGATCGTGCTATAGTGTGCGCCACGAATGAAGACCTGCGGAATAGTAGTACATTTTTTTTTTTTGCAATTCGATGTATGACAGACACTAGCGCCGCCTTCAGTCGCAGCGCGAACTTAGTGATAGCAATTTCAAATCAAGACTGCTGTAAGTCAGTAAAAGTGAATAAAACAGTGTCTGAATTCAAAACAAAAGGATTGTACGATAACCTTTGGTCTGTGTGAATGCGTGCGTGCTCACGCAAGCGTGCGGCCGCAGTGAACGTCTTAGGGCACGCCGTACACGCGAAGGGTTTTTCGCCAGTGTGGGTCCTACGGTGGTCGTCACGCTCCACCTGCCACCGACACCATTCCACATACATTATTATTACAGGGACGTCTTCATTGGAGGCCCTGGGCATTTAGGGCTATGAGGCAAGGCCCAATAGTTTTAGTACCCAGCGCCACCTTTCTGTTGGGTAAATGGGTCCAAGCGTATCGAATTCATAGCATACGCCTTGGATGCGTCAGGTTTTTTTTGACCACATTTTTAAAAATATACGTAGATAGTTTATGCTGAAAAACCTAGCGATGTGGGCTAAAAATAAAAATATCTAAAATTTTAGAGCCCCTAGGATTACTTAAGTATTTTTAAGGCCCTTTTGTTATGATTTCCACAGAAACTTCGGGCCATCATAGACTGAGGGGCCCTGGGCATATGTCCAGCTCCAGACTGGCCAATGGTAAAGTTGACCCTGCTTATTATACAGAAAAAAGTACTGGGAACTATCTGCGCCCATCCTATAGTAAATAGCGCGTGCAATGAGCGTTTTTGCGATTACGTACTGAGTATTTGTGTGGTTTTACTCACACTTGGCATTGTTTGTTATTAACAGTCTTGTAATCAATTCGAAGAAACATACGTATAATATATTGATAGGTACTTTTTTAGTGTGTAAATATTTGTGAACTGTCTTTAACTATAAATCTTAGTCATTCAATAATATTCTAAAGCTTTCTGATAACTTTGATATAGGTAAATCAATGTCAGAAGCTGCTACAACGTTCCTACAAAATGACAGATACCTACTCAAATAACTAGTTATCTAGCTGATATACAGCTTGGCCAGAACGTCTTGAAACGAAACTAATCTTTTTGTTTACTGAGAACATTTTAAAATCTTTGTTATTTGATGTAAACAAAGACGCAGGTTTGTTAAATTTACTATTGTGCTATAAAACTAACGTAATAAGTGGAAATAAATAAAATCATATCAATAATTTCGGCGTGGCGGTCTAAGGGGGAGGCCTATGTTCAGCAGTGGACGTCCTCCGGCTGTTGATGGTGATGATGAAATAAAATCATTCAAAGTTCTGGTAGCGAAAGCACAGTGGTGACTTCCGGTTTTCTACTGTTTTTTGCCAAGCTGTAATTAGACTTTGCCATACCCGAAAAATATGATATGTTTGCTATAAACATGTCCTCTTTTTCTCAAAGAGTAAGTAAGAGTAAAAAAACTATCTACCTACAGTTAAAATCATCAGTCTTATAGAACTATCGGTTACAAAACAGGTGAACTACCTTGACTTTGAAGGCCTTAGGGCACAGGTCGCAAGGATAAGGCCGTTCCCCCGTATGCATTCGCATATGGATAGCCAGGTGACCAGACTGGTTGAAGCGGCGACCACAGACCCTGCATGGGTAACCCTGGAACAAGGAAACATGAGTTACTGGGGAAGATTTTTAGAGAATTTTTCTTCTCTTCTTCAACTTTTAGCCACGCAAAGGCTGAGTAAAGGTAGCTAAGAAATCTTTCTACTGTTGTCGTACCTATTGAAGTCTTGTCATTTTACCAGCAAGGATGCCTTTCTTACACTCAAAGCTACAGCTAGATTTTACGGTGACAGTACGTCTATCTGGCAGAGGAAAATGTAGAGAAGGTATCAATTTTATTCGACTAAAGGGGTACCCTCGCTTACTTCACTTATTTGACTTAGTAACATGGTGAAAAAAAAAAACAAGAAATTAATCACTGTTTCTTTTATTTTTAATCTAAAAGAAATGAGAATCAGTTTTCATATTCCGTGAAATGCATAGACTAATAATAACGTATTATAATAACTATCAATGCTCGTAGAAAAGAAATTCTTACGCCATTGCGTGACCCTTTCTGAGAAAGTCTAAAGGGCGTGACGATAGTGTGGTCCCCCTTACGGGACATACATATATATTCCCCTAAACTAACAGTACAGATATTCCTTGATTTTATTTCAAAATATCTATTGACCGAGCTTCACTCGGTTTTTAAAATGTCTATATCTTGGGAACCGAGCTATTCTCGAACCTGGAACCTATAAATAGATTCCTTGAGCCGAAAAACCTCTAATCTGTAACTTTCATGAAAATACTTGGAGCCGTTTCCGAGATGCTGATTATATGTAAATAAATATACAAGAATTGCTCGTTTAAAGATATTAGATACACATATAGATGCTCAATTTTTTTTCCCACATTTATTTGTGAAACTCCCGAATTTTAGTACTAAATTCTTTATTTGTATGTCAAACTCCTAGCTCCTCTTGTGTACACGTGTAGGCAAGGAGATAGAGGAAGCAAGGAGCACGTGCGAACGTATGGTAGTGTCAAGAAATACAATATACTTATTACATAAGTGGCACATTTGACTTGTGAGTGGGCTTTCAAATTACTTAAATGCTATTGATCTATTCTTGAAACAAGATTCCTTATACTTTCTTTCTTACCTTTTCCAAACGTAGGTTGGCATCCGTTGCTCTCAAAACGGTGAAGGAAAACATCGTGAGGAAACCGGCATGTCTTAGAACCAAAAATTCGAAGACATAATGCGACATCTACCCACCCACACTGGGCCCGTTGGTCGATTATGGCCCACTCCTTACAGAGAGGAGGCCTGTGTCACAGCAGTGGGAACATATAGGCTGATGATGATCCGTTGTTAAAGCACCTGGGTTAGGCGCGGGACAAATAAAAGTGGCGACTGGCGTAGGCGTGGCGCGGGCGTGGTGCGGATGTACCACTCAGTATGCAAGACATACTGAGTGGCGCCCGCGCCACGTCATCTCAGTATGTCTACCGCCACGCCACTGCTATACATTTTGTATGAAAGATCAAAGAAGTGGCGTCGCACCCGCACCACGCCCGCGCCTCACCACCGCCACTCGCCACTTCTATTTGTCCCGTAACTATTCCACATACGGCTCCTATTTCGCAGTTGCTAGGTGCCTAGCAACTGAATGGATTTGGATGTTTGATAAACAGTCAGTGTAAAACCTGGATTAACACATAGGATAGTTTATAACCCGATTTTTTGCTCCTGTGGAATAATTTTCGAGTTTTAGCGAGCGAAGGTGCTGACAACAGCTGCAGTATCAATATCGACTAATAGAAATGAATATCCACAAAAACAATAAAAATATAGTACAGCTTGGCAAAAAACTGTAGAAAACCGGAAGTCGCCACTATCCTCGCGCTACCAGCACTTTGAATTTTTTTTTTTTCACTTATTATGTTAGTTTTATGGCACAATAATAAATCTAACAAACCTGCGGTCTTTGTTCTACACCAAATATCAAAGATTTTAAAACGTTGTCAGAAACAAAAAGATTAGTTCCGTTTCAACCCGTTCTGGCCAAGCTGTAAGTTACTATGCTAAAACAAGCTAGTATATTGTATAACGTACAGGCTTAGTAACTTTGTGCATTTTCTTGTGCGTGTGGAGCGCGCACATGCTGCCCAGCACTTTGTCGCATTCCTCGCATACGTAGGCCATCAGTGGAGCGCCCGGAGGTCTGTCCTCGCCCCGTTTGTGGCGATACAGCTCCCTGGGAAAAACATTATTTATTTAGAGAGTGACCATAGGAAGTGGCTTGAGGCGGTTAAAAAATTGTGTCTGTGACTTTTTCGCTCTTATTCTTTGGACGTAAAACGATCTCTAACAGGGTTGAGACGATAGGTACTGCGTCGACAATGTGGAAGTGGTTACTAAGTGTGATAATTTCATACTTTTCTCGAAACAGAGAGTGAAAAGACGAAAAAAATATTTTTTTTATATTTTACAAATGCAGTTTTAGTTGAAAAAATATGTCCAAAAATATGATAAATAAACATTAATTATTTCCAATAACCCCTATTTTAAAATATTTCACAATTTGTTACTAAGTCAGAATTTCAATAAAATGAGTCATCGTTGTATAGATGTGCACCTACTAGCGCCATCTATCGAACGATCACAAAGGTTTGTTTTTTTTTTCTTTATGGAGCAACTAAACATCTACAAATATAAATAATGGCGTTCTAACTATAATTCCTTCTTTTCTGTCCATTTTCACCAACACTACACCACCACTTACATGAACTCCTTACATAAAATTCCAATGATTCAATTTCAACTCTCGAAATTAACACTAGGGTTGAAAATACAGCATGGTGCTTTTATTTAGGTATTAATCTAGGAATGTTTCTTTGTTAGTGAACACTGACGTAAGGTTTTCCTACCTGGCTGTAGCGAAGAGTTGGTTGCAGGAGCCACAGTTCCACATCTTGCTGTTACCATTGTTTGTGTACGTTCGCCGAGCGTTCCTAGTGGGCGGAGGCCTGTGACACCCCAAGGAATGGACCTTCAGCTCTTCGGTGGATGCATACTGCTTCCCACAGACTTCACAAGAATAACAGACTTCAGGCCCGTTAGAAATGATCGTATCTGTGATGCAGTTGTCCTATAAATTGTACAATTTGTGTTTGACTTGTTGATAAAAAAGAGGTAAAATATTCAAAAATGGAACGTCTGGAAGTGAATTCCGCGCCTTTTTTTGTCGAACACGAACGCATGGTTATCTTGACCCATAGACAATAAACATTTTTTTAGTGGACTAACGTAAAATAAAAGCAAGAATTAATTTACATAAAAGAATTAAGTATTTCAAACTTGTTTCTTTTGCTTTTAATTCATTTTTTTAATGGCTTCTCGCAGGTATACCTAGAGATGGGGTTGTGAACTGCCTAACTGGACAACTCTGTGGTGTGCCTTAAATCTATGGCTTCCAAGCAGGGGCTTACAACTTCGGGAACGACCTGCTGGTCGCTGGAAGAAGAAAGCAAGAGACAGGCTAGATCTGAATGATTTTTGAGTACAAGTAGTTAATTAAAGTGAGGTAAGATTTATTTTCGACATACATTCTGATCCTCATAGTAAATATTTCGGTCTTCTATGAAGCAGGTCAATCGGTGCTTGTCTAAGGCGTCACCGTCGGCGAACAGTCCGTTACAGAAGTCACAGACGTACATGGTGAGCAGCTTGCGAGATGTGACGCTACCTTTACCATCAGAGGTGATGCAGCATAATTGTTCTGGAAAAGTTAAAATTTGTCTTTATGGTCACTCAACATATCTTTTTTTAAACTGTGGACTTGCGACATTTAGGCCAAAATTGGCTATAATAGGGTAGTTTCCAGGGTCAAAATAATTACATTCTGTTTAGTCCGTATTTTAGATTATAAAAAAATATTGGACACGTATTTTAAGAACAAACAAATTATTTAAGTTACAGGCTATATATCTTTGTTATTTTTGGTCTAATTTACAAATAAAAAAAACCGGCCAAGTGCGTGTCGGGCCACGCACAGTGTAGGGTTCCGTAGTTGCCCATCAAAATACTTATGCGAACTAACTAAACTGATTCGCTGAATTTTTCAAAATCGGTCCAGGAGTCTGAGAAATTGGGGAAAATACATAAGAAAAAAGATTACAGCGAATTTAGAACCTCCTCCTTTTTTTGAATTTAGTTAAAAATAGTTGACGATAAAAACCTACCTATCCCCAAAAAACATACCTTAATAAGCTGTAAAAATAAAGTTGACAAACTTACATTTGCAGTTGTCTCCGATACATTTTGTTTAAGAAAATATGATATCAAGTACATTTTATAAGTTGGTCGACTATTACTCGTAAAGTTGTAAAGCGTACTTAGTCATGATAATTTTCTTTTAAACTTCGTTATATGTACTACTATTGTGAATTTTTTCACAACCCCAAACATAACCGTTTAGCTGGTAGAGGGGGGGGACACTCGAATCGAGCAAAATTTAGCACTTTAAAGCTTAATATTTCACAAACGAATTTTTTTATTAAAAAACTGTTAATGGAAACTATCATTATTTTTTGAAGGCCTATTTAATGATACCCCACACTAAGGGGTACGCGAGAAAAAAAAAATCCTCACTTTACGTGTAAGTACTGGAGGTACCCTAAAAAAAAATATTTTACGAGATTTTATTTTACCACTTTTTCGGCACAACAAATCCGTATATTTACACCAAATTACAGCTCTCTAGTACTGTGCGTCTCTGAGCTAAACTGCGGACAGACGGACGGACGGACGGACATGGCGAAACTATAAGGGTTCCTTGTTGACTACGGAACCCTAAAAATACGTGTCCCTTATTTTTGAATAATCTAAAAGACGGACTAATTACATTTTTTTAAGCAACTAGCCTATTCTGGCGGAGAAGACCAGAATGTAAGAATGCAGAGAATTTTCAAAATTAAAAATAGAGAAGTTACAGACCATCATCTTAAATCCCACCCATATCCCCTATTTTTGCATAGTCTAAATTTGACATAGCAATTTCAAAAGGACGGCAACGACCTTCTATTTTTAGAAACGTTCAACGTACGTAAATCCTTTATTATTAAAATAAAACAATACGTAATATAATCCCTGTTGACTTTACCCGTGGGCTCAACTTCCAGAGCGGTTGATAACACACGCTCGCACATTCGGCATACGAGCCACTCGGTCTCGAAGTTTTCATTACTGTGGGCTGGTTCTGGAATAGAAGGGATATTATTAACTCCAGAAAGCCATGGTCTATGACGTCATGGTACCATGACGAAAGAAAGAAAGTTCAGTGTGGGAAAGGGACAGAGCTATACAAGTCGTCTAGCGCCACCTCGTTTCCACACTTTAGAAGTCACGGTAGGCGACAAGGACTGTAAGAGAAGCTACTGTTGACGACCACTATGTCCACTATTGACGACCTATACTACCCCACCAGGCTAAGGAGTTGGTCATCTCTGCGAAGTGTTTAATGCAACGCATGCTGGACTGGACTTCTTTCAAGTTAGTGATATGACTAAAAAGGAAATGATAAGATGATGATGATGAGATGATGAGTGATCAATAAGAAATTATGTATGGCAGTCGTACATCCAAAATGAAGAATGATGAGGATTTTGCTGAATGTTTTGCGTTTGCTGGGCAATTCGGCCAGTTCGCACCATTGCCGCTGTGAGCGGTGACTTAAGCGGGGCGGCGAGGGTTTAGATCAATGTATGGAAGTGTTTGAAACACGCCATGAAGCTCCGCCCAGTGGCAAATACGCCACCCGTCGCGCCGGTTCTCGCTTAGACCAAATTAAATCATGATCGTTAAGCAGATAGGTGTACAATACAAACCTGGTACATTCCTCGCTTCGACTTTATCATTAACAGTGGCAGGTAATAACGTGCTTTCAGGCTGATCGATAGAATTGTTGGAAGTGTGTAGCGATATAGTGTGGTCAAGAAGATCTGCTTCGGTCGTAAATATCTCATGACAGATCACGCAAGAATATAGAGCCAGCAGGTCCGGCCCGGTGCTTTCACTTGTCTGGAAACGGAAGAAATGGATTTTATTAATTTGACTGGTATTTCGACTCTTTGTTTTTAAAATAACAAAAGTATCTACCAATTACCTAGTCTAGCTAATATCTAAGACTTCTACAAAAAACGTATTGAATAAAACCTTCGGAATTCCTGAAGTTTCTTGAAGAGGCAATAAGAATTGGTTGACAGTGTTTTCATCAAGCAGAGTTGGTTCATAGTTAAATAAGTTGTCCGACTGTATAATGTAAAGTTCTGTGTTTTGTTCCGTGTTTAAATTTTCTTGGAGGAATGATGGATTTTCCACACTAAAAAATCTTCCAGAATCGTTTGAATGGAAAGATATTTGACTTTCTACAGTATTTAAATTTGCAGTTACATCTGGTAGAGTTTTGTTAACATCAATTACGGTTTCATTAGACTCTGTAGGATCGTTAGTGAAAAGTAAATTGTCTGGATCATAAGTTTCAGATAGTTCTTTGTATGGGTAATCAGGTGGGTCAAACATCATGTTTTAGGCTGAAACAATTTAAGTTAACTGTTGGATTAATTTCATACATCACATGTAATAGTTTTGGGAACATAGGAATTTTTCAGCTTTCGAATCAACAGGTTCAAACTTGAAATCTATATTTTTTATATATGGCAGCTCTAAGCAAGTTGACAGTTTTTTTACGACTGAAGGACTAGTATCCATGATCAAGAATAAAAAAAAAAAAAAAATTGACAGTTTTTTGACATTGACATCTGTTGTCATCCACCGGCTGTCATGTAGTGATGTCATTTGGTTGCTTTTCTCCATTCTTCAGTTTGTTTACGGACGCGTACTGCACACAGTTTACGAATAATATTTGAAGGATAAAACAAAGATCAAGATGAAAGCAGAAACCGCGCCGACTTCTGATAAACCTAAAATACCGTTGCCGACCCTTTCTCAAATTAATGCCGACAGAATTACTCAGGTAAGTTAGGTTATCCATTTCATAACATTGGTTAATTTTATATGAAAAGTGCCTGTTATATGCTCTGTATCTGTACCAAAACTCCATCCGCATGAATATCTAGGAAATAGGGTACACACAGACATTTTTAATAAAACTAACTGTTAGCAAAGAACCAGAATTATGTGGTAAAAAGAAACATGAACAACAGATGCTATTAAAACACAGAATTCTTACTAAACATCACATGCCTGTATCCGCATTATTGTGTCGGCCCACTGGCCATCGCTTATAACCTATAAAAAGTTTCGTCACTTGATAACAAAGTTAACTCTACTATGTAGGTACTAAGTATTTACAAGTTTAGGTTATGCTCGCTTCCCTAATAATTATTTTATGTTTATCTTAACTTTGCCACAAAAAAACCTCTTCTTACATCAGGTACACAAAAAAAAAAAACTTTATTTTTGTTTTGACTGAACTATGATATCATTAGTTTTAAGTTGTGTAATTGCACCAAAACTTTAGGTTGAGTGCCTCTGATGGTTCGTGTTAGATCTAGGTGGTTCTTATTGTCAAAACAGTTGCTTTTTTACTTGACCAGTATTTTACATAATAATAATGAATATCCCCCTGACCAAGCTACATTTGTGAGACCCAAATGGATAGTGCATTTTTATACAAGAGATAATATTAGTGCAGCACTATTATGTGTAGACACAGGTTTACTCTTCGTTAATTTATTACCAATGTCTGATGGGTTTGAGAATTTAACACAGGAAAAGACCCCATAAATTTTCAGGCTCAAAGCTTATAATAAGTACCTAAGTACAATATCCCTACTCGATGGGGCTACCATGCAAGCGACTATGACCCCGGAACGTAAAAAGCTATTAAAGACCATTGTGAATTTTAGTCAGTACAAGTCTGACAGTGCCTCCTGCCCTGCACTGGGTGACAGGACACATTTCAAGATTTTACCATGCTAAAAAAAGAAGTATCACTATTCCAAAATATACAATAACAGACAGCAACCATAAAAATCTCTAAAAACAAAGAAACAAAAACACAAACAATAAAATCTGCCACACACAGTACAAATTCCGTTTTTTTTTTATTTCTAGTATTTTATTGAGGAAAATCATTATTATAAAATTATCGCTGTACCTATGTGTATGTTTAAAATTTAATTATTTCATGTGAAATGAAAACTATTCACACCATCACAGTATCATTATTGGAGGAGAGCTAACTACAACAGTAACAAGTAAACAATAGCAATAAATATAATTTTGGTTTATAAACATAAAAAACCAAGTGTGTGTTCACCATTAGCATAGAAATGCGTAATTTTTAGTGAAATATAGTCTGTTTTACAGACTTGACCAGTATCACTAGCCCATGTGATCTAATGCAAAACCAACACGAAAAACATTTTAAATACTAAAGTAAAGTAATATCTAGTCAGTCATGTTTCTACAAAATTTTAATATCCAAGGAGCCTACTGGTCTTACATTATAAATAAAGCTCATTAAAGCAAATCTATGCAACTATCCACATGGAATTGTTAAAAAAATCAACATGGTTGAATTGTCCACAGCTCGCCAATCAGTACTGGTCACCACAAACTAAGGAGAGCCACCTACCTTACGATGCTTCTATTGTGGAATCTATCTACCAAGCAGAAATACTTGGATCCCAGTAAGTAACTTCAAATTCTTCAAATTCCACCACTACTATAAGTTATACAACCAATACTTGAGTCTCAGCCTAACTGATTTAAACAAATGAACAGTTTAGGGGTCATCAGCCTCATAGAGTGGGTGCAATGACCTATTTTTTTTTCGCAAAACACCAGTAATTTTTTGAATGTGGTGCAGTGTTTCCATGTTTTATTATTGCATGTGTAATTAATTTGTATAAATCATTACATATTTTAATATGTAATGTAAATTTGTGATTGACAAAATTTTAATTTAATTATAATTATTTTTAGTTAAGTTTCATGTTTTAAGAAGTTTCATAGTGATTTGAAATTACTATGGTAAGTAGTTTGTATTAGAACATGTAATAGAATTACAGGCATGATAAAAAATATAGTTACTATTTTTTTCAAAGTATTAATTTCTTTTTAGGGTAGGCAGAAATTTTTATAGAAAAATAGATTTTGTGATAAACTTCTCATAAATATAAGTTTTGGTATTAAACCCACTTCTTATGAGACTAAAAATATTTTTACTGTTACTGCCATAAAAGTAAGTATCAAGAAAAAAAAGAAGGAAATTCTTATATAATTTTCTTACTAATTTAATAAAAAAACTTATGTTCTTGTTGTTATCAGTTTCTCAGTACGACGGATCATGATGCTGGAGTTCTCCCAGTACCTGGAGAACTATCTGTGGCCGCACTACAAGGCGGGCGAGGCGTCGCAGGCGCACATGATGTCCATCATCGTTATGATCAACGAGAAGTTCCGGGAGCGAGTACCGGCTTGGCAGGTCAGTTGGTCAGAGAGTAAACTATGTTAAGCTAATAAAAGCGTCGGCAGACGATCTCCGGCCACCGTAGGCACGGGCATGCGGGACTCGCTGTCTGACCATGGACCATGCCCGGGTCGACGGCGCGTTGTGTTCCACGCGCGCCTCAAAGAGTGTCAGCACAATGACGGGGCCCCCTCTAGAGGACCAAAGCCTGCCAGGGTCGCGGGACTTATCTCATTACCGTGGTCCTAAAACGTAAAGGGCTATTTAATGATACCGTGGATTTTAGTCAGTACAAGTCTGACAGTCCTTCCTGTTTTGCCCTTGGAGTACTCGTTTGATGAATTTACCACGGTAAAAAAAAGTGTCCCGGGTGTAGAGGCAAATGACCGATTTTCCTTCAGGCTGGTTGTCTATCTATTAAAAAAACGACTGATAACGTTTGTCTATGAGGACTAAGAAGTTTCTACTCACTTTCTATTTATTACCGGCAGTGAATAAAACAAACACATTACATTTCAGGCGTTCCTGAAGAAACCAGAACACTTCCCGGCGTTCTTCGAGCAAGTACTTCGCGCGAGTGTCGAGGATGATCGCTCGAGAAGCAACATGCGAGAACAGACTGCACTGCTGCTCTTCCTGAACCATTGCTTCGGCAGTATGGAGGTGCAGTTGTGCAGGGACCAGGTGAAGCGCCTCGTGTCGCTTAGTATGTGGATCAGTTTGCAGGAAGGTACGTGTATGAATACCTACATTACATCTCTTCGCGTGTCGATGAAGGGCGCTTTTACAGTAGACGATGTCGGTTATGACACGACGTTGACATTTCTACCGCTCTCGCTCATTTTCCCTAGAAATTAGTGAAACTACCGTGTCGTGTAGTGTGAAAACGCCCTTTGTCGGGACTTATCAAATCCGTTTTGCAGTCATCTCTAAATCCTGTCTTTCTTGTATATCCACCTGTAATCCCCGTAGGGTTACGCAGATGTGCAAGTAGGTGAACACCTAAATTTCAGACTCGGTGCCAGCAATTGAGTCATTACTACTGACAAAATTCAATAATACTGCTCGACGTGGGTATCGAACCAAGGACCATCAGTCGAAATTAACCGTTATTAATGACATTCCATTGAAATTCAACAAGTGATAATGGATTTGAAGACTAAGGCCGTATTACAGAACGAAACTCAAGCACTGATCTCTATTTAAATCTGGATTTCAACCAATCAAATGCCTTGAATCTAGTTTTAAGTAATACTTGAGTATTGAGTGACGTTCTGTAATATGGGCCTAAGAATCATTCAATCACAAATGTTAAAATTCAATCTAATAACTAAATAACAGTAAAAATACTTTTATAAGATCTGTAAAATTTCGTTTTTATCGCTTACACTTGGCAGGAGTTGGTAAATTTTTATAGGACGTTGAAGAAACCTTCCGATCAATCTGTTCTTTTATCATTAAGGTCGCAGAAACCAAGAATTCAAAAATGTTCCAAAATGGCGGAAGTACTGGCGAGCTATTCAGAAGAAGGATAAACCAGAGCTCCTAGAGAAACTGAGCTGGGAGCGACTGTACCTGCAGAGGCTGATGATCAAGTTCATGGGCATTCTTGAGAGCATACCAGAGACAGGAGACGTTGATTCTCATGCTGTGAGGTAAGTGTACCATACAAATAATGATTTTAAAAATAAATACACACTAGGGCTGAAGCCAGACGAACGTATTTTTTTTAATTTGAGTCGCGTAATTTCTGTCGCTTTCATAGAAAAAATCTCGTGACTCAAAATGAGTGGTCTGCATCTAAAACACGAAATTACGCAATGCACAGTAAAAAAATTAACGCTCGTTTGGTTTCAGCCTTATAAATGGACAAGTAAACTAATTGCAATTATATTTATAAGTATTATTTTCTTTTCTATCGATAAAATTCATAAGAAACGTGTAAAGGAAACAATGTTCTTACTAAAGAATTATAAATATTTAAAATTCGCGGGCGGTGCTTAGTAGTACCTATACGATATTTTAAAAATATTGATAAATCTATCGCCTTTCTAATTCTGGCACCAGTTCAATACCAAGAAGAGATACGATAAGTAAATCGATATAATAGAACGATTCTATCACATTGACATTTAAAAGATTAACTCAACGATTCTTTGTTAAGAAACCACGAACGAAATAATTGTTTTTTTTTTTTGTTTAAGAAATAGATAATCTAGACTACATAAATAAAACTTTCAGATACTGCGAGCGGTTCTTGGAGCTAATGATAGACTTGGAGGCTCTGCTGCCGACGAGGCGGTTCTTCAACACGGTGATGGACGATTGTCACCTCGTCGTTCGCAGCCAGATGGCAGCACTGACGCAGAGACCCGAGGGACAGCTGTTTTCACAGGTAAGTGCTAGATTTAATACAGACGCCAGCAAGTCAAAAATTTACCAATCGAATATTAACCTTCCCTCAGATCAAAGAAATAGGCAGATAGAACGCTCAGAACACGCGAGTGTCTCCACCAAAGTGAATACAAAATCAAATGGAATTACATTCCATAATGTTTTCTTTGTTTTTGAGCACATCTTTTACGATGGTTAAAGACACGAGACGGCATATTTTGGCAAAAAACAACAACGACGCGCAGCTTGGTACGACGCGTAGCTTGGTACTGTCGCGACTTTGTATTCGATTTTGATTTTGTATTAACTTTGGTGGACCTACTCGCGTGTTCTAAGAGCGCTCTATCTGCCTATTTCTTTGATCTGAGAACCTTCCACTATTATTGTGATAAGGTTCTAAATCAAATAAAGAAATTTGAAGGTAGGGGTAGGTTGATGTGCTGGTGTCTGTACATGGTGTCGATTTTAGTTTTAGAATACTTCGTAAAAACAAAACCGATAGTACTCTTAGTACTGATCAGCAAACTCGGTTCGGCATCTACTATCAATTTTGAGATAACTCAGCAGAATTTATGCTGATAAAAATGGCTTTTTCTTGAATTTAATTAAATTCAACACCCCTTCATAATGCTCCCTGTGTAATAAATTTATTGAGTGTATTTTAGTGAAATAATTGCGTTTTTTATTAGGTTACGTTACATACGAGTATTTCTCGTATTTAACTTTGTGATCAATTTCATTATAAGACACAGGGGTTTTGTCTTTAATCCTGTCACTCCTCCTTAATCCAGTATTTTTGTTTATACTTTCGATAGAACTACTCATTGAATTATCAAAACGTACCTCGATTAGCGTATCATGGTTCGATATATGTGACTTTTGTCCTTGGTGTTAAACGGAAGTCGGCTCTGCTTTCCATTAATGCATGCTTCACACAAACGTAACCTAATAACGTTCGTAACTAACGTTCGGCATAACGGTAACGAGACCCTTTGATCGTGAATGATAATTTTTATTTTTTCTCTAACCACATCATTTTGATTTTTAATTAGCTAGTCCGGTAAACTTCGTACATAACTAACGTCACTCATTGTTATGTATCTCACACAATATTAAATTCTGAATCGGGAATATGGCAAGTTAAAACATAGTATCAATGAAACCAACTATGGATGAATGGCTCAGGCGCAAAATGTCCCTTTCGCAAAATGTCCACAGGTAGCAAAATGTCCCTTTCGCAAAATATCCCATTTCTTTAAAGTTAGATCCTTCTGTCATTTTGCAGATTTAACATTAATTACTAAAAAGTCTAATATTATGAAAATCAAAACTACCTAAGTGTAACATTGTGTATTACACAGATTATGAATCGTTGAGGACAGATAGGCAGGTCCATGCAAATTTTGATCTTATCGATATACAGGCCTAGGTCATCGAGATATCAACATTTTGGTCACTGACGGGCACGGTTGGCGAACTGACTGAAAGATTGACTGCTACGCTGCGTGTCGCGGGTTCTATGTCCGCTCGGAATAAAATATATGATCTACAAGTAATATTTTTGGGCTGGACGTTTTTGTGTTTGCGAATTTAAATGTTGTTTGTACCCCACGATACAGGTAAAATTCCTAGTATAGTGGGGCAATGTTTAAAAAATCACAGATAAGCCATCAATATAGAGAATAAAAAACCATCTTTGTTCTTAGCTGCGTTTATTAAAGTAATTAAATTCAAAAGGAATTAAAAATAATTATAAATGCGTTTCGTCTTTTAGTTTCGACATAACAGAAAGTCCAAAGTATAAAAAATAGTAATTATAAATTGACAGTAATTCTTATTTATTATAGTGCAAGAGAGCTGTGTAAACAATACATATTTTATATAAATTCACTAACCACATATAGCTGCTACTTTAATACGGAAAAAGGACGGATATAATGCTGTTTTTGATCAAATAGATAGCTAACATTAAAGCCTCTATTTTTCATAGTACATAAATACTCTCTTTGTATTTTCGTCAACTTTTACCGTGGTACGTACCACAAAAAAAAAAATTAAACGTCTGTTGAACACTTGTCTAAAAAAATGTCAGATTATGACTTTGAAATCAAAAGGTCCGTTTTGCAGTCACGCTTTTTTCAGACGAGTGTTTAACAGATGTTTAATTTTTTGTTAGTCTTTCTCATATTATCCGTTATTATTGTTAACCTCGGCGCCAATCCCTCGGGGATTACAGACGTGATGTTAATATTGTTAGTATCTTTTTTCTTTAAATTTAATTTAGTATTTTTTGTTAATTTCTAAAACAATTTTAAGTATCTTTTATGAGCAATCAATTCCTAACGTCGAGAGATCAACCCAAATATTGGTTTTACAAAATCATTTTTTTTAACACACACCTTACATTTTTTACATCACTTTTTGTAAGGCTTTGAGTATCTTACTGTTCCAATATACACTGTAAAATACTGATAATACAATATTGTTATACATTTATTATGACACACGTTTCCAATACATAAAATCACAGTAAGGCAAAACTACTAACATTCAGAGAGTGGCATTAGAAGTCTAGTAGACGAAAATTACTTATGTACTAACGTGTAACTAATCCATAATTTGAGGCACTTAAACAAGGCACACGCATTTGTACACAGGACTTTATATCTGTGATATTTGAGTATAATATTGAACAATACATGTTTTCATTAAAACTATTTAAACCTAATGTCATAGTTTCATTCATCTCACTTAAAATACGTTACATTCATACAACAATGCCTTTGTTTGTGTGGAAGCTAGTGTTTATGAGCTCTACAACTAAAACTATTCATAGACATGAGATTCTATTTGATATTCGTTGATATGTCAGTAGTTTCCCCCATTCATGTGAGTCATCTCGTCCCCCCACTCCCCTGTAGGCACTGGCTCCGCATAACAACAACTCTTGCGCAGCAAAAACGTTACATGCGATTGTCGTACGATACATACATAGAATATTAAAATTGCTTGTAGGAGATTCACGAATATATGTGCGTATAGTAATTCTTCTATGTTGAGCCATGATAGCAGAAGAAACAGCCACGCTGTTGTCATTATCAGGAATAATTGGAGAAATAAATTAAAGCTGGAAAAAGAAAGATAATATGTCTTAAAACTTCGTGGATAAAGTTTAATATAACTTAACAAACTTAATAGTCGTAATACATACCATCCTTTGAGTTTATGGTGAATCCTGCCATAGATATTAATCCTTTTTATGATTTTCAATGTTGTTACATAAAAGAACACATTGAAAATTATGGTGAAGGCAACTGGAGTGAAGAATATAGCGATACCGAGCAATCCTGAAATGTACAGAAAAAGCAATTTGGTTAGTTTTACAGCTACTAAATGATTTGGCTTTAGAGTTTCATAAATCTAGTTTTTAATTGTACATATTTATTTTATTAGCTTCACAAAGGTGTTTCGTTCTTATTAACTACATGGGTGAGATTTTCTTACAATTTAAAACAGTTTAAAACATAAAATGAAATGTTAAAAAAAAAACAGTAACTAAATGATAAATTATTTAGGCGGAACTGCCAGTCAACCTTTCTGTGACATGTTCACTGACGTCATTCTAAATTTCGGCGTAAAGACCTAATACAATAAATATCAATGACTCATCTTACCGATAGTATCCTGTTCTACATCGTCAACGATTATTGACGATGAGAACTGCATCCTTGTCTTCCTGTTCGGATTGGTCCCGGTATCGAGTAGGAAATGTGCGCATATTGCCATGCCTGCCATGATTAGGACGCTAAACCACACTACGCTGGAGTAATAGCAGTATTTACGCACGTCTGTCACGCGTAGAAACACGTTACGTGATCTGAAAATAAGATTTGTGCTTGAAAAATCACCAGAGCTTTGTGCACCTTATTAATAAACTTGGACTAAAGTAAGTTACAACCAGGATAATCTTCGGATTAACCATACCTACATTTTAAAAAATTAACTTTGGCGTAACTTCACTTCTCGCTTTAATAATAAGGGGGTGAGAGTTTAACGCCGGAATTTGTATTCAATCTGTCTAAATTCCGTTTCTTTGTTTTTGACGGCTGCTTCTGATTGGACATCTTAGACTCGGTTAAATTCGGTTGTTGGTTTGTTACAGACAAATATTCAATCTAAGATACCAACAGAGATAGTATTTTTTTTATTTCCAGCAGTTTTGCTTTTAAGTGCAACATTGAAGCTCTGCCTGTTTGGTAGATGACTGCCCAGGCCATTCCTTCACTAAGGTCTGTATTACAGAACGAAGCTCAAGCACTGATCTCTATTTAAATCTAGATTTCAACCAATCAAATGTTGAATCTAGTTTTAAGTTATACTTTAGTATTGAGTGACGTTCTGTAATACGGGCCTTAGAGCTTTTGAACTAAACCGTCATACGTTGGGGAGCATTATAGGATGATTGTGCTTATGTGCAACGCTTTTAACTAACTTAAAATAGGAGGAAGCCGTGCCATCTACGATTTATTTAAAAAAGCCACTTTCTACAACTACTGTCTATTAGTAATAAAAAATCGCGTACTTGTAAAATACATACTTGAACGTCTTCCATATATAAAAACCGAAACTATTCAGCCAGAAGAAAGCTGCCAGTAAACTGATGTACAAGATAATATCTGAAAAAAAAAAGAAATAGAAAAGTGAATAAATGTAGTATAAACAAAAGTAGATGAATATTTTACATATCTATTCTAAAGGAAAAACAAATCGTAAACAAATGCCCCACGCGAATTAGTAGTGTTTTAGACATTTCATACAAAAATGTCATACACATTGATAAATAAAATTATAATTGTATTATACAACAATCTCCAAAACCTCCCAACTAATTTCAAAGAAATTGCTCTAGTTTTCAGTTAACGTCTTGCGCAAAAGCCCGCCTTTGTCTCGCTCGTTTGAATATTAATATTTATGTTACTAGTTAATAATTTTAATTAACAATAAACTTCTCTAACTTGACATAAATGCATTTTTCTCTACTTACCAGTAACCATAAAGCTAACATGATTACTGAACTCGGTGAATATTCTCACCAAGTCCGCTGCCTGGCTTACAATGAGACAAATGTTTATCGTTGTGATAATATTTCCAGCCAGATCTCGTAGAGTGGGCAGTACAAAGTATATCACGGCGACCAGTAAGAACAAGATAATTGAAATAGCATGAAAAACAGGATTAATGATCTTTTTCATGAGAAAGTCAGTGTCTTTCCAATTTATCTTGACCTCTGGGACGCATACTAGTGCATATGCTCCTGTTATGTTGGCAGCTTTTTTTGTTTGCGTGTCTTTTTGTGTGACTAATATCTGAAAGAAAAAAAACAATTAAATGAGAAGAGAGACATTATAATGTGATGATTACAAGAATTTCTTTCATAATAGTTTTAGCATGTTTTCATTATTGGGTTTTAGTGATAATAGAATTACTTACACATTTAATTATACTCTATGAAATATAATTTACTATTACTCTATAAATATACAGTAATTTTTTTTATACAGTAATTTAATATTACTCTATAAATATACAGTAAAGAGGTTTGAATGTTTTTCCATGATGTTATTTTAGCAGCCAAGCCATCAATAACAATGAGAACAAATTTTACTTTTCCTGGATATAATTATACCAAGCACAAACTACATACTAACTCTATTGTCTATTCCAGTGTTTCCCAACCTGTGGTCCGCGGACCCCTGGGGGTCCGCAAGTCTGGGCCATACATAAATGTTAATGTCTCGTAATCGCTACGCTTAGTTAGCACGGCGGTGAGCGAGACTGAATGAATGAAATGAGTGAAATAAGTGCGTGCGTATATACAAGAAACAAATACAGAATCAGATTACAAGTAGAATCTGATTTGAGATTACAATTAAATTATTACTTTATTAAAGGGGTCCGTGCAAACTGTGCTTGATTTCCTAGGGGTCCGTGGCTGAAAAAGGTTGGGAAACGCTGGTCTATTCTATTGCAATAAATATAAAATTCTTTATTTATATAAACAATGGCAGTCAACCTTCATGCTAATATATTTACATGAAACTTCATGCATAAATGAAGTCCTATTCATCCACTTTTTTATGCATCATATGAACTTGAGTCACAGTAATGACTCAGATAGGAGAAGTTCAAACAAAGTGGAATGTGAAAGTTATTTTTTTTAAATGTCATTCAGTGATAATGAATAGTTGAAAGTTTATCTACACTAGGTCATGATGTCAGGATAATAATATGCCAGATTTAAAATGAACCTTAACAAATCGAAAATATAGTTTTGTTTTTGTGATGTTCTATCAAACTAGAGCTACTTTTAAGTATAGATTAGATTTAGACATTTAATAAATGATGTGATTTATTTATAGCAAGCTTAGCATCATAGAAATGGGTTTTGTTGCCACAAGAAAAAGACAAAATGTAGAATGATTTTTATCAATAAAAAAACCCTTTAAGAATTGGTACCATAATGAAGTTTTGAATCACACTACAGTCGTGTTATCAACCCTTACATAGATACCAATTTTCTAATGATATGCGTCTCACCTTATCCATGCAGTATTTGGCTTGATTATGTATGTACGATGAAGGTTCTTTCTCCTCCGGTATTGATATGCTGTCATGCAAACTAAATGTGCTGATCACTGGTTCTTCGTTCACATCTGAGCTGGGTTGGTGATTGATAATGTGGCGTAAGCGGCCATCGGTTAATAAATTAAGTCTGTAAGTAAATTTTCATGGTTTTTAATTTTATTTTATGTCTTAATTTTTATTTGTTTTCCTCTTGACACTAGTCTAGGTTATATGTAGGTGACAGAGACAAAACCTATGAAGCGAGCTTACCCAGAATCTAGTTGTATGCATTTAGAAACACAGACAAGTGTAGTGAGTTCCACTGTTATGCTTACTGATTGAGACCATTAATAGGTAGTTTAATGCATAACGGACCACCTATACGGAAAAGGGAGTCCCTAACAATAACAATAGGTAGTTGGAAACAGGAGTTATGTTGACCATTTGGGATTGGTTCAAAAAACCGGTTATAAACGCCCAAATGGTCAGTTCAACATTGTGCGGGATAAACAAATCTTTTGACATTTATACTGATAAACATTATTAGTGAATCTTACTAATGAATGAAGCTAGAATTACTTACGTGTCTTCAGATTTTCCTAAATCAAATATAGCTCTCTGTTGTGTGGTAGCACAGTCTGGCACACCATACACATAATTAAAGTATTTTACTTTGGCATCGTTGCCATCCTCAGTCTTAAATTGTGGGGTCCACACACCTGTGAAATGAATGGATAGAATTTCATCTTCAGAGTAGTTTTAACTGCAATCGTTATGATATTAAAAGTTGTTTATTGTCAGTGTTTTTGTAAGAAGGATTATAAAAAGTTAATTTCCTAAGTTAGGTTTGAATTTTAAGTAGATAAGATCTATCAGTCAGTAGTACATACTCAGCCTATTATTTGCTTGTACTCACTCTGGTTGTAGTTTTCTGCTAGTCTACATATTCCGTCCACAACAATCTCGTTATGTTCACAACATTTATTTATCTTCACCCCATTGAGTTTGTCCGATATCTCGTTAAGATCCGTCTCTCCGACTTCCGCATGCAGTTCATGAGTCGCACACAATAATGACAATGTTAACAGAGCTATATACATGTTGTTAATGAACCTTTATTACTTTCATTACAAGGTACTTGTCGCTTTTATCGATACTTTGTTTGTCATACAAGGCACTTTTTACTCTTAATTCTATAATCGTTAACACAAAACATAATAATACCATGTAAGTTGATGTCAAAAGACACTAATAACGCTTTTTTTGTAAAACTTTTTGATTCTTTGGAATTAATTCAGAGATTCTGAAGTCGGTTCGTTTGCGTTTCCGCTCGCTGTACTCGCGAAGTTTGACGTTTAAAAGTTGACTTGACTTTTCGGTACGTACGCCAAGTTCTTACCTGGCTTTGGCATTTGGCCTTTTGAGCCAGTCACAATCAAAAATACAGTAAAATAATTTTTAAGTTTATTTTTTTTTGTTATAAGTACTGATGTTATTGTTATGTAATTATATTTAGTTTTAAGGTAATACTAGGTTTATAGGATTAGCTTTAATTCTGCAAAAGTTCCTGATAAAAAAGCGGGTCGGTGTAGCCGATTTATACTACAACAAATAAAAAGTTTATTAATATTTTTTCTTATTACAAATAGACCGGTATCAACCACTTCTCCTTCAGTGCCAAATACGAGTAAAAATTATTGCTTTATTTTTGGTAAATAATTCATGATTTATTACGTATGGAGCATCGTTTCAGGAATTTGACAAAATAAGTACTACAAAATTAAATTTAAAAATATTTATTAGTATTAAATACCAACATGCATTCTTGAAAAAAAACATTTACGTATAGGAACTTATTAATATTTAAATCTTACTATGTAGTATTTACATCGAGTAAATTCTAGTAAATTATTAAAATTTTACACATTGAATTTAAAATAAACATGAATAGAGTTTCCTCTTTAAAATACATAACTACATTTTAATTTATGGCACATAAATGATGATAGTTAAAGTAAATTACAAATAAAATCTATAAGTAGTTACAATATTAGATCATTCAGAATCTGTTTATTTTGAGGAGATTAATTTGGCACAGGAATGACTCAAGGGCATCGTAGCGAATGCGCCATTACGTAATGATAAGTTAAGCTAAAATGTTTTGAAAAACATGATAACAGTAACTCAATTACGTAGCTTATTTTCTGAATTAATATTCGATGGCTTTTTAAAACTTATAGGCAATAAATACCTAGAATTATTTTTACCAGCGAGCGCTGCTCGTTTAGTTAGTGGATACTAATTAGAGCAAGTATTTATAGCGCTTTTGTACTTGGAATTTATATTTTACATTATTATTATACCCATTATGTTATGACACATACTTATGAATAAATCAACAAGCTTTGTATCGAAAATAAATATTATCTCAATACAAATTACATTGGGTATAGAATAGGTATTCGATAAGATTTTCCTGTTGACTAGTTACAATTTTAACATAAATGACATGGAAATAAGATCAAAACGATAATAAACGTTCTTATCAATTTAACCTAACCTCCACGGTGTCGTCTCCCAGGATCTCTTGGTCATCGGAATCATCGTGAGGACTGAGCTTTTCCGCCAGAGGGCGACTTACGCATAGACAAACGTTCTCTCTAGCCATGCCTTGCATGGCGCGCTTTCTTAGTAGCACCAGCAGTAAGAAAATTACGACTCCTTGTAGGCAGTTGAAAGTGTCCATGATTTTCCTATAACATAAAATACATGAATTAGACTATAATTTATTTTTAACTGTGGGTAGATTATTCAGGGAAAAAAAAACAAAAATCGCATGTGGTTTGCAAACAATAAACTTTTTTCTTCTTCATGAGTGGTGTTAAAACTGAACGGAATGAATCGAAGTTAGGTCTCGGGACAGTCTAAACAGGTACTCTGGAAAGCAAAGGACTATTGATGGAATACCGAAAAATACTGTAACTTAGAATAAGAAAATTAGAGAACTTACCAAACGATGTGGGCAGAACCATGAGCGAAACTAGCTATTTCAAATGTCCAGGAAATACCCATGACGAGGAACAGTTTCAGGGATAGAAGGAACCTGAAAGATAACATTAGTACATAAGCATCAGTATCATTATTGTAAAAAAACGAGTAATTTTCTGTTATAACGTGTTAATGTAGCTTTATTAGTAAATTAATTCTTAATTCGAATTTCCCTTAGGGACTTTTCACGTAATTACCGCGATGCGACGTAATGCGATGCGATTCGAATGAATTCCAACTACAAGTGAAAATTAACCTTACCACTATGACATAAGACATAAAAGACGTTGTTATCTATGGGTAGATGAAAAACAAAACACGATGGCCATGACAACATCAAGTCAATCGAATTGCATCTTTATTTCTTAGCAGCAAGGTTGATTTTCACTTGTACTTGGAGTTCCCATATTCAAACTTATCAAACTTTACTTCTATGAAGGAGCTGTTCCCCGTGGTTTCACACCCACTGCTCGTCTCCAATTGATCGTAGCGTGATTATAGCTCATAGCTTCGATAAATAGACTATATACATAACACAAAAATATTTTTGAATTCGAGGCAGTAGTTCCTGAGATTAGCAAGTTCAAACAACTCTTCACCTTTATACACATAATTATTTAGTACGTATAGATAAATATAAATACGTAACTTACTTGTGTTTAAGGACGTTCAATGTATTGACTTCGTATTTCTGATGCTGCATCCACAAGCGGATCGAAGTCATAGCAAATAGACCAATATTAGCGGTAATGAGAACCGCGACAGGGCCATAGAAGAAAATCCATGTTTCGGTACGACCTTGAACAAAAATAAAATAAATGTTTTATGTGGTAACATAGATTTGGCACAAAGGCCCTGAAGCCATGAAAGAAATTAAAAAAAAATTAAACATGGCCGTTTTCGCGCCATAGGGCCATTTTGATACTGTAAAAATCCATTTTTTTTAAAATGGATAACAAAACGTATACGATACGATTTAACAAATGTTTTCTATAATGATCAAAAATCACAGCCTTAGCACTCGTTGAGGTTGGATCTTACGTAGCTCAGGTCAAAGAACTTTTATGACGTTCATGATTTTTTTTTTGAGCTGTTAATTAAGAGAATTCGATGTTGCTGGCTGGAGATAGAACCAAGAATTCGAAGATATGTGACATAGTCTACGAAACGGCCCGTGTATTGTCAGGCCTGTTGGTCTAGTGTTTAGTGACCCTGACTGCTATGCCGGAGGTTGTGGGTTCGATTCCCATCCAGGACAAATGTTTGTGTGATGATCACGATCATTTGTTCTGTGTCTGGGTGTAATTTATCTATAATATGTATGTTTTTAGAAATAAGTATGTTTATCAGTTGTCTAGTACCCATAACACAAGCTCTGCTTAGCTTGGGACTAGATGGCGTTGTGTGATAGTCGCGGAATATTATTATTACATCCCGTTTCCTCCCCCTTCCAGCTCAGTGGGATGATTATAGACTGGTTATGCTATGATGAAGGTATTATATGTATTATGGAGTACTCACCATGGAACCAGCAACTGTTATCCCCGAAACCTGGTTTCCAGTGATTTCCTTCAGCATAGTTGGCAATCAGGGTTACCGTTAGGAAGAGAAGAGTACTGCCCCATGCGTAACAGCTGTATATGAAATATTGTTTCCTTTCAGTCTTCTTTAAATAACTTGAATCTCTGCAACAAAAACATAAAACGTTTTAAGTACTTATAAACTTAATAAGTAGAAGGCTTTTTTATAGGCGCTCCTCACCAGAGCATTCGTCTGTGGGGTCTGAAATAATCCAAGACTCGATTTTGAGCATTAAATGGACATGTTTGCAGTTTTTTAAGGTGGGTGTAAACTTATGAGCTGAGCCCAAACGGAGCTGCTCTACTCGCGGTGTCAAGTGTAGACAACGTATAATCGTATACAACGAGCACAATGAGCGTATTCATCAAAAAACCGATAAAAAGAGGAGCACAGTCGAACAGGAACCAAACACTCGAAGCGTGCTCTTTCAAAACTTATAAGTCCACAATACAAGAATTTCTGCTCGGTTCGTGCTCGTGCTCAGCTCACTCGTAAGCGTAGACCCACCTTACATCACAGACGAACGCTACGCCTGAGGAACCGTCTTTAGGTATTTATTTTCTAAACTTACACCACTGATCTGAATACGTTGATGCAAATAACATTCATCCAGAAGAATGTTGCCATCATCCAAGTGTAGACGAGAAAACCTGAGGACAAGAAAAATATTTAATTTAAGAAATGAAATGAAAAAGTCTACAGAAGTTACAAACCTAATACCAACTGTATTGAATAGAATGGGAATGATAGAACAGATTTTTTAAATAAAATACAAGATATCATTGCATAAATAAATAGTAGACCATAAGAAAAAACTAGACGTATCATCTAACACTGAATTCGCAACACTGGTCCCAAACAACTGCAAATCTCGAAAGCCAGTGAAGACTACCAGAAAATAAACGGGGCTATGATCCTCGACGAAGTCACGGAGAACGAATTTAACTGTCTCGGACCCCGAAACAACAAAGAAAAGGAGATGGAAAAAACTTAAGTTCTAAATAAAACAATGTATAAAAATTACCTGTGAGAGTACAAAATGCGCCTCTAAAGCCTGGGCTTAGTTGTAGTATGCCCAAAGATAAAAATCCTAACGCCATACTGACGCACATGCACATATAACATAATCCTTGTAGATCTCTGGAAAAAGAAAAGAAAATTTAACTATAATTTATGGGCTGGATTAAGGGCCTGATTTAGAAGGCAGACTCTTCGATATGACTCGCATTGTGACGAGGTTCCTGTCTCTGAAGGGATTCCTCCTACACCGGCGAACTACAATTTTTTAATGTGTTTATAATGAATTGTTGTTTTGTAAGAAATATCTCCACAAATATTATAAAGAGGAAAGATATAATTGTTTGTTTGTATTGAACAGACTCCGAAACTACTGGGCCGATTTCAAATTTTCTTTCACCAGTCAAAAGCTGCTCTGGTCCTGAGTGACATAGGCAAGTGGGGGGCGGGCGAAGCCGCTGGCGAAAGCTAGTTTTACAGTTAAACACAATGTGTTAGAAAAAGAATAAACGAAATTAAAATGTCAGAATTTGGTTAGTTAGACCGGTGAGCTTAAGTTTCACAACGATATTAAAATGGGCGTATCATAGTGATATAAAACTGGAACTGGGACATTTCACTAGTATACTAGTGTTTGTTTTATTGTTTGTAATATCGAATACATATAATAATTTCTGCACCGTAGAAACGGGATATGTCGACCGATAAAAGAAAAATGACGGAATGTAGAAATATTTTGATGAATATCTTAGCATGGCAATGTTTTTATTAAAATGTAGGAAGGTAGATAGGTTAGAATATGTATACTTGTGAGCTCACAGTAGTTATTTACTGTAGATTTTAAAAAACCAAAAATAGAACTGTAAGGTAAAGGGAGATTATTTAGTGAGACAGGCAACTCAGTGATAGTCTTAAAAGTATCACAAAACGTTACTTAAGCATGCAGTAGTGAGAAATAATGCAACTATTTCACCACTAAAGTGGACAGGACGTAGTGTCAACATAATGTCGCATTACTGCATGCATAGGAAACGTTTTGAGAGAATTTTAAGACTATCACTAAGTTGCCTGTCTCGCCAAATAATCTCCCTTTACCCTACCTTATAAAATATATTGGGGCTGTCATCGTTTTCGAACGACTTCCACGCATCCCCATGACCTTAGTCAGTCTACTTTAACTACAATTTAAAATTAATAAACATTGATTTTAATTCTTACCTCAATTGTGGCAAGTAAGTGTAAACGGCTATAGTTGCAAGAAGGAAAAACACTGAGACAAGTGTTAGTATCCCGCCGGTTTCTATATCATTGGTCTTGGAGATCTCTTCGAAGCATACCACGGCCACTGGCACAACACCCTGGGAGTGATCACTGTTGTTTTTATACATGGTGCTAACGCAATACCTGAGGAATTATCAAAATATTATCTTACAGGAAACTGTGAAAGGTATTTAAGCCCATATTACAGAACGAAACTCAAGCACTGATCTCTATTTAAATCTAAATTTCAAACAATCAAATGCCTTGAATCTAGTTTTAAGTAATACTTGAGTATTGAGTGACGTTCTGTAATACGGGCCTTAAAGTACTTAGAGAGGCTCAGGTCGCAGTAACGCGTTAAGATGTTATTAGTCATCTCGGGACTTTGTCAATAGGGCACACGGCCATGGAACGTAAAGGCATGGGACGGAATAGGGTGGTTTCTAGTCAGTAAGAATCTGACAGGCCCTTCCATCCTGTCAGGGCGGGAAGACTGGTTCGATAATTTTTATACCTACCACAGAAAAAGAGTGCCACGCCACAGCAATGACAAAATGGATGTGTCAACGTTTATCCACGCACCAATCATTTGATCAGCTGCCGTAGAATAGATCACTCGAAATCGAGTCGCTCGTCTTATGATCAACCATGAATCGATTGTTGATCGACTAGCGACTACTTTATTGATCGGTACCCCTTGGTATGAGAAACCACACTTATTCCGACTATGATTGTAGGTCAGAAAGCCCACCTACTCTGTGGTTTTCCTTAGAGTATCGAAGAATTGTACATTCTGTACCCATACCATGAGTTGCCAGTACGGTACTCGATCAACATCGACCGCGTTTGCAGGCACTCTCATTGGTTGAGAGTTCATACAACCTTGACGGGCCAATGAGAGCGCCAAACGCGGTCGATATCGATGATCATCGTAATGATACTCATGGTATGGGAACTGTTCCCCGTATCAAAGGTCCAATACTCACTGTTCAGGGTCTTGAACAAATATAAAGTGAGGTGCATCCTGTGTGGACACTGCGTCGCCATCCAGGATTATGTCCCTGAGTAACATGCGCCCATTCGTGCAGTTCAGCGATGTCATCTTCTCCTTTCCGCAAAAGCCTTTGGGAATTAATATTTCGTTGTTTGGGCAGCATGGTCTCGTTGATAATGCGCCACCGCAAACGGCTAATACTAAAAGTATTATTTTCTGAAAAGAGAGAAGTACACGTAATTTAATAACATGATTGTAAGCTCCTATTATTCCTAACGTGATGTTTTATAATAATAATAATCTTTATTCACATAAAAAGGTTACAAACTTTGTGATGACCCTGATTTATGCACTAGGTTTAGGTACCTGTATTACGAAAATCAGTATCCTCTCTCATTTAAGTGACATTATTGTATGTAAACAAATACAGCAAAGTAATTTATTTTGAAAAAGTGTGTGAGATGAGGTGTGTCTGGCTGTGATGGTGTAGGGGTGTGTGTATGTGTGAATCGTGTGTTGATGAGTTGTTTATGAGAGTGAGACGTGAAGGACATCATTGTCTCGTGTGCCCCAGACGAGATATTGATGTCCTACACGTCTCCTTGGTGTTTAGGGCATTATTCACGGAGACGTCATTTTTTTAATCACCTATATTGTCCCACTGCTGGACAAAGATATCCCCCATAACCTTCCACTCTTCCTTTTATGTGGTTCTCCGGCCAATCTTTTGAAATCGTTTTCAAGTCGTCACGCAAGTTTTCTAGACCTCCCTCGGCAAGCGAACGGCCAGAAACGTCATACTGTAGTAAATCCAGGTTATAAACTTTAACTATGTCGAACACTCAAATCCGTTCTTTAGTTTTGTGTGAAAGAGTAACAAAAAAACATCTATCCATTCATCCTCACGAACTTTCGCCTTTTTCAATAGTAGAAAGAAAGTATAGTGCCCGAGTGAAGGTGTCCACACTCAAACCAACCACAGATAACCTATCTACTTTGCTAAACACTTGACCAATGCAATTAGAGCTGTAAAGCGAAGAAACAAAGTTCATTTCTTAATGATAATCGATTATATCATGTCTACCAGCTTCACGCTATCAGTCCCTGTTTTATCTTTGAACTCTGAACTTGTAAAACGTTAAAACAAATTCTTTATGGCTATCAATTTGTTGAACTGTTGGTAATGTACAAATTAGGTTATTTCTTTATTGCTTACTTGATTTTACTTGCTTAGCGTTAGAAATCTTAGAATATTCGAAAAAAATATCTATATTTCAAAATTCTTAAGCGACTTAGGCCCAACTCTTCAGTATTGTTTTAATTGGTAATTATTTTGGGCTCCCTCATTTTCTTACGAAACGTTGGTAATTTATAACACAATAAACATTTTATTTTATGCTTCTCCGACAGACTTTATCATATTAGGTAATTTCCTAGTATAATTATAAACATAAGTACCGGATTTTCTAACGTAATAAAATATATTATTATTACGTCTGCGCCAGAGTCGACTAACTAGCTGCAAAGGGTCATCTAGTAATATTAAACCACCAACATATCCAATCAAGCGGCAAAATGCAGAACTAAAATGAAATGTACCAAGTTTGACATATCGTTACGTTTTTCCTTGACAATCAGCGCCACCCCAAACTGCAAACTTAAATTGGTCGTAATTGTAGCCCCGATGCATTCGTAATAACATGTTACCTACATGATAACTCTTTGTGTTATATTTGACACTGAGCAGAGACAATAATAAAATTGTTTACATTCATTTACATAGTTCGACACAACCTTTGTGCGTAGATAGTTCGTTGACCCCGTTCTTAATGATATAGTTGTAATCATAGATAGGTATCTGTTTTTAATATTTCTGTGGTTGTAATAATCTTTATTGCATGGATTAATTAATTATTTTTTTATAATGTGATGTAATCTATATAACTTATATTATAAAGTATTTAACTTAGAAACTGAACCTAAAAACAAACCCTCAGGGGTCTAAAACTGACACTTAGCAACGCCTTTGACTAAGTATTCATTCGCGAAGGTACGTTAGTCGTTATATAGGCCAAAAACTGGACACTTCCGGACAAATCCAGAATGATAACCCTGATTTCGATTCAAAAAACAACCTTATATCTTACGATGCGAACTATTCGGACAATATTATATTTTCTTATTTATCGTTGTCAGTGTCAGTAACTATCATGTAATGAAGATAATTAAAATAATAACTTTGATCTTTGCCTAGTACATTATTTCTTAAAATACAAACGAACTGCTTCTGCGGCATGGGACCGGCAAAAATTTACTAGTACCTCCCAAAATTAATCGTGAAGTCACATAATTATACTAAAAGCGCGTTACGTTTAGTAATAATTAAATGAGTAAGTTCATTAAACACCCTTATACCCATAGTCTATAATGCTACTACGGTAAGATTCAGATTAAACTAACTAAGGGCGTTAGTTTTGTCTATCACTGTAAATAATAAAAATAATAAAAAAATGCCTGTCTTCGGAAACAAAGATATTTAAACTTAGCAGTCAGTTTCATTTTGGAACTGGACGTTCGAAAACTCCTCGAAATCGCAAACAAAAATGGTGTTAAACGATAACGTGTAAAAAGAAAGTATCACTGGACACTGTCCACTACTGGTGACTAATGAAGAATAATTTCAAAGAGTTGTGTCATTGTCACCATGAGGGGGACAAAGAAAATCATTTTCAAAAACAGTCAAATCATTGACGCATGCTACACACCTCTACCTACCAGTAGTGGACAAACAGCTATTGGACAAGTCATACACTTCAAGAGTTGGTAGGACATGCCTTTAGTAATCGCCTTGAACTTGCAATAAATCGGTGACTTATTGATCAAAGAAGTGGGTCAATCAACAATCAAATCAGTAATGATATGTAAAGAGGGTAATTCAGTTAGCTTTGCAGCTAAGGTCAAAGTCACGCCTACGGCCTATATATTTTGAGATATAGGACAATCATAATTTGAGATATATGAAAGAAAGAAAAAAAAAATATTTGGCACAAAACCACGGCAAACACACAACAAAATAAATAAAAACAAAAAAATGGAAACTTATGCTTAAATAAAAACTTTTTCAAAAAAAATGTGACCGCCTTCAAAAACAACCACAAAAAAGAGTAAAATAACCTACAAAACTTTTCTTTCGGAAGTCGGTGGTTTTTTATTAATTTCATTGTCTCTTTTGCCACCGACTTCCGAAAGAAAAGTTTTGTAGGTTATTTTACTCTTTTTTGTGGTTGTTTTTGAAGGCGGTCACATTTTTTTTGAAAATGTTTTTATTTTACTCTTTTTAGTTTGAATATTCAACCAAAATTCTTGTCAAATACACCGGTAATAACATCGTTAACATATCTTTAATTCATTCCCTATCTCAAAAACTGCTGAACCGATTTTGATGAAATTTGCAGTATTCCCAAGTTGAACGATACCTAGTACAACAAAAAAAGAATTTCTTAAATCGGACTTATAGTTCCGGAGATATGCGAACACAAACATAATTTTCTTACTTGAGGAGTTGTACCTTCCATCATCAGCTCAGCTACATGAGATGATGATTTCCATACGCAAGTACTTGAATTACTTCATAAGATTTGCGAAAAACTATATGTCAGCTAATAAAACTGGAGGGTTGCCCTCGATTTCTCCAAGATCCAATCATCAGATCCTGAAATGGTGACAATGGGACCACACGGGAAGCACCAGCTTTCGAATAAAAAAAGAATCATGAAAATCGGTTTACCCAGTCGCAAGTTATGAGGTAACAAACATAAAAAAAAAAAAAAAAATACAGTCGAATTGATAACCTCCTCCTTTTTTTGAAGTCGGTTAAAAAAGGCCATGGGACATTCAAAGTTCCATTATAATTATAATAATTTTATTTTTTTATTAAGTTTTGTGAAGGTTTGCCCGCTGAATCTCGAAATTATCCCACAGGAACGTACTTAATACCGGAAGTCCGGGATAAACGGTTTACTATGTTTTATTACAAACTATTTTTAATTACACATTATATCGTATCTCTATAAGTCTATAGCAAACTTCATCAAGATCCCGAGTAGCCGTTCATCCAAACTTTCGTATTATTACGTTAAATAGTACCTACGTGTTATTTACTATTAATTCATAGAAATTGTGTATAATAAGTTACACGGAACTACAATTACACACATTTATTCAGTTACTCATCTGATTCTGTTTACGCGTTCGGAAAAACCCTACTATAACTATGTGGTAAATACTCGTAAATTATCAAAATTGTGACATTCATATTTCAAATTCTGCGAATTCATTTGCAAATATTCAAAGTCAAAATCACCTAATTAATTAGTCAAAATATTTGATTCCAATTCAAAGCTAGAATGACTCATACACACTCGGGCAAAGTGCTGAATAATGCGCAACGTTTTTAGAGATTTAATTTTACATGAAGAGAAATCTCTAAAAAAATTGAGAATTCTGTACAAATTAAAAGGTGAGGTAGCTTGCTTAATTCTATCAAAACAATATTCATACTTGTGAGGTCGAAACCCAACCCCCAATGAATGGTAGCCATACAAATATGTTTATCATATTATTATATTTAATTTAAGCAAAGCAAACACAAATACATTGATATAATAGACATTATCTTTTTATAGATAGAATATCTTTTTATAAGAACAAGTCATATACATATACGTTGGCACACGCGCAACCATATTAGAGATTTTATTTCATGTTGATTAATTACATACTATGTAAGCACGAGTAAATAATATTGTAATGTGAACAAAGCAGACCGCAAATAGATGTTGTCTATTAATAGATAAAGATTTAATTAAATTGATTGTCATTATGGCCGTACGGCAAAGCAAAAGCATCGTTTGATGAGTCGGAAAAGTTACCACGCACAGCCACCAGCAGGCGCCAGTATCGCGAAATTAACGCAATCCAAAGTTTTATGTATTTCATTTCGTCAACTTCGACATTTCATAAAGTGTTCCCTTTGCGCAAAATACATGTATTACTCTAGTAGAAATATTTTGATATAAGGATATTGAAACATTTACTAAAACAAAATGATAGAAATACTTATTGATGTGGATAAATATTTTGTAAATATTTTTATCATTCACAGTCTTAAATTTATTTTATAACACTTTGACACAGATTTTGACGTCCCGAGAAAACGTAAAAAACTACTATTTGGTAGAAAATTAATAAAATTGGCACACTTTGCGGAAATGACAATTCCCAATTATCTAAAGCCCCAAACACATGCGCGCACGGGCATGTGCGTTGTGTTCCACACGTGTGCCTGAAAGAGTGTCAGCATAATGATGGGGCTCCCCCTTAGCAGAAGCAGCAAGCAGCAGAAGGAGGCGACCGCTTCCCACTCCGTCTCGCCCCGCAGCATGGCCGCAACCAATGCCGGGCGCGAGAGGTCTCCGCCTATCGCCGCCGTGAGGACACGTCGGTGCACTGCCCAAGCTGGGCAGTCTTGCACCGTATGCTCTTCTGTGTCCTCCGGGTGATCTTCGCAGTGATGGCATCCGGGCGTTTCTCCCTTCCCTATCAGACACAGGAACCTCCCGAAACTTCCGTGTCTGGTGAGGACCTGCGTCATCCGATAGGTCAGGGACGCCGTGACGTCTCTCAGCCACTCCTCAAAGAGGGGTCTTACCGCCGCGATTATATATTTAACAGGGTGGTGGGTGCTATGCCTTATTCGTAGTTGACATGTAATTTTGAAGTATTCAAAATTTTGACAATAGCAGTTTTCATTTAATTTATTTTAATCCTGTTTCTTCGAAATTGCTATAAATCTGTGACGAAACTAAATAAATAATTATAAAAGTGAAGTGTTTCTTATCCTATATCGCAGTTTGATACGATTAGAAGTTGTTTTCAGTTACATAATATTGTCTCAAATTGTTGACTGCAAATCAGTGCATTTATCATGTGAAATGGTATTTGGATGCATAAAGATTAGATGGGAGAAGGATGGACACAGAGGAACCATCCGACAACAATAGTACGATATCACGATAGCATTGATATAATTATAACTGTGAGTAATTTATTACCTATATTGATAGGAACAATTCGTCATTGTATAGTATCATACGTTTTCTAACATTTCCCTTGTTTGCTCTGTAGGGGTCGTCAGGAATTTCCTGCGATGATTTATTCAGTAAGTTTGGTTTATTTTATTCTTGATTTATGAATGAAAATAATGTGTTATTGAAAAAAGAAAGTTTACGTGACTTATTTACAGTCATGTCCGTTTAATCACGTCCCATTGAACACATCGAAACATAGTTTTAATAATCTATAAGCCTACGTATCATTCGTTTGTATTTTCTCGATCTTTTTATCCATTACCAATTTTATTATTACAAAAATCTGACAGCCGCGATCTGAAAAAAAGTGTCACAGGTCCAGCCTGTAAGAGCCACGCTGGCTGACTGATTCGTCAAGGAACGAAAGTGATGACAGTACTTGTAAAAGGCAAAAGATGAGAGGACGATAGTGAATGTGTGCTCAGAATAAAACGGCGTATGTGCCCAAACATATTGACGTCTTTTTATGAATTAAAATTGTTATCAATTGAAAAACTGTCTTTACAGAATTAAGATAGTGGTATTTTCTACAATTTAAAGTAACATCTTCTCCATAACTCATAGTAGTTATACCATAAAGTCCAAAAAAGAAAAAATATAGACCTAACTTTGCATTTTTTTTGTATCGAGAAAATTTCATTGAATCGTGTTTTCAACTTTGTGAGAATTTACATCATATAGTCAATTACTATATTCCAAGTTTTAAGATCTGTAGTCCAGATACGTACGAAGAAAAGTAAAAAATAAAAAGCGTATTTTTATTGACCCATCACCTTAAATATCCAGTAGTTTTTATAGTATCCCCATAAATAATATTATCTGTTTACAATACAAATGTTTTAAATACAAATGGATTATTTTAAATAAGTAATTTTTTTAGAATCAGTAAAATTACTAACTTGATAGATTTATTACTGCATGTAGATAATCGATTCCAAAGTTGATTGTTGTATCTACACTCGGTTCCAAAAATAACGGGTCTGTCACATAAACCCGAATATCTCCCGAACTACGTAGGTATGCCATCTTAATGAAACGAAGACTGTTCAATTGAGAATTTAATTATACAGATAAAAAATAAAATAAAACTTAGTTGCACCCACAATATCAATCTCTAAATTAAAAAAAAACTAAAGTAGTCATATTTTTCTTAAGATTACATTTTTTTATGATTGTTTTTTTGGTGTTTTTCATCACTTTCTTCATATTTTAATACTTTGTATTGCCTCCACGAGCTCTTCTGACAGCTTCCAGGCGATTAGGCAAGCTGTACACCAAATTTCGGAGCCGGTGCTGAGGAATACCTACCCATTCCTCCACCAGTGCTTGTTTGAGCTCGGGAAGCGTGATTGGTGGGGGGTTTCAACCTTTCACGCATCTCTGAAGCTCGCCCCAGGCGTGCTCGATGGGGTTTAAGTCCGGGCTTCGCGCTGGCCACTGCATGAGTTCGATACCGACCTCTTCAAAGTAGTCATGTACAATTCTGGCGGTTTGGGGACGCGCATTATCATGCATTAATATGCCATGCCGGTCCATCCTGGCCATGAAAGGACCTACATGTTCATTGAGGATCTCTTCCACGTACCCCTCTGCGTTTAGAGTTCCATTTTGAATGAGTACCAGCTCGGTGCGGGCCTCAGCAGAAATCCCAGCCCAAACTTGTACGGAGCCCCCACCGTACGCCACTTTTTACTCCACACACGCTTGATGGAAGCGCTCCCCAGGTCTTCTGTACACCAACTGCTTACCATCATGCTTATAAAGCATGAATTTAGACTCGTCCGTGAACATTACCCAAGACCAATCGTCTAGTGTCCAGTTTAGGTGCTCGCGCACGTATCTCTGTCTTACAATTCGATGTCCCCGTTCCAGTTTGAGGCCATTTGCGGGCCTCAATGGTTTCAAATTTGCTTCAGCAAGACGTCTTCTTACTATTTCAGCGCTTAAATTGCCACCTCCAAAGCGAATAAAGTGAGTTTTTAGACCAACAGCAGTTTGAAAACGATTTCGGAGCATTGTAGCCACCAGTTGTCTGTCTTCCCTACAGCATACCTAAACGCCTGGAAGCTGTCAGAAGAGCACGTGGAGGCAATGCAAAGTATTAAATGAAGAAAGTGATGAAAAAAAGCAAAAAAAAAACAATCATTAAAATAATGTAATCTTAAGAAAAATATGACTACTTTAGTTTTTTTTTTAATTTAGAGATTGATATTGTGGGTGCAACTAAGTTTTATTTTATTTTTTATCTGTATAATTAAATTCTCAATCAAACAGTCTTCATTTCATTAGGATGGCATACGTAGTTCGGGAGATATTCGGGTTTATGTCACTGACCCGTTATTTTTGGAACCGAGTGTATATTAGTAGATTGAAATCGAATTAGCTTATTAAGTATCACTCGCGAAGCGTTCGGTAACTGTCTAATTATTTATGTAGGGATCGGAATACTGGATTGAAAACTATCCTATGTAAAAACTAAACTATTTGTATGTAGGTACGTGTGTCACACGAGTTCAGTAATTTTGCGTCATTGCGCAAGAGTGAACATCTTCTCAAAAATTCGCAATGAGTAGTAGTAGAGAGACAATATTATAAGTAGGTATCTTTTATTAGGCTTGTAAATTAAGCCTTGTGTTTACATAAATTGGATAATTATTAATTAAAAAACGTATCTATTAGGCTTGTAAATTAAGCCTGGTGTTTACCTAAAATTGGATAAGTAATTATAAAAAAACATATCTGTTAATAGAATCCATTTAAACATTGATAGAAACATGTCTATAACATTTAATTAACCAATACTTAATTAACTAAACTATGTTTATCAATGTACTAACCGGGTGATGATGGTAGGTTAAAAGGTCGTTCACCAAGAGAACAAATGAAAATAAGTTCCAAGAAGTTCTTACTCTTTCCTTACCTCTCCTGGGGAAATACTTTTTACGTTCTGCGTGATTGGAAAATTGATCATCAGATCATGTATTGTATTAACAACCCTATAAAAGATAATGACAAAATAAATGGAAAATTACGTATGTATGCAATTTATTTTATAGTAATTTGATTTACTATTACTATTAAATATATAAATTATGATTTACTATTAAATATATAAATATAATACCTACCCAATTACAATTTTATGATTTAAAGTAACTAGATTTTCCTCGTAGCTTCAGTTGAAAAGTGTCTCACGGATATTGAATCCCACCAAAAACATTAAATGTAAAAAAATGCCAAGTATCTCAATGCAGTCTTTCCATCGTAAAAAGTTTTGAATTCTCATAGAAGCCAAGTCCTATTCAAATTATTTTGTAGTTATAAATCAACATTTAGTAATTATATCAATAGTTTTCTTTATATTATAATTACAGTGACTTGGCAATGAGCACAAATTAAAAGCTGCTTGCTGCCTGGAATTATGTGCAAATGTTACTGACGAGACCTGTGATCAGATATTTGTTATGGGTGAATCATGGCTATTGAAGTACACTGTGTATTTTAGTCAGTACGAGTCTGACAGTACTTCCCACCCTGCCCTGGGTAGGGAGCCTGGGAGGACTCATTTGACGATATTACCACGCAAAAAAAAAGAAATATCCAGGTTATAAACCATTCGAAGGAAGAACTAACTATTAGTGCTATGTTACCTATTTATAAACGTCGCTAATTAAATAAAGAAAAAAAAGTAGTTAATTATTAGTTTTCACTAATTTACTATTACGTGCTATAATTTGAATGAACAAAACGAGGACTAATACTCGTATATTGACTAAATGAGTGTGATTTGTTATCAGCAAAACGTTATCAATGCATGTTTACAGTTTTAGAGTTATGTATTCTGTGTTTCATGAGACGTTTAAGAGCTGATATGTAATATGATGATATACTTAGTTAATACGAGTACCTAAAATATATTACTCGTATTTATTTTTAGTTTAATCTGCATAATATACAATAGGTACTTACTAGGTAGGTAGGTATATGGGAACGGGTGGGTACATCTGCAATGCACATTCTTGCACATCCTATCCTACTAATATTATAAATGCGAAAGTTTGTGAGGATGTATGTATGTGTATGTGTATGTAGGTATGTTTTTTCCCTTTCACGCAAAAACCACTGAACGGATTTTGCTACAGATAGTTTTTAACCTGGATTAACACTTAGGATAGTTTTTATCCCGATTTTATGTTCCCGTAGGATAATAATCGAGTTGTAGCGGGTGAAGCCACTGGCAACTGCTAGTTTTTGAATATTCCTTCCTATACAAAATTAAGATTTCCCTTTGTATCCATTAAGGTACTAGTTATTAACGTATTTTTTTTACTCATAAATTAATGATTTAATAACAGAGATGGATGGATTTTTAACAATAAAAGTCCAAGAGTCCCCTCTGGTCCACCCAGGATGAGAGAAATCATTTGACGGTTTTACGAAGCAAAAAAAATGCTATCTAAAACTCAGGGCTCTTGAAATAAGAACCTACTCAATTATTATTGCAAATGCTTTTTTTTATTTTTTTTTCTAACTTAGTACAAGTCTGACAGTCCCTCCCGCCCTGTCCGGGGAGGGAGGACTCATTTGATGTTTTACCACGCAAAAAAAAAGTACATGTAAACATTTAAAAATGTGTAAGAACACAAATAAACGAAAAAAATATGATGATAATTTTTAATGTGCGAATTTAAACATTAAACACTAATTGCCACATCGTAGTGTCGTGAGGTCGCGTGTTATCAGCACCGCACAACAGATGCCTCCATAAAATCGTCAGTATTCATAACACGAAAACTAGATAAAGTATTCTACCAATAATATTTTAATTGTGAAAGTTTCTGTATATAAAAACTGCTGTACGAATTTTGATAAAGAAAGAAAGAGAGAAAATTGTGTTTTTTGGCACTAAAACTTAAAACTAATTAAAGTTGTTTCAAGAGATAAACAATAGCTGAAATAATAATTAAAATCTAACAATTTAATGCCATAGGGCCTCAGCTCAGCATAATGCCAGATGGCAACACACACACACCTGACGCTGATTTTCAGCTGTAGCCCACAACATAAAAGACTTGATTTGATACCTAACACTTTTATCCCAGTAAAAATCGTAGGTAGTGAAACTCCATGAAATTGAACTGAGGTCAATGGTTAAAGCTATAAATAATATATTTATTTATTGATAATGGATTTGTACCTACTATTGTTCAAAAAGAGGAAGTGTGGCACGATCATGTCGTAGTTCAAATTAACCAAATAAATTGTTATACAAATTGACTAGAGAAACCTAAAAAACCTGTATAAACATATTCCAAAATAATGTGACCATGTTCAATACCATAAACTTTATATAACATCATCACGTCATAATCGAGAAAAAATATTCAGCAAACAAAACTTCAATAAATTGAGCAGCAATTCTTTTATTGTGATTATATTTGTATCATTTACTTACATAAACGAAATTGTTCAAAATCAACGGTGGTCTAACAAATACATCCTTATACCTGTCTGATACACGCTACAAACAGAACTTCATTTCTTCGGAAGTTACCTATAAGAAATTACTGTAAAACGGCAAATTGAAGTAGGTTGTCAACTTGCTTAACAATTAATTTCCTTGACTTTACTTATTGTTACTAACATTTTAAGTAACCTTATCATTTTCCTAATATGAGTAGTTTAATAAACACATCCTCAACGTTTTATGAACTAATACACTCTATCTAATGCGTCAATTAATTCTAACTATGAGTTGATTGTTTTTATGATTTTTCAGCAACTGTCATACACCTACCATAGATACTGATAATAGTTATAAAATTTTATCATTGACTCGTAAAAATTGGTACATCCTCTAAATTTCCGGTTGATAAAAAACATTATTATTTATTACTATTACTCGTACGGATAGACGTCAGATTATCGAGCTACCCCAATCTGTATTTTTTTTCCAATCAATTAGGAAGCTTCCTCTTTTGTAACAAAGTTGAAAATCTATTAAAGAAAGACAGATTGCAGTAGTTTGCTGGCGTCTGTACTCAAAACAAGAGAGAGCTTTTTTTATAAAGATAAACTGTCATTTTCATTTACTTAATTGTATTCCACAAGGTACAAATATGTTACAAAGAGCTTAGAGCTAAGATCCGTTGTAGGAGATTTTTAACCGACTTCTTATAACAACTTTTATAACTTTTTGAATTGTTATATCTCAGAAACGGTGGCTCGTAAGAAAAAAAGTATTGATACATTTTTATAGATAATTTTATGATCTACAATTTTTGTCTGAGGTACTTTTATGATAAAACTTACCGTTATGCTGAAAATCGCGAAAATCTCTTTTTTTTTTACCTTTGACCTTGAATATATTTTTTTTCCTTACAGGGGAATGATGGGGAACTTCTAGACATTGTTTATAATTATCTTTTGAACAATTTCACTGAAATTCAGCTTGCTGGGACTTTATGTAACTTCACTCTCATTTTTTGGTCTAAATTGACCGGACTAATTATACCTAATACAGACTTTTATGTACCACGTAAAGATATGCCTGTGAAGTTTCTTTAAGTAAAAATGGTTATAAGTTAGCTAAATAGGTGTAACTTAACACATATTTGCACTTATAATTAAAGATGATTATACTTGTATATTGTGGAACAAGTAAATAACTTGAATTAGTATCTTAAGAGCCTATACTACCTCAAATGGCTTAGCAGAAACCTGTGATACGTCGAAAATACTACAGGATTAATTTTGAAATAAATATATGGTAAAGTTGAGGATTAATGTTAGGTCTTATGTTTGGCGAAAACATGATTCCATAAAATTTTCTCGATAGAAAAAAATCCCAAAGTTACCTCTAAATTGAACAATAAAACGCTGGCAATCAGAAAATACTTAAAATTAGATCATGAAACTTTTTATACTAACTGAACTAACTATAAAGCAGGTCTTATGTTACTTACTTTTTTGAATTTCCTTTTTTTTCGCCGTAAAATAAATAGATTTGCGTGTAGACAGCTAAAAGAAAGAGCAAGCAATAGTGCGTGGTACGTGCAAGTGCGAGCGAGTAAGATTATGCTGAAGTACTATAGACCCTTAACTATCCGTTATAATTGCGGCAATTATGAGAAACAACAAACGCTAGGATAGTACTTATAGTCGGATCAAACAAAAAAAATTATTATTTACTTTTGATTCTTGATACTTTTCCATTAAAATTCTTTAATTCAGACCCGAGTCCTTTTGATCTGACTAAATAATGTTTAAAAGTGTATTTATATATCTTGGACCTTGACTGTACCTGGACTCTAGAGCATTTACTTCACAAACGATTGGCCTACAAAATAATAAAGCCATACATAGTCAACACAAAACATAAGTTAAAGTATAAGTAAGGAATGGGGTGGCTCTTTATTCTAAAAGCCTGTGGGTTTTTTAAACACCACAAAAAAAAGAACAATCTGCCTAGCCTTTTCCTAACTGTATATTGGGGTCGGCTTCCAGTCGAACCAGATGCAGCTGAAGATCAATATTTTACATAGAGCGATTGCCTATTGGACATCCACAACCCAGTAACTGGGTAATACAATACCTCATGGTAAGACTGGTTGTCAGGCTTTAGAGCTCAAATGACAGCCGGGACCAACGGCTTTACGTGCTTTCCGAAACATGGAGGAAACTCGCTATAACAGATGGTCACTCATCCAAAGACCAACCTTGGAAGATCGCCTGTGCGGCAGTAATTATTAGCCACGAGCTCTTCACCACAAAAAAACAATGGTCAATATTATTTTTCATCTGTTCTGTCAGCGAAAGACGGAATTGTTTTGACCATAGTGTACACTGTCTAAAGTGCAAATAAAAATCCGGTTTTTACGGTTCAATTTCAACAAGGAACCAAGTTTTTTTTCCAGGTATATTACCTGTTCATTGCGTAGTATAGCGTGACAAAACTCTGAATCAACTCAATCCTTTGAATAGCGAAGTTTCTGTTTAATGATGACACAAAAATATAGTAAAAATAATGGATGTTGTGACGTACTTGTGTATACTTATTATACGGTATGCTTATGCAAATATTTAAGTTTACTCAGAAACAATAAATTTTTATTATGTATTGAACTAGCCATCTGCCCCCTGACTTAGTATAACTTATGAAGTTACAAAAATCCCATAAAATTTCCTTTGATTTTTCAAGGAAAAATTTGGAAAAAATTCTAAACACCGGGCTAATACGATCTGTAAACTTGCCAAACTGGTCATCATTGGTCGGTAGTAATGAACTATCATTCATACACATGTATGCTAACTGAAAATTGCCTCAGGAGAACATAAACACGTGTAAAAAGTGTAAAAAACTATCCTGTGTTAATCTATCTTTAATCATTTTCATCCAAATCCGTCCACTAGTTTTTTTTTATGCGTGAGAAAATAAGGAATCATACATCCGTCCTTTCAAACTCTCGCATTTACCACCATATAATAATTATAGTTGAATAAATTGAAGATTGATATTTTAACGTTTATAAAATAATGTTTTCGTGTTTATATTTTTTAGATTTTCCGTCTCATTAACTAAGATAAACTTGACTGATGTCATTCAGTTTTTTTATAACGAATTATAATCGAATTATATTTGTGCATATAATGTATGCTTGGTGTGAACGCCCTGTCTTTCATATCTCAATATACCGACAAACAAAAAATATATAAATATGATAAAAGGTACTCGGAGCCATGATTACTCAGTTCGCACAGGGCAAGTTATTTTTGCGTCAAGTCAAACACGCTTATATTTAGTTTAAGTGCATCACCTTGAAGATTCCTTTACTTGTTTTTTAGTAAAACATTCACTTGGGAAATATTGTACTTACTAGGTACAAAACTTAAATATCTCAGTTTGTTTAGGATAAGTAAATCCTTAAATAATTCCGAGAAACAATTCCTCAGTAAACACTTCGTCTTAAATTTGAAAAATCGATTATTGTTTTGATTTTTAGTTGCTTTGAAATCTAAACAATAGTTGACAATTTACTAACGCCATTGCCTTTCAAAATCTATTGGAAATCGATTTTTGACAGCTAATAAAAAGTATCTCAATTGATTTGTGTGTTTACAACCCTATTATAATAAAGATAAAGTAAATAATAATTATTTTCGCGGGACTGTCTCATCGGGTAACCGTGACCCTGGCACGTAAAGGGCTATTGACGGATCACCTTGAATTTTAATCAGTACAAGTCTGACAGTCCCTCCGCGGGACGGTAAGACTCACATTTTGATGATTTTACGATGATAAAAAATTAATTATATTTGCACAATGCACATAAATTGCGGTTTCTTTATAATGAAACCGGTTCGGTATTTTTGTTATATATATATAACGTATGATATAGGTGAAACCAGAATACCAACAAAATTAAATGTATAATGTGGATTTTATTAAAGTTTCATATAAAATTGTATTGGAGGTAGGCATTATTCGTGCCGGTTCTTAAGTTAAATTAATGGGTTATACATTTCATTTTTAGATACATAATTATAACTGTTTGTTATAATTGGATATAATTATTGTAAAACTACATAACTACGTTGTTTTAATCTCAAGAGTGGTACCGGGTCCTATAATAATAGTTTCTATGTTTTAAGATAAATTTTTGGCTAGAACGAATATTATACACATCAATTATTTCATATTATGTAATTTATTACGGTTTCGAAAATAAAATAAAAAATTAACTGGGCATAAGAAGATTGACAAAATTTCAAACAAAATACCCCCAAAATGCACTTGCGAAGAGAAAATAAAAACCAAAATCCTTCGCTAAATATTTACAAAGAACTTGCTTTTCGAGATTATTTAAACACGTCACACAAACTCACCTTCATATTTACTCTTTCCTTACAAATAATATTATTTTAATCACTAACACAACATACACTGGATTCTCTCGACCGAGTCCGATTGTCGAATGATTTCTGGCGCTGTTAATTACTGTCGCATCATATAGTGCTTGCAATCGAAAACGATTCTCGATTTAAATATTATCGATATGAATGACGCGTGTTGACAGCACTATGACTAGCAGTGTTACTATTATTTGCACGATGGTTTTTGTCTTATTATTTATTAGATAAGAATATATACAATACAACAGACGGAAGTCTAAAAAATTGTATATAAAAAAAAAGAAAATTATCACTAGGCTAGAAAACATCGAGAGAAAGAAAAAAGGAAAAATACTAATAATATTATTATATAACAGTTGTCATTTTACATCCATCTTCTCACAAAAGCTCAAACATTATGTACAATCGACAAAGTGGAGTTATGACCCTAGTTAGTTATGTATTAGTTTATAGTTATTGTTTTATATCTATATGTGTATTGTATGTTATGGGCCTTTAGATGCCTGAAATAAAGGATAAAATAAAAATAAATAAATAAATAAGCTTATTTTCCTACAGACTTTGAAATACAATTAGGTCCACATTCGCCTAAACATACATTTTCATGGTAAAGGCTTTGATTTTTGTCAATTCGACTGGCCTGTTGGTCTAGTGGTTAGTGACCCTGACTGCTATGCCGGAGGTCGTGGGTTCGATTCCCACCCAGGACAAATGTTTGTGTGATGAGCACGATCATTTGTTCTGTGTCTGGGTGTGATTTATCTATAATATGTATGTATTTAGAAATATATAAGTATGTTTATCAGTTGTCTAGTACCCATAACACAAGCTCTGCTTAGCTTGGGACTAGATGGCGTTGTGTGATAGTTGTGAAATATTAAAGTTGTAAAGCCTACTTAGTCATGATAATTTTCTTATAAATTTCGTTATATGTACTACTATTGTGAATTTTTTTACACCCCCAAACATAACCGTTTAGCTGGTAGAGGGGGGGGACACTCGAATCGAGCAAAATTTAGCACTTTAAAGCTTAATATTTCACAAACGAATTTTTTTATCAAAAAATTGTTAATGGAAACTATCATTATTTTTTAAAGGCCTATTTAATGATATCCCACACTAAGGGGTACGCGAGAAAAAAAAAATCTTCACTTTACGTGTAAGTACTGGAGGTACCCTAAAAAAAAATATTTTTCGAGATTTTATTTTACCACTTTTTTGGCACAACAAATCCGTATATTTACACCAAATTACAGCTCTCTAGTACTGTGCGTCTCTGAGCTAAACTGCGGACAGACGGACGAACGGACGGACGGACGGACGGACGGACGGACGGACATGGCGAAACTATAAGGGTTCCTTGTTGACTACGGAACCCTAAAAAGTGAGATCTCTTCTTTGAACTAAGAACAACAAAATAAGATATTATTTATTCAAGTAATTTGTGTTTCAATACATTAACTTCTTTGTAATTAAACTAATTAATTCTATTCATTATAATTGCTATTAATATCAATGTTATTATTAGTTGACTGTTGTTTAGCTATGTACGATACGATATAATGTGGTCTACATATATAAGCGGTCCCGGCTTTATGGTTTAGATTTTAGAATATTCAACGGATATAATCTAATAATATACAGGGCGTCGCACGGCAATGCCAATTTTTTTTTTAACGTGGTAATATCATCAAATGAGTCCCACCCCGGGCAGGGCGGGAGGGACTGTCAGACTTCTTCTGACTAAAATCCACGGTGTCCTTCAATAGCCCTCTATGTACTGTTGTCACGGTAAGGAAATAATCCCGCGACCACGGCAATGCGACATGGAGGGAAAGTACCTTAAATATTGTAGCTGGAACATTTTACTGAAAGAAGACATTATTTTAATTCTAAAAACAATTTAAACTGCATTCATAGATTTTTAAATAACTACATGGTTGAACCGGGAATCGAATTCGCTACACGAGGAAAATAATTACCCAGTAGTTTTATCATACCGATTGAAAGGATTCATCATAGAGATTATTTTTTGCTTAATAACATAGTATCTATACAACGTGTAACGATAATAGCCTCAAAAACCTGGGGTAACTCAGCCCATGTTATTGAATAATGTTTGTTCCAAGACATAAGGAAATACGCAAAAATAATTTTTGCTTTTTCATACAAAATGAGAAATTGATCGGGCCCATCAGCAAAATTTTTGAAGTGAAAACTTCTTTAGCGGCGTTGTACACTTTTTCTGTAATGGGTAAAAAATTTAAAACTCGCGTCAGGGTCACGTGACCAAAACTCGCGTCAGGGTCACGTGACCCTGATCGAAAATGAGTAAGACGTCATTCAAATTAAAAATAAAACATAGTAACAAAAAAGTTTTCACTTCTACCGGCACTCCTGGAGTGCAACCTTTTTTTTTTTTTGCGAATTTCCAAAAGTCTTAGAACAAACATTGTTCAGTAACATGGGCTGAGTTACCCTACGAGAGCTTTTGGCACATATTACTCTGTGCTTTTGGGCTGTGTAATCTGTGCTTTTGGGCTATTAACGTTACACATTGACATGACACTTTGAAAAAGTAAAGAGCAATATGCTTCATCGCGTCGACGCGACGTTCATGTTTTAGTTGGCGTATCATTCGGTATCATAATAATTATTTCAGCGCTTGCAATCTCAAAGGATTAATAAAAGGAGTACGGAATTGGTAAGATGACGTTAGTTAGGGTAGGGTATTGATAAATAATGAATACACTTTTTTTAATTTTTGTATTTTCACGAACGCAAATTAAATAAAACGCATCAAAACTTTGACAGTCCCATATAGGTACACCAACTCGAGCGAGAGGACTTAGGCGCGGGACACATAGAAAAGACGTAAGACACAGACAGAGCGGAGACATAAGTATGTCTCTTCGGCGTGTCTTTCATACAAAATGTATAGAAATGTCACTGACGCGCGACGTAAAACACACAGAAAAGACGGGGCGCGGGCGCGACTATCATACATTTTCGCATTACCATTTTCGTCCTCGTCTTACATCTTTTCTATGTTTGCCGAGCCTTAGACACGCTACTTCTGTTTTCAAAAGTCAAACCCTTTTTTTGTCTCTCTATCCCAGGGTAGGCGAACCTTTATGCATCAACGTGCCATTTATTCTAAAAAAAAGTTTAATGGGGTCATTCGCGTGCCATCAAATAATTTTGACTTTCTGATTATTGGCAAAATAATAATTATAAATACTATCAAAACTCTTTATTAAATAAAGTAAGCAAAAGAGGTACATTTTGGTATGTTTATATTAAATTTCAGAAAAATTAGTGTAACTTCTGTTGCTGCAGGTTAGATGACAAATAATTTATGTTATGGTACCTAATTCTGCGACGTGCCCAAAATATTGCGTCGCGTGCCATCAATGGCACGCGTGCCATTGGTTCGCCTACCCTGCTCTATCCTATGTGTCGTGTGTGCGTTTACAAATACTGAAACTCACGTCTATAAACACCCAGATCCGGGAAAACTACCGGCTTATGCAAATATTTGCTTCGTCCGATAATTGAACCCGCGACACCATAGACCATCCTCTTCTACTTCGACGCAGTCGGGTAAAAACTCTCGAAACTGAGTACCGAATTACCGATGTCGTTGTCGATAAAAGAAAATTTAATAAGTAGTGATTTTTAAAAGTGTTATTCCACATTTTTGATCATTTTTTATGTGGATTAATTTCTGGATGAAACTAACCTTTACCTCGATTTTATTAGTTCAACGTGTTGATGGTGTTATTTACAAATTACAGCGCCACCTAGTGATGAGTAGCGGCATCGTCTATATTAGTATTACACGCCATCTGTTAGAAAGCAGTGCAACTTGCGTTTAAAATGAATTCCTCATTTAGTTGGTAGATGGCGCTTAAAGTTCTTAAAGACCGTAGTTCCGCTTTCTGTCCATAAAGATAGTTGTAAATTCCATAAATACAGTTATTGTTCAGATCATTGTGACTGTCGATGATTATTCCTTCTTTGTTCATTTTTTTTTTTACCAAACACTACTACTACAAACCTTTTTTTTACAACTAAAAACGTTGCGAGACTAGGATTTTGCCCCGTGTCGTGGATGCGTTGACAAACATAATTATAAACTCACATACACAAACGCCTAGACCCAGAACAACTACTTGTAGATCATACAAATATTTTCTCCGTGCGGGAATCGAACCCGCGACACGCAGCGCAGCAGTCCAATCGCTTAGCCACTGCACTAACCGTGCCGTCAACCTCAACTTGTCGTCATATTGGTGTTAAGTTCATTGGATTTTAACCACAGATATCTTAAAGAAGGAGATATGGCGTGGAGTTTAAAATGTATAGAAAACCAGTGAAGCCGCAACAGCCCCACCATAACGATAATATTGCATATGTAGTTCTATCAAAACAATACTACGAACAAGTGCACACACGCGCCATCGATAACTCAGTCATTTAAATATAAACCTTATTCTTAAAACCACAGCGTACTCTTTTTCCGTGTAACTTACTCACACTAACAATTATCATTGTGTGTTGTCGCGACACACGGGGGGCGGTACTACTCCCGCTCAAATACCACGGACGCACCACGCGACATTACGGCTTGATGAGGTATCGTTATGTCAGCTTTACATTGCTGGTCTAGTCACTCAGTGATAATGTGAAATCGTTGTAAAAGAGCAATGTATTTAATGAAAAACAATACAGTCGGAGTAATAAAGGAAACAAAAATGAAGTAGTCCAAGTCAATTTCTGGACAAAACGCTCAGGACCAGGTTTCAACGACACGCCCCCTTACCACTTCTCCTGTTTTTAATATTTCTGTGATTTTAACAGTTTTCTAGCTTGTTTGTATTGAGTGGTGATTAACAATTTCTGCGATAGATGGCGCCAATAGTAGGCATTTGTAATCAATTTGCAATCAATCATATTAGTTGTTTATTCTTTTCACCAAATGAGAAACTTAGCCGGGTAGTAATCACCAACCAAGCTCCACTGAACGAACTTAATTCGAAAAACGATCGAACTATTTGAAGTATTTTATAAGCTACAAATATCTCACAAAAAGTAGCCATTCTTCTTGTTACTTTTTTATCTGGCAGGGTTGATAATAAAAATACTATTGATTTAATACGTTACGTATATTTTTAGCATTATAACATTCATTTTCTTTTTAAATAATTTATTAATAATTAGTCGCAACAAATATTCACTGTTTTACAGTTTGATTTACAATTGATTAATAGCCTGTACTTAAAAGTAACATAAACATCGTAGAAATTAGGCACCTTAGGGTCAATCAGCACCAAGACACGACGCTGCGCGCACTTTTCACTAGAGCTACTTAAAATCTTACTTTATTTACTACTTACGAAAAGATACACCTTTCCAGTATCGAACTACGAGTACATCGCCACGTCGCGTCGCGTCTAGGTGTGTACTGACCTTTTGTCGTATACATTGAAATGCAAAATTTATGATATCATAACCAATGTTAAGTATTATTTTAAATGCTATTGGTATTAAAAAAAAAAAAAAATTGGTAGATAAGTATAATTATTCAAATTAGATTGAGAATAAGATATTTTTAACTTTGTGTATATTACACGAAGGTAGGTACAAAAATCCATAGCAATGACTATGCATGTAAATATGTACAAAATATTATTTACAAAAATCCCTAATAATGTAAGTAAAAAATAACTTTATTAATATTTTAAATTCTGGCGGACCAGCACCAAAACTTGACGATATTTGTTTAGTTGTCCCACTGATAGCGATTACCAAGTAAAAGCGAGCAACTAAGGGCGACCACATACATCAGTTTTCCTGATCAGGAATCCTGATCCGTTTTTCGAAATTTGTACGGACCCAGTTATCGAATGTGAGCAAGACAAAAAATACACACACATTCGTCTGAATTCACTGCGTTCGGATGGAAAACGGATCAGGATTCCTGATATAGAAAACTGATGTATGTGGACGAGACGAGAGGTGGCCAGCAGCGAGCAGTTTGTTGTTCCAATAGTTTTGTCCTTCGTCACTGAGCTATTAGACTATTGTCATTTGGTAAACAAGTCTCCTTACCATAAGAGTTTGTCTCTTCCTCGCCAGCGGTGGGTCAACTACCATAACAGCTACAAATTGTTTTTGTAGTTGACATTGTTTTGCTGTTGAAAAAAAAATCACAGAGAAAGAAGAGTATGAATAAATGAATCGTCGCCTACATAACTTCTTCAATTTCAACTACCTTCATATTAACAAATTAGTCTTCACGACTAAAATTCTAATCAATTCTGATAAAAATACCTATGTTATTCAATAGCTTTTATCAATGTAGAGTTTGTACATTTAAATTTGCTGCACCACATTTCATTTTAGAAGCTAAAGTATTGATTATCATACTATAATTTAAGATAGGATAAATAATTCAAGCCCTTTTATTCGGCCGCAGTGAGATGAATGCACTCTATTGACTAATTTTAACATGTACATCATTATAAAAAATAAGACTATGTACAGTTCGAATTACTTACCTATTAAAGAAGGTTAGACTAGATCAATACTAGCAAGTGCCATCTTGCCTATCTTCTAACTTAACCATATCGCCAATACGTGAAATTAATGTGCCTCGTATAAATGAAGACAACTAATTTGACGTGGACGCAACTTTTAAAAATTGCGTGTCTCTAAGATTTTGAATTATATGTGGAATTTTGCTTTACACGTCGGGGACCTTGTTATTTTCCTTTTTTGTTAAAATCTTATTCTGATATACATCTGAACGTGGTGATAAGAACGAACTATTTTTTTAGTTTGTCATATTTTTTTTTACTGATTTTTTTTTTATAAAGAAAAAAGGAAATGTTAAGAGCACGTAGTAATAAGGCCTAGATTTTTCGTAAAAAAAAAAACATTATCCACGATGAAAGTAGTGGAATACGTTTGTATGGAGAAAAGCCCAATGGAATCCCCTCTAAAAATACGGGCGGTGACCCTCAGCAATATGTTCAACATTCTTTCTTCGTCCTCTTTCGAACAAGAAATGTTGAAAATATTTTGATCAGGTTACAATTTGTCACTGATATACAAATTGCAAAAAACACAAGAAAAGTTTAATTTCGCGGGCTTCCATGGAGGAATCGCCTTAACACAGACAGTAAGGTTCACAAGTCAAAAAGCTTGACTTCCACTAAGACTTTTTTTTTGTTATCGGGGGGAAACCTTGTATGGCACCCGGTTTTTGGGGATAAGACACTCCCCTAGTGTGGGATTTGTGTCTCACTAAAACCACCCCGGTTGATCAGCAATCAATCCCGGTTTTTCCAAGAAAAACCGGTTCTCAATTTCCTACGTAGACACGCCACTAAAATGTTGCTACTATAAAACTGTTTTATCGTGCATTGGCACATCAGTGTGTTGAACTACATTTTCTTCGTCGTCTTCTGTCGCTAGATGTCGCTCAATGAATCCTGATATACAGTTCAGCCAGCCATGTCTGTACATTATCTTTATTACTCGTTTGCGAAACACCACCAGTAGTAGAAATATTAAGATCCCTTGTAGAGTGTTGAATATGTCCAGTATAGTCCTGAAAATCGAGAGTAGCGTTAATTTTTAGCCGAAGTACGTTTTTTTCTTAAAATATGAACTATGACCGCTTTAACACCAGGTGAAAGCTAATAGCATAATTATATTATTTTTAATTGCATAAGAATAAGTTAAATGTTTTTTTTTATTTTGAAAGTTAAACAACACATTTAGGGTGCATTTCAACGACATAGTTTTGCTACTGAACGCTAGATGGCGTTACTGTAGTTTTACTGTTACAATTATAATGTTACGGGTAATGGAATGTTAGGGTCATTAACTCCGACACGCAGCGTGACTTGGCAATACTGGAGTTATACATAATTATCTCAAAATCTAATTAATTTGTTAATTTTAAGGTGTATCTTTTCGAGTACTACCTAAATAAAATTAAATTCTGAGTCTAATGTAATGTGCGCACAGACGAATCTCGTCTGGATTTGACCCCTAATGTTCTTGCTTATTGTAGTGAAATAATGTGCCTGATAACAAGAACAGCTGCATTTTGTACTCATTTAGATAAAGCTAAAATGTAACCTACACTAACTTAGCCATTTTAAAAGACTGTACATAATTATAATTTAAAAATAATATCGAGCACAAAGCGGACATTTCATTTTATTCTGCATAATTTAGGTGAAGTTTGTTGAGTTTGGTTACCTAGTTTAGGCAAATATTTGGCCTTCTTATCTACCCACAGAACAATTTTGATACTAGCTATCGTATATGTGCAATTAATTACTCAGATAAGTTGTGAGTCATGTACAGGACGCTAGCACATCAACCTGCACCATGTTTTCAACTTTCACAGTTTCTTTAATATCTTGACTTTATCATAGTTTTCTTCTAGGCAAACGTGCTTCATCGTCGACCACATCTTCGCTTGCCAGGCGAGATAGAGGTCAAACGCAAACCTTTATTTAAATAAAAAAATAGAAAGACGAAACGAAAATATCTGGCTTGCTTTCTATTAGAGAGAGAGAGACAGAAAAACATGTGCACGCCGCAATACGACAAGAGTCACGAGGAACGGGGGTTGAGGTACGGGGCGCGGGGTGCAGGCGTGAGGTGCGGGGCGAGGCAAAAAAGTGTCGTGCCGACTTTTCGTAAGAATTTTTCCGTCTAGCCCCCTTTCTCAACGCGCGATATAAAGGTACTTCGTGCCAAAAAAAAAACAAAAAAAAAAGATTTAGTACACAAGCCTTTTTAAAAGATTGTGGTACCTAGGTTGACGTGCTGGCAACTATGTATGTAACATACGATAACTCTATACTCTATACTTTTTTGTTCTCTGGCCGCCCCCTTTTTTTCAGTACGTAACTTCTTTTTATAAATAACTGCGCTGTTTAAACAAAACTTGCCATAACACACATTAGTCATACTTTAAACGAGTTCTAGGTAAGTATTACAACAAAATGTGTAAGTACAGCTATCTTTTAAATTCAATATTTTCTATATGCATGCGTCTATAATGTAACGTTACAAATTCGGGCGTTACATAAGTGAGGGAGAAGAACCGAGCATTACAAGTTGCGCATCTCTTATTGATATAGAATAGAATAGAATAGAATATACTTTATTGTACACCAAAATTTTTTTTTTTTTTTTTTTAATGTAACGTAATATTTGTAATGTAACGCTCTAAGTGCAATGTTACATTACATGCGAGTTTTCCTGGTGAAGGAATAAACAAAATATTAGGTAAGTCGTGAGTTTCAGCAGTCAATACGAGGGTAGACACGGAATTAGGTATAACAAAATAATGTACGTACCATATAATATGTTTTTCTACTAAAGATCCAATCATTTCGAAAACCCATGGAAGTCCCATCAAGATTATAAGTCGCACAGTCATTACAAACCTGAAAAAAAGCAAATAAGTCTTAATTCTGTAATAAAAATATAAAGTATATATGACGTTGTCTTTCTATATTACCATCTTGTGCCATTGGGTAAATATCCCACGGAAACTTCATACCGGGATAGGAACTATTATTTTTGTTAATCCAGGTTATAAACTATCTAAGTACCGTACTAGGTAAGTTCAGAAGTTTTTGTGTAACAACATCCATCCATCCTCACAAACTTTTACATTAATAGTAAGTAGTAAGGTTTATATTTACTTGAATTTCAGCGCTCTTATATGACTTGAAGAGAACGAAAGACGCCATATTAGCAAAGATGTGTAGATAAATATGCAAATATTCGCAGCCAGGAGAATTGAAATGATGCTGTACATGTAGTACCACTGCTGGTGTTTATCTGAAATTGTAATTTTTCATTTTAGTTACAATTTACTACCTAAATTCAGCCATTAAAACGTAGTCAATATTTTTAAGTATTTTTGTAGGTACGTTTTATAATAATGTAGTAATCCTCAGAGTAAACGTGTTTTCTGAGCATTATGAAAATATTAAAAATGAAAGTCCCGGAATGGCTATTACCAACAACCCATATTTACTTCACTTGTTATCTAAAACCGATAACAAAAAATAATCTAGTCGCCATATACATTCGCAGGTCGGTCAGTGTATTATTTTCAACATTTTTTTTACTTTGCATCCAGAATTAAAAATGCTCCAAGTTATAAATCCACAAAATCTGACTATAATCAAATAGAGTATCTTCAATCAAATTGACTTAAAAAATAACTTACCAAAGAACCAGCAGTGATTGAGCCCAATCCCTGGCTTCTTATGGTGTCCTGGGTGAAAGTTAACGATTGCCATAATTACGGTGAGGACAGTCGGGCATCCCCACGCATATATCATGTACCACTTGAACTCCCTCCAGCCATAGTCCAAAGTAGCTGGTCGTCTGTAAAGTAACATTTTCATTTATCCAATCAGATCTCAAAACAGATTAAATACCGGGAAAATAATTGCTCAAGAAGTTTAATGCAGAACAGATTAAAATTACCTTATGGTACGATTCCACCGAAACAGAGTGTGACTTTTGTACGCGCACATTTTTTTTAATGTTCACGCACAATATTTTCGACTTTTCTAGAGTGAATCCACCAAACCGAGCATTCGTGTCACATGTGGCGGAATCGTATCAAGAGACAAGTCGTTTCGAACATATTTATAAATCTTAACTGTTATTCTGTCAAACAGTCCTCATCATCTACTAGCCTTTTCCCAACTATATTGGGGTCCGCTTCCAGTCAAACCAGACTCAGCTGAATATCAGTATTTTACATGGAGCGGCTGCCTATCGGACCACAACCCAGTAACTGGGTAATACGATACCCCATGGTAAGACTGGTTGTCAGACTTGTCAAACAGTCCTAATAAATAAAATATATAGAATTTATAATAAATGAATCTTACCTTGTATTTAAAAGGACCTGAACTGCTATTGCGTTTGACCAGAAGAAAGCAGCTATCAAAAAGAAATAAGCTAGGAATCCTGTAAATCAAGAAACAGAAGAATCATGTTACGATGTGATAAGAGGTATCAATTGTTATAGTCGAAACAGCGTTATCAGCAGAACTAGATGATGATTTTAGAATTCGTATCATTTTCGTTCCACTACAGGACAAAGGCTTCTATGGTTTAAGTGTCTGGAAACAAATTGGGGTGAGAATTCATCTCTCTCTGGGTGAAGCGGAAGGGGCCATCTATACTCGTACTGAATAAAACCCGAAACTGTTCCTTCAATTGCTCTTTCCATTCCGGGGCCATTTATCTGCTACCATAGTTGGCATTTGGCCATATATAACCTCTTTGAGGTGCGCATACCCTCGCCAGCTCGGGCCTGTTCATTATCGGACGGTGAGCTACCCGTTGCCCTTCCGCAAGTCTGACACCCATTGTAATGGACTAAGTATATTCGATTGTCATGCAACAGATACTCGTCTCACTTTGACTTGCATATTTTTGTAAAACTACATAAATATTTTAAAATACTTTCACTAACAATAAAACGATATTTTAGTTCTTACCTCTAACGGCACACCATCCCATGTCATAGTATGTCATAAGTTTCATTATGATAAGTATTAAAAGACCAATGCCAAGACTGATACAGAAGTTTATAATACTCTTTCCTTGTACATCTCTGAAAGAAAAAAGAATTATATCACTTGATCCGTAACTCTTTTTCCTGAAGCTTTCAGTAATCTGTGCTTTCAGGGTGAGAGCAATGAAAAACTATAGGGAGCAAACACGAGAAGACAAAGTTTTTTCAAAAACAGTCTCAAATCGGATTGAATAGAGTTAACTATTTTAGGATTAGATAATCTAGAAGCGTACGGACTGGGCAAGTAAAGCGACGAGCGACTAGAGGAAAACTAAAAAAGTTTTTATTTTTCAACAAAACATTTTCAAGACTGATTGTCCTGCCTAAAGTATGGATATATTTAATTCTTTATATAGGCGCCATGACGACTTGTCCCTACAATTGCAAAGGGTAGTTTATTCATACACGGTTCAGACAAGATGCGAGTTCGATTCCCGTAAGGTACAACATTTGTTTTGTTTGTATATGTGACTTTAAATGTTTGTAAATGCACCCAGGAAACAAGAGAAATTCGAAAATGTTTAGGGCATAGTTATAAAATGTAATGGATGACTGACCTTAGTTCCGGTAGTAAACCATAAATAAGGGCTGTAGCCGTAAGAAATATAACTGATATGATCATAGTGTAGCCCAAAATTCTATCGTCTATGATTTCTACCTCTTCGGCAGCACAAACTATGGCCACCGGCCTGGTATGACTTAAATTTACATCTTTTATTATTGTAAAGTTTCCCAAACAGTACCTGTAAAAGACAGAAAAGTATATTATATACCCTAACAAACAAACATAAATATAAAGTTAGGTTACGCAGTAGTTTGTTCAGAGGAAATGCGAATGAAAGACTTTTGAAAATTAGGTATTTGAAGAATCTATTGTTGACAAAGGAATATTCGTCTTGATGTTTAACTCTGGCATATTTCCTCCTCCACTATTAGATATATTTAAAATATATTTTGTGAACTGAATAAGAAGGATATAATATACTATGTAGGTACCTATGTTTTTTTTTCATTAATAGTTGTCTTTGCACACTAAGCTTCTTTTCACAAAATATAGAGGCATAGAAAAAGTAAATGATTTATTATTCTGTAAAAAATCATTACAGTATGACCAATATCCACAAAGAAAACATATCCTCCCTGCAACAGAAGTATTCTCATGTAATGTAACGTATTATACAACGTGTAACGTTAATAGCGCAAAACCTCTCGTGGGGTAACCCAGCCCTTGTTACTGAACACGTTTTGCGAATTTCCAAAAGTCTTGGAACATATATTGTTCAGTAACATGGGCTGAGTTACCCTACGAGAGATTTTGCGCTATTAACGTTACACGTTGTTTATACAAATTTTGATTTTGAGCATTACATTACAATAAAATCTGACCGACTGACAAACATTCGCGGGTAATGTAACATATAGGGGCCTCTAGCCTACAACCACCGCCAGAATCCAATTTACACTATAGCAACACTAAGTAGAAACGATAACTGTTAATAGTGACCTCTAGCGGTGAGTAGCTGGACTCAAGGTTGACTTCCAGATAGATTATACATAAATCATGACAGAAAACTATTTTTGAATTTACTTTTCTCAGTTTAATGTTTCGTCAGCTTAATTTTTTTTGTTGTAAAGGTCGTGATTTTCGACGTTAAACAAATAATTGAGCGAATACTGAACAGTTGCAATACTTGCAACTCAAGTTGTAAATATTTTGTTATATCCTGTGAGGAAGTGGAGTTTTGCTGATAAATTTAATTTAAATAGGTCTATATCCTATATTATAATAGTAGTTTATGTAACTGGTACATAATGAAGGGTATTATACACGAGTGTGAGTTTAAAAAACGAGTGAAGCGAGTTTTTTAATAGTATCACACGAGTGGTATAATACCTAGTTATGTACAGTTACATATACTACTTTATCTACTCTCATTGAACACGAACATGTCAAATAAAAGATAAAAATTAATAAACAATAATATTCATCCACCGAAATACAAACGTCAAAATTCCAACATTCCCATTTAAAGCGCGCGCAGCCACAGATGAAAAATGAAATAGATGTAGTAATCTGTATCATAATGAAAAAAAAAATATAACATTGTTTTGTTAGGGAAACAGTGTTATAATTTAATTTTTTAATTTCATTACGATACTCTATGGTATAAAGTTTGTCATTATAAACTCGTTTTGAGTTTTGTATTTCGAATTTTACGATATGAGAGTAGATAAAATATACTTACGTGTTAGGTTCAAATGTTTCATCAAAATCATCTCCTAGATGTAATTTAAGTTCATCGGCGTCATTAACATAATAACTATTTAAAAATCTTAACGTCTGGTTACAGGGCAAAGTTAATGGTTTTGTGACATTTGATTTTGGTTCCCAACACACATCTCTTTTCATAAGAACTGCTTGTCCTTCAGGGCAACACTTTGTACTGGCCAAAACATAGCTGTTGAGTATTAACAAAAATATAACAAATATTAAACACATTTTTGAAACCTTAGCTCACTTTATAAACTGAAACGTTTTTTGCAAAACTTTTTCACTTCCTCAACACACTGAAATACACTATTTATCGAAAAATCTAACGTGTTATCGAACACTTTTTAACGATAATAATCACTGTTTATCAGAAAATGTAAAAAATGTTTATCGAAAATCGAAAAATAAAATGCTGTTGCTACGCAACCACCGTTGTGGCGTGCGCACTCGCGGAATCATCGGATACAAAATGAGCAGCGGTGGCGGCGTAATGCTTAGTCTTACTACTGACGTCTGACTCGCCGCCCGACCATGGATCATGCCCAGGTCGACGGCACGTTGTGTTCCACTCACGCCTCAAAGAGCTGTCAGCAATCTGACGGGGACTAAGAGGGCCAAAGCCTGCCGGGGTCCCGTCGCGGGACTGTCTCATCACGTAACCGCGACCCCGGAACGTAAAGGGCTATTGTAGGTTCATCGTGGATTTTAGTCAGTCAAGTCTGATAGTCCATTCCGTCCCACCTTGGGCGGGGGGACTCATTTGATGATTTTACCACGATAAAAAACCTTCCCTTCGCCCCCACGTTTTGAGTAGCCCCCTATCTCAGCCCTGTAGGGTTATAATCTATTAATTATTATCGTGATAAAATGATCTATCGATTCCTCCCAGGGCGGGATGGAAGGGACTGTTGGACTGGTACTGACGTAAATCCACATTTATCTTTCAATAGCCCTTTACGTTCCAGGGTCTCGGTTACCTGATGCGACAAACCCGCGACCCCGGCAGGGCGAGGAATGGGTAGAAGGGGTGTTGAAATTAAAAAGAAGAAAAGCCATAAATATTGCCCATGAAAGCAAAGCGCTAACTCTCAATTAATTGAAAATATTACTTTTTTTTTCCAGCTATTAAATATGTTGAAGTTTTATGCAAGATTCGAAATCAGTGATGAAACTGGGGACCCGATGACTGATCGAGATATGACCTTACAACACTATTCCAGGATTACTTCACTGCAGGTAAAGGATTTAGAACTTAGAACATATTGTTATAAGTACCTTTTTCTTTTCGGCCCAATTCATCGGGCCTTTTTGTTCTTTACCGATTATACGAGTATCTATTCTATTGCTTGTGCAATAGAATTCAATTTTACGAATTTCACCGCAATGCATATTAGGATGTTACTGTACTGTAAAGTGGCCTTTATAGACCCGAAGAGTGGAACGAAAGGGACTGTCGGACTTGACTGATTTCCTTCAATTGCCCTCCGCGTTTCAGGGCCGCGGTAGCCTGTAAGACAGACCCTCGATCCCAAGTGATGTAATTATAATCATGTATATTTTCTTTTAGAAAGCAGCGTTTTCTAAATTCCCTGATCTTCGTTTATTCGCACTTGCAAATGTAGCGAGCGTGGACACCAGGGAATCCTTGCAAAAACATTTCGGAAACTTAAGGTTAGTATTAATCATTATTACGATTTTATATTTATTTGATTCAAGTTTAAACTTCTTACTGCCTACAATAAGTTAAACAAGTCTAAAAAGTGTAATTCCAAAACGGCCCTTGTATCAACGTCAATTGCCGTTAATTGGTAACAGTTTTTTTTATAATCAGTTTTTTTTGATTTTCATGTTGTAAGATGGACAATGTTTTGGGGTGTTATAAGTTCGCCACAAAAATAATTCCCGAAATTAAGCCATTTTTTTTAATTAGGATTATTGTACAGACGCCAGCACATCAAGCTACCACAATCTGTCAGATTTCTATAATAGAATTTCAACCTTATCACAAGAGTAGAAGGTTAATGTTTGATTGGTAAAATCTGACAGATTTCGTCACATTTTTTCCGCAACTGTATAGCAGAACAATTAAATTATAAAATCCAGCACAAAACTACCGAAAACGAGGACACAATGTGGAATCTAAACTGAAAGTACTAGGAGAACAGGAGTCAAGATCAAAACATTTTTTCAAGGGGATTAATTTTTGTGGTGAACTTACAACAACCCAATGTTTTATAAAGCTTTATGTATAAAAATAAAAAATAACCTTGTTATCTTTTCTTTTAGTGAAAATGCTTTGCGAGCAATAGCTACATACTTAAATCTGGTACCACCAGAGGGTAAAGAAAATGAAGCACCATTTCATCGAGTAGACAAAGCCTTCCTCAAAGAATTATTGGTAAGACTTGACCATTTCATTTACCACGATATACAAAACGTTTAACGTTAATAGCGCAAAACCTCTCGTGGGGTAACTTAGCCCATGTTACTGAACGATGTTTGTTCCCAGACTTTTGGAAATTCGCAAAATAAAAATTTTGCTTTTTCATACAAAAGGAGAAGTTGGTCGAGCACATTTGTATGAAAAACCATTCCTAGAACAAACATTGTTTAGTAACATGGGCTGAGTTACCCCACGAGATGGTTTGCGCTATTAACGTTACACGTTGTATAATGATCCCGACCGATTTCGGTCATAGTGACTTGGATCTGCCTATTGAGAGCATCGCTGGTGTGCCCTCTGAGGGGGTATTACAACGTCTTAAAACCAGGCTTATTCCAGCGAGTGAAAGTGACAGAGCTATACAAGTCGTCTAGCGGCATCTCGTTTACTCACTGGAACAAGCCTGGTTTTAAGACGTTGTAATATCCCCCGTGACTGATATAGCCAATTTTTGCAGTGAAAGTGTGTTGGTTAGTCTTTAGTTACCACGATAAGGGTCAACAGGTCGAACTGTTACTTGAAAGTGCAAATAATTCAAGAATATTTCATTATCGTTATTATCTTGTTTATGTTATTTTCGTATAAATATTGTTTATTTAAGAGCGAATAGGTGAGCTTGCGCATAATGACGCGATCCGTGCAATTTGCAATTTCTACTAAAATGAAAATGTTCTTCAGAGGCACTACTTAGTATGAGTTCCTGACGTAAAAATTTTGAATTTACAATTTAAATTCATAATATAAGTACGTGAATAATGTGAATACTGTGATTTTAAAACTTTAATAACTCGTATCTTTATAATATTAACTGAATGTCAAAGGTTTATTTGCCTTACCTATATGTTTTTCTAGAAATACTGATTGTCTTTTCACGAATTAATATTGAACCAAGCGTATTTCATTTACGTTTACGTGACACATTTGTGCTAGCGCCTCAAAACTTTGAGATTTTTTTTTTGGTCGTATAAAACTGATTTACCTTTTCTTTTTCACCAGATTTCACGTCATGAGCGTCGCATATCTCAGCTTGAAGAACTTAACTCCATGCCTCTATACCCGACAGAGGAAGTTATATGGGATGAAAACGTAGTACCAACAGAAATCTACAGCGGAGAGAATTGCCTAGCACTGCCCAAACTGAACTTACAGTTCCTTACTTTGCACGATTATTTACTTCGAAATTTTAACCTGTTTCGATTGGAAAGTACATGTAAGTTTCTTAAGTTTTTCTAAAGGTAACTTCTCACGGCGCACGATATTGCGAGCCGTGCAAAGAATCGCGTGCGCCCGTGCTCCGGATCGGACGCACCAGTCCAAGTCGCGCTTATCGTCTTGCGTCTGCGATGAGCGGGAGAAACATCAACACGAAATTAATGTAGTTTAAAAAAAATGTAGTTTTAGGATTTACTATAACTCAATATTTTAAATTTTTTAAATGAATGTTCGTGTAAAGAATTAAATTATAAACAAATTCACTTTGTTACAGATGAAATCCGTCAAGATATTGAAGATGCCGTATATCGATTAGCTCCATGGTGCGTATTTTTCTAGAGAGTCTGTACTAATGCTCACTTCACAACGCGTACCGTATGAGAGACACAAACGTATACTGTCATGTATTTTGTTATTTAATTTTTAATTTTAATTTTGGATTTAATATAATGACCACCATAAAATGCTTTGATACCCTTAGCTACTACACTTCAAATTGTATTCGAACACCAAATATAGTAAATGATCACCAAATCTATACTGAATGTGCACCAAATCTAAAACTCGCTTTAGCAAGATTTCAGGGACACCTTGAAGTTCTGTTTGGTTAGGTTCCTTTAAACCTTGTACACAGAAATAGAAGCCCCGCGGAGCGGGGCTTCGTCGACCCTGCTTAGGTAGATTTTTTTTATTACACCTCGTTATGACATATTTTAATGAACATATTTTGGTGCACATTCAGTATATTTGGTGGAACACAGGCAATTTTGGTGATCATTTACTACTTTTGGGTTGACAATGATTTATTTGGAGTCATTTTGATTAAATAGGATAGCGAAATGATAAAACTTTGGTTATAATTTTACATTAAAATGCGGGTTTCATTTTGGTGATCATTTACTATTTTTGTCTGTTATATGTTACTATATCTGGTGGTAAGTTAAACATAAGCCTTTAATTTTCAACAGGCGTGCAGAAGACAACAGCGTATATTTCGGTGGTTGGGCCCGTATGGCTCACCCTATAACCAGCTTCGCGGTTGTGGAGGTAGCCAAACCCAACATTGGGGAAAAGGCCCCATCCTGCGTACGCGCCGATGTGACAGTCACGCTCAGCGTGAGGAACGAAATCAAACATGAGTGGGAAAGTTTGAGGAAGCACGATGTTTGCTTTTTGGTCACAGTAAGACCAACACAGGGCATAGGTAAGTAAGAAAAGAATATTTAAAAACTTTTTTAAAGAATGAAATCGACTTATAGCAACTGCCGTTGATTTGCCGTCATTTATTGAAGAGTTACTTCGATTTCTCCAAGATCTTGTCATCAGATCCTGACCGGATTACCATGAGACCATCTGTGAAGAATATCCTTTCAAACAAAAGAAGAATTCGCCAAATCGGTCCAAGCGTCATAGAGAAATCAAGGAACATACAAAAAAAAAAGATTCAGACGAATTGAGAACCTCCTTCTTTTTCCGAAGTCGATTAAAAAAAAACTAGCACAGCAACAGTCTCGACTTCCAATTTCTTTTTTTTTACCAGGTACTAAGTATGATTATCGAAAGAGCATGGTGGAGCAGGCAGGCATAGTGTATGTTAGAGGGTGTGAGGTGGAAGGTATGCTGGACGCTTCTGGCAGAGTGATTGAAGAGGGACCGGAACCAAGACCAGAGCTTGACGGAGATGCGCGGACTTTCCGCCTTCTGCTCGACCCTAATCAATACAGACTTGATTTAGATCACGCGAGCAAAGGAAATGAGGTGAGTTCTTATAATAACGTCTTATTATGCAGAACATTAGTTTAAACAATGGGTGTATTCAAACCCATAATTACTTTGCCGTAAATGATCCTGCAGGGCGGGAGGGACTGTCAGACTCGTACTGACTAAGATCCACGGTGTCCTTCAATAGCCCTTTATTTTCCGGGGTCACAGTAATGAGATAAGTCCCGCGACTCCGGCAGGCTTTAGCCCTCTGAGAGGGGGCCCTGACATTTTGCTGACGCTCTTTGAGGCGCGTTTTACGAGAGTTGGCGTCCCTCCAACGTTTGTCACTAGAGAAAAACGCCAGTGGGAAAGGGGCGTAAACAGAGAGAAAATCTATAAAAATAATTAAGGTTGCATTTTTTTATGTTTGGGTCGCAAATCGAGGAATCGATTATTAACACGTCCCTCGTTTAACCAAACATTCTATATATTTTTCATTTGCAACGTTTTCTAAACAGGAGCATTGGGAACGTCAATATGTTTCGGGCGCTGAAAATAGAATCATTATGTTTTCAAAGCATTTAATGGATCCGGTATTTGCTAAAAGTCACGTAGACACGTACCTACGTTTGAAAGAATTTCCAATAAATACAATGGATCATTACTTCAGGTCTTTCATTACAACATGATTGTTTGCAAAAGTTCTAGGAATAGTACGTTCATATTTTTTATTTTGGACGTCTGTTCTATCCCACTGCTGTGAGCATAAGCCTCCCCCTTAGATCGCCATGTCGAACGATCATTCGCCACTTAGGGGAACAGGGTATAAGACGGGGACGCGATACGCGTATAATGGGAACATACACCCTTTAAGGCTGCATACTTAACACAACACTATGTCATTTGCAAGCCATTTACAAATAGCGTCCTGTTAGCGCTTGTGCTACGTTAAAGGCCTATTCAGACCTAAGCGGTATTCGCTACCGTCTGCGGCAGAGAAAACCCAGCGGGTATCCGGTAATATTACTGTTCACACCAAAACGGATTTCGCTATTCTTGTGGGTAGAATAACGCGCGGTATGTATGTACCTCTACCCACAGCGGCAGCAAATATCGCTCAGGTCGCTCTAGCCACGGTACTTGATACTAAATACCTGAGCGAAACCCGCGCGGTATGCACCTCTACCCACAGCGGCAGCGAATATCGCTCAGGTCTGAATAGGCCTTAATATTGTGTTAAGTTCGCCTGCAATGTGTGATTTCCCATCATACACTGTTCCCTTACATCCATCGGTTGCCCGTGACTTTGACGATGTCGTCGATCCTCTAAATTTAAGGCCGCCCTCATATCGTCCTATATTTTGTGAGTATTGCCTTTTCCGGCTTAAACGGCACGTAGTGTTCTACGCGCTTCTCGAGGAACTGTCCCATTTATGGCCAAACGCCTCCTGTAATATATGATAAAACGCAGGCAAAATACTGAGTGATTAGATATAGGCAAATTAATTTATGTTTGAATACAGGATGTGTACGAAACCTTCAACATTGTGATGAGACGCAAACCGAAAGAGAACAACTTCAAAGCTGTGTTGGAGACGATCCGAGAGCTGATGAATACAGAATGCGTTGTTCCCGAGTGGCTCCACGATATCGTGCTCGGTTACGGAGATCCTGGCCAGGCACACTACACAAGGTATCTTACCCGGATCTGTACCAATCCTGGGGGGGTATTACAACGTCTTAAAACCAGGATTATTCCTGCGAGTGAAAGTGACAGAGCTATACAAGTCATCTAGCGCCATCTCGTTTACTCACTGGAACAAGCCTGGTTTTAAGACGTTGTAATACCCACCCTGGTCAAAGACTACATTTTTCATTTTTCGAGACCCCCTAAGTTCTGGTTTTGGTTTTATTGGATCTTATCCAGTTAAATAAAAAGAACATAAGCATTGTTGGATACGAGCAATGCAGGAAGCAACTGGATAAGTTCTAAATAATGAATTTGAGTGAGTGATTTTTCTTATTGTTGTTCGTAACCTTTTGCTCTTTGCGCCACACCAAAGTTTCTACTTTGCTATAATACCACGCCCTTATCTGGTTAAAAAAAAAAACAAAAATAAATTGACTGTGAAGGCGGACAGACGGATACACGACAGATCTTATAAGGATTCCTTTTTTTCATTAGACCGTAAGAAACCCTTAAAAGAACATTGCCCATCATTATGATTATCTCCAATTTTGTCGGTATCTGAAGCCCTCAGTCTTCACTTAATTAAACCTGCACCCCCTAAGAAAGTCTTCCCAATAGTGGTGGATGATTGATGCAAAATGAAAATCGTTATTATTACTATTATCTACTATTATTATTATTATTTTTCTCTCGATCTTTTCTGGCTGTACCTAATGATAATTTCTTTTTTTTTAGATAGATATACAATTTTTTAGACTTCGTCTGTTATATTGTGTATATTTTTATCTAAATAAATACCTACATAGTTAGAAATGCCTACTCTAGATTGAACGAAAAATCTAACAAATTTTAATTTTTTTCTAGAATGCCGAATGAGATCCCTACACTGGATTTCAATGACACTTTTTTGGATATGGAACACCTACGGAACAGCTTCCCTGGATACGAAATTAAAGTGAAGTCTGATGATCCGAGAAAACTGGTCAGACCATTCAAGTAAGTTGTATAAGTGGTTGGAATTTGTAAAAAATCGATGACTATTTTGCATCGTCATAGCCATAACTGGTTCTAATGAGGCAATTTAGTCTAGAATGACAAAGCAAGTTCGGTCTACATTTGCGATTCGTCATAAGCTGGTTTCTAAAGACGCGTGATAACACGACCACCCGCGATTTAGGAGTGCGATCCAACATGCGGACGAATATACAAACGCCTCGTAATATTATAAAATGCGTCGTGTGAACTGAGCATTTCAGGATTCTCTTGTAGTGTAGCTGGGCTCTTGAAGTTCCACATCAGGTGTTCCAGATCTTCAAAATTATTTCCTCAACAGAAAATGCTTACCACGTGGAACAATTTTTGCTACGGCACCATTTTTGTATCTTTTATAGTTTAGCTGGTCCGTTGCGGTTCTGTATCAGGCCTTCAAGTTTTCAAGATAAATTATAGCGTATGTTTTGGCTAGACTTTATACCTATACAACAAAAAAAATCATTCAAATCTGTCCAGTAGTTCCGAAGATTAGCGTGTAGAAACAAACAGACAGATTTTTTTTTGGATTCGTGCTCTATTACTGTTTCTAAACCCCCTTCAATTATAATTTTTTTAATATAGTCAATGTACAGACACAGTTTTTTTACTGTTTTATTATATGTATAGATTAATTAGATCTATTTTTTGGTTGCCCGGTTCGTTTGTTGCTATCAAACACGATCTGTTCATAGTATACACATAATATAGTCGTATTTTTGTTTTACCAAGTTGTTTGTTGCCATCAAAGGCCTTTCAAAATTTGATTTTAAGTTACTCATTTTTGTGTACGAATATAATAATGCCTAACTTAGTTATTTTAACCGCAGTTCCATATTTAACTTGTGGTTAAACTATTACGAAATGTATAATCGTATTCGTTCTTAACTAATTTGTAACATCTGGTCACTTTAGTCTATTTAAGTTGCAAACATTGTTTTACTTTTTAGAATTTTAGGGCTACTATTTAGGTGCGTTTACGGTGCGTTTTACATTGTCTGGGCTTACATTCGAAGCCATCTTGCCATTCCACATTACAAATTTTGCACTGCACATTTACCGGTTTACCGACTTGTCAGTCGTCTCGTTCTGCCACGAACGAAATCGATACTCTTTCCACACAGTGGGTCGGTGCGGTCTGGACAGCTTCCGTTGCACCATGGGAAGCTATCATAAGGCGACCATTTCCGTCGATAGCCACGACTTTGCCGCTTATCATCATTTTCATAGAACAGGGTATATTTTGACCGAAGAAATCTAATAAGTCTGATAAAAATAATATATTCTACAACTAATATGACGCCCGATACTTTTACTACTAGTACAACGCTCCATTTACAAAAACAAAAACATAAATTATTTTAATGAGAGGTTTTCTTTTTGGTGTTTAAAAAAAAAAAGTAGTTTCCAAGAACTCTATAGGTGGCGTTGAACTGACTATGTGACTAGGTGCCAAAGCAAAATCTTGGTTTAAAGTGTGCTGAGTATATGTACGAATGCTTTTTTATGGTACGTCCAGGCTTAAAATGTACGATGGCTTGTATCCATTGCGCTTTACGGCTTTCATCTTCGGGAAAAAGATGTGTGCCTTCATTTTTGCACAAATCCACGATGCACAGACTTCTCTTCTTTTTCTCTTGGGACATTTTATTTCTGGCGTGGCAAACTCATAATTTTTTTGTTATTTATTTTCAAAGTGTCATTGATGTGATGTGACCATTGAGATTTAAATTGTTGTCTATGGATGTGTACGTTTCGTTTTTTAAGATCTCAAAATTAGGTACAAGCTTAGATCAAAAAATGACGTGACGTTCCGTTCATTGTAGTCACATGCCAAGTTCAGCGCCATCTATCATTGACTAGGGAAAACATAAAAAGAAAATCCCTCATTACATTTCAGTTAAATATAATTAAAATAATTTATATTTATGTTTTTTGTAAATGGATGGTTGCACAAGTAGTAAAAGTATCGGGCGTCATTATCCTCAACATTGAAGATTGACCCTTTTAACAAGAGCTCGTATTGCAATCTTGAGCCACGTGGACTTCCGAGAAAATCATTGCAAAATATTTCGACATCCTAAATCAGAATTGCGATGTTCATTTAAGAAATCATACTATCATCTTTATTACTCATTGCATTTCTAGAAAATTATATCAAATTATAACTTACTGTCGGGTTACTCATAATTAATGTTGTAAATGGCGCCAGTTATTTTTAGTTATCTTGTTGTTTCTGTGTCTATTTATTGCTACTATTCAAATCATAGTTTGTGCTTGGTCGTTACGGCAATAAATTGTCATTTAATTCTGGTGGTTTCCGTAGTTTGGTCTACCCATAAAAACCTAATATGTTTTGAGGACCAATATACAATCGCCAGTTTAAGTACTCGTCCCTTCCGGTCCACATAGGGCGGGGGAAGGACTCATTTTATGAACAGAACCCAAAAAAAAATTGGCAGTAACATTCTACCTGATATGTACTATAATCTCATTTTTAATGACTTGTATTAACTTGTTACGACAGAGTAACCTTCGAGAATGTTCTTCGGAAGCAAAAACATGGTGAGGATGCCATGGAAGAAGATGAGCCTCGTAAGGTGATAGTCGTCGAGCCGCATGTTCAACCAAAAAGAGGACCCTACTTATCTAACGAACCCAAAAAGTAAGTATCTAATGATATCGACTAATATTGTAATGTAGACCCACGTTCTCTTATGCGCTCTTTAGGTGCTGAAGGATTTGAGCATTTACTTGTAGCAAAACATCGAGCATTCACCGTTTTTAATTTTGCCGAACTGAACAATAAGCAGAGCCGAGCATAGAGCCAAACATCGCTATGAACAACGACGATATAATACTAGACTCCGCATGCACGATTTAAGGAACAAAAAATATTCTGCCAACTCGCTGATGTACTACGTCAGCGAGGGGGACGGGGTACTGCGTTGTGATTGGCTAACTCAAGGTCTATTCTGTCTCAACGTGTGTTTACGGCCCACAGGATTGGTCGAAATGAGACGAATGTAAGACTTTTTTGCCTAATGTGTTGGCAGACATCGGTCACCTGTTATTAAGAGTCTAGTATTATATCGTCGTTATCTATGAACATTTTTCATCTTGATCTTTCTAGCGAACGATCTAGTCGATAGATGTCAAGTTTTTTTTTCTTCATAAAGATGTCAGACTTGACAGTCGCAAAAATCTTGCCAGAACATTCTTTAAAGTGCTCGCTAAAACGCTCTCGCTTGTTTTTCTGTAATGTTACATTCGGAGAAATGCTCATTACCAGTGAGAAGTCAACTTTATCAACATCTTTTCATGATACACAAGTTGATTACTTAGCAGATCTTCCGGTTTCTTTAAACAAGTTTTACCTGCACTATCAGCACCGACCTGCTTCTTTATAAAAGTACCCATAGGCACAATAACTCGGTTTTTATCGCTGTTATCAAGTTAGTATAGATAGTACCTAGTTATCGAAAAAATGCAAATAATTAATGCACCGCGTTACATTCTTATCAGCAAGCAACAAATGACCATAAGTAATCAGCGATGAGTAATCTGCAACGTTTTGAAATGTCCTAATGGAAATAATGTAAAATTAAGTGACTTAAAATGAAACTTTGCTACTTTAAATATCATTCATATCAATAAAAAAAAAATGAAACAAAAGAATTCAACGGTCATTGCTGCCTGTACAAATAAATGGACGCCAATTGAATAAACGCTTTCAATTATTGCGGTACATACTCGTACAGCCAAAAATTGTTTTTTTTTTTTAATGAGGTCAGTGTGGCTTTCGCTTTCGACTGTGGTTAGATCCATGGTCTGAAGTGAGAACTCGTGGAATGCCGTCGCTTCATTTTGCGAGGAAGTGATGCACGCCAAGGAGGTGGCCGAGCGGGAAAGAGAGAATGCTTTTCATTCTTCCCATACCAGAAGAGCAGCCGGGCATCGAAGGGCGCAAAATGATCTCCGGCCACCGTAAAGAGGGGCCTGCGGTTGACGAACATCGGGCTTAATCGTCGTCCAACCAGACAGGCTCTAACACGAGGTGCGCTTCAAGGAGAACGTGCGATAAACACATTGCACTTCGAGATAGGTTTGCCGTGAATATCGGGCCGATACCAGTTGGGGGTGCGCGCGAATGTTTCATATTATATCCCGGGGCCCCGACCAGGGGTACAAGAAGGAATAGGGGGTTTTTAGTCGGTTTGAGTCCGACATAACACTCCGCTCGCCCCAGTCGGAGTAAGTGAGGAGTTTCCCACACAAGAAAAAAGATCGGTGTCGCTATATACAACCAAGCAGTTGGAAGTACATGTAAATACGAGATAAACTTGTTGAAAGAACTCATTGAATTTGTATATTTTTGCAGTAAATACAGTAAAACCCACTGTTATCGTGCAAATGTTGTTGTTATGATAAAGTTCTTTTTTTGTCCAGGAACACGATACCGTTCACACCGACACAAGTTGAGGCTATACGGTCTGGCATGCAACCTGGATTGACGCTGGTTGTTGGACCTCCCGGGACAGGTAAGTTCAGACAATTTGATAACTTTCAAACATCGCGACGCATGCGACACGAATACCTCAGCACACATGCCCCGGGATGGGTGGACATTTATGCTCATTGCGAGCATACGCTGCACACGTTCGTCACATATGCTACCTCAGTGCCGTTTTATATAGTCCAATTTTCAATGACGAACACCGTTGTTGGGGAGATCATGTGTAGTTTGGGACGTAACAAAAATGTGTCGCCGTATACCTCAAGTTGAGACATTTCGTGTTTGCGACGTATGCCTCGTGATGTCTGTACACGGTTTTATACAAACTCATATCATGTTGATATAGCTGGTAGTCTTCAAGATATGAAAGAACAATGGACACGTCACTTCCTTTACTTGTCTGTTGACCCCAGGCCTTGCTGGTGTAAATTATGATCGTCATGTTCTGCTTCAGTTGATCTCAAGTGGTTTCAATTGAGCAGAAGTTAACAAGTCTGAGGAATAACCCAAGCATCCATTAATGAATTGATAAGGGAATGACAGAGTAAAACCCAAGTTTTTATCGACGGTTTAGAAAAAGAATACAGCAATTTGTTAATTATGTTTGAATAACTATGTTGACTTCTAGAACTGATATTATTAAAATTATTGATTATGTTCATTTATATAATTGTGTTGGTTCGATTCCTGCAAAAAACAAATATTTGCATGGCTTTCCAGGTAGCTGTTCTGGGTCTGATTGTATGTGGGCTTAAATGATTATTATTATGACAGGTAAAACCGATGTAGCTGTACAGATAATATCGAATCTGTACCACAACTTCCCGTGGCAACGCAACCTGGTTGTGACGCACAGTAACCAAGCGCTCAACCAGTTGTTCGAGAAGGTTGCCGAGTTGGATGTAGATGAACGACATCTGCTCCGTCTCGGACATGGCGAGGAAGCCCTGCAAACTGATAAGGACTTCTCAAGGTACGTAAACAAACCAGTTATTGATACAATCGTTTCATAACAAAACGTCTCTAATCCCCAAGATGTCATCTAATGGTAAGCGTCCACTGGTCCGCATCGTACGTATCGGACGCATCGCATCAAACGGATTTCTGTGTCGGCGGCGATCGGATTGCCGACGCGTGTATCAGCAATCGGATTGCCGATGCCCCCTTCATCGCTTCTACTGATCGACATTCCGTATGACGTCTTCGGTACGCATCGCATTAAGGCATTGCCGATGAGCCGTCCGTACGATGCGGATCAGTGGACGCAGTTGTATGAGTTTTCATACAAGGCAAACATAAATCCGTTACTTACGATACGTCCGATACGTGCGAAGCCGACCTGTGGACACACACTTTTAGAGTATGCCCACATTCGCCAGATATCTGTAAGGCCCAGCATCCACCAAAGCGGAGAGGAGAGGAAATGTGTTTTTAATAACAAATCATATTTCGTTATTTCCACATCTTCTCTCCGTTTAGCTTCAGTAGAAATGAATCAAGCGGAGAGGGAAGAGAGAATTTTTGGCCGCGAGCGGTGGCGCCACCTGCGCTGGACAGACAGCATTTGCCTGATTTTGATCACGCACATCTCATAGCTCCGCTCCGCTTTGGTGGTCGCCGGGCCCAAGTCCAATGTAGAAGGCTAGCCTGTTGCTTTAAAAGTCCACACACCGCGACTGCTACTTAGAAATTTCTTGTTTGAAACCCGATAACACTGTCCTGCCCAGAAATCAAGTTCTAATGGAAGACCTCAGGCTCAAAAGTAGTGTTTACAACGAATAGACCAACCCTCCTTAGCGACTTTGTCGAATATGATCATTTTGAACTGAGTAAGACATCATACATCTAGGTACTACTAGTTTTGTCTTAATTCCTAGTCTACATTACAATAGACTTTGTGTGGAAGAGCAGTGGTGGCCCAGTGGTATCGGTCCCGACTAACGAGTTGCAGGTTGTGGGTTCGAACCCCGACAGGCGCATTACTTTGTGTAATTTATTTCATCACTACTGCTCTCAAAACGGTGAAGGAAACCATCGTGAGGAAACCGGCATGTCCTAGAACCAAAAATTCCAAGACATATATGACATCTTCCAATCCGCACTGGGCTCGCGTGGTGGATTATGACCCACTCCCTCTCACAGAGAGGAGGCCTGTGTCTCAGCAGTGGGAACATTATAGGCTGATGATGATGATGATGATGATTACAATAATATCCGCCCCGGCTTCGCACGGGTGCAATGCTGATATTAAATACACTACAGAAAAACTGTGAACGTTGTATATAAAAACACAGCGGCCCGCTCCGGCTTCACCGGGGATAAATTATATAGCCTATGTGATTAAAATCGATCCAGTAGTTTTGATTTATTCATTAATGCCCGTGGCCCGCACTCGTTAAATTTGTTGTGAAACAATCCCCCTTTCCCTATACCATGAAGATTTCCTGCTATCTTTGGAATATCTAAATTCATACACTACATTTTTACTTATTTACTTTTTCATTTTTAACTATTTATTTTATTTTTACAACATATTACAGAATCACTACATAGTATAAAACAAAGTCGCTTTCTCTGTCCCTATGTCCCTATGTGCCTTTGTACGCTAAAATCTTTGAAACTACGCAACGGATTTCGATGCGGTCGAAGCTACAATTCGCAGTTAGATAAACCGGCCAAGTTTTTATGGCGAGTTCTTGTCGCTGTGACGTCACATGCTTTAAACAAATTATTTTGAAATCGTCAACGTATACGATAAGGTACAAGTGCTTAGGCAAATAACATGCATATTCCGCAAAATGCGGTTATAATGTCAACTTGAATGATGTGTATGTTAACAAAATCATTGCAATAAATTCAGTAGGAACTTGCTTGGATTTCGCTGTTGTTGCACAATGATTTTCCTGTGAAATTACATGAAGTGAAGTTTTACATCTATTAAAAGTTGCAAAACCAACATACACATGGGGTCAAATTAAAAAAAAATCATGACAACAGAATAAAACAACATGACGAACATAGATATCTAAGCAACATAAAATACAGAGTTCCTCAAGTAATCATTGATTGTACCATTCACTTATTACTACTTTTCCTTGACCTTTAAAATGACGATTTTTGTTATACCCATAATATCTGCAGAATGTCACTTACTAGCTGTTGACAAAAGTCATAAATACAAACGTCAATGGCTTGGGTGTGTATCATTATGGGAGTGGTAGAATGGCCCATTAATTCTAATGTAGCTATTGTATGTGTATTTCAAGATAAGATCATAAATACTGAATATATATGTATGTCATGTGGACTATTCATCCTAAATTTCGTACTTACTGAAAACGAGTATGTTGATGTGAAATAGGTAATTTACCTATTTATTTATAGTTATACCAACTTATCAAAAGTTCCATTTTAATTAAGTAACTGATAAGGCCTGGTTTTTACAATTAATACGGTACTGTTTTGTGCAAAAACAGTACCTAATTAATTATTTTTCTTTTAGATATCCATTCAAACGAATTTTTTTTTTTAATAAGAACCGCGACTTTTAGATAAGACTTATTTGTTATTAATTTGCCTTTAAAAATACGTCTTGTTCCTACGAACTTTAAATGAAACTATTTATAGGTAATAGGATTTTAATGTTCATTATTTACACGTCTATAAAAAATTTAACGCTAAGGAGTTGCTAACTTTTGGTCAAAATCCAGTAGATATTTAAGAAAAAGTTGTATTAGTGGGCTTCAAGAAAGCTTACGATACTGTCAACTATAGTTTTTTTAAACTACTCTTCTTAAAATGTAGTAGGCTTACATTAGATATAGAACTCGTTCATTCATTTAAAACGATGAAATCAAAAACTGTAGTTGATTTTGGAAATTATCATTTAAAGAAATACTTATCATAAAGTGTTCAACAAGGTAACATGCTAGTACCATAACTGTTTAATCTTCTTTTCTTTACCTTCATATTAAAACGACATAGGCAAACATTTAACATAATGTCAACTGCTCTCTTGCAAATTATTACACCGAAATACTATTATTAATATGAAATTAATTAACAAACGTTGTCCATTTTGTTTTTCTGTCTGAAGTTTTTTTTTAATTGGTCATATTAAGTCCTCTATCCCTCTTTAAGCAAATGAATAAGTTGTTTTCTGATCAAACGTAGTATCGTTATATGCTTTATAAATATTATAATTATACATTAACGCATGTGTCATGAAAATTCGAACCTATAGCACTTCAGTGCAGTGTAGGGTTGTTAGGTATACATGACTATAGGGGCCACCGTGCCACACTCGGTAAACCAAGCCCAGACATAAATAAAAAAAAAACTTATCAAGCCGCCAACGGTCCTTGAATTCAAGTTCTCAGAACATAAGCAAAAAAAATATTTTAGATCGCGAAACATTTTGACAAAATTTAATCTGGCGGCTGATTTTTTTAAAATAAATAATATGTTTGCCTACAATAGTGTTTGCATAATATCAAGTATTACGTAAGCAGTAGTTCATTACAAACAGTAACGGTAATTTGATAAGCACGGAAACTAAAATTTCTATTAATACCTTACTTTTAGTTCGGGTATTAAATTATATGTATAGGAAAGCATCATTTTACCTGTTATTATCACAATTAAAGGCTTGAGCACCAAAAAAAATTTCAGTATTCAATCTTCATAAAGCACTCTGATTCGAGTCTCTGTTACAAATTGAACTGGAAATAGATCTGAAGTAGTCGTTAAGATTAGAAAATTTAGTGCCGTACCCTTTAGGACCGCATCAAAGCGATGCGATGCCAATAAAAAATAAAATTTCGGTCACGGGATGTAATAAAACTGAAATATTGGCCTTAGAGGCTACGGATTTGGAACCCATACAACAAGTCAACAACAAGTCACAATTTCATATCACATATTCTTTTCCTGAAGTAAACAGCTGAACCTTTCACCCCGTGGCACCCCCTGTTGGGTAAGACGAAATCTTGCCCCACAGAGCCTTAACTTGTCGTTTCGTTTTGAATTCCCTGGCTAGAGACCCTACATAGCCAGAGAATGGTCATGTTAGCACTACATAACTCCTGAAGGTTGAACTGCGAGATACCACTCCTAAAAACCAGGTATCCTCAATGGCACGAACTAATATTTCTAAAGAATATCTTGTCACACAGTACTATTATAGGACGACCCAGGTAGCACTTGGGGTCAGACAGACCCAAAATGGAAGTCTACCCAACATAATTATGTAAAAAGTCGAGGCAGATTATGACATCAGAAAACAATATGCTATCTTAACGCTGTTTGAACTTTTTTCCCATTACACAGATATGGTCGTGTAAACTACGTGCTAGCAAAGCGTTTGGAATTACTGGAGCGTGTGGGACGGCTGCAGAGCACCCTGGACGCCGGGGAGGATGCCGGGGCCACCTGCGAGCTGGCACATCACTTCCACGTCTACCACGTGCGGCCACGCTGGGAGGCCTTCCTGGCCAAGTGTGCACAGGATCAGGTAACCAGATGAGATTTTGAAGACGGTTAAAGGAAAAAAACTTGAAGGAAAAACAATGCTAGGCATAGGGATGTATATGAATGAAACTTCATTAATGATATCATCTGATTTACTTAAAGCTTTGAATTTATTGAGAAAACTTTTATTTATTCGAGCAAATTAGTAAATTTTGCTCAATAATTTGCTAGTTTATAAATATGTTTACAATTTGAAACTTGAACTCTTAATAAAAACTGGTCCAGCATGCCGTTCAACCGGTTTCGAGATCCGGTTTTGAATTTAACAATCTACAGAACATACCTTTTGTGTTTCTATTTTTAGTTTAGAAGTATTTATAACTTTAATGGAAAGTGTTATATTTTTATGAAATTATTATATGACCAATATTGGTCTATTTGAGCAAGAAGTATGCGGTGCGACCTCTAACCAGTCCTCGAGGTAGTCGCGTCCAGGTAGTCTCGCCACCTTTTTCTCTTCCTTCCTTGCATTCTCCGGAACCCATTTTGTGGAAAATTCACGTTAAAGATTACTATATTAACTTCTAGGGCCCCAAAGCGCCCCAATGGCACAATTTTGTGCCACCAAATCCCGACCGATTTTAAACTGTATTTTTGGAAAAATAAGTCTTAAAATCGGTCAGGTTTTGGTGGCACAAAATTGTGCCACGGGGCTCGAACCTCTAGGGCATATATTTTTACAGACGAAGTCTATGGAAATTATTAGCAAAGAGTTTCCGTTCCACGAGTTCTTCGACGATGCTCCGAAGCCCCTGTTTCCTGGGAAATCTTATGAAGAGGACATGGAGGTAGCACAGAGCTGCTACAGGTAAATATAAGATTTCCTTTTCCGATGTAAAGTGGATGCGATTCCATTTAAATACCTAAACAGCCCGACCCAAAACAACTAAAATTTACAGATCATAAAAATATTTATACCGTATACAAATTGCTCAGCACACACTCGCAGAAATGTAAGTTATTCATCGTAATAAATGTGAAATTCTCACTAAATCCCCAATGTAGCGTGAAACACTAAACAGAAGAGAATGACGTCTACGACGAAATTTTTCAATGTTTAGTATTTACAATCATAGATGTTACGTCACGAGCTGACGCTATGACATAAACAAGCGTTTAGGTGCAAATTTTTGAAAAACAAATAATTTTTTTATTATTTTAACAAAACCCTTTTTTAATACTTAATTGTTTTGTTCTCTGCTGAAATTAGATTTTTTTGGCATAGTATAGACCTGTCAAAATTTGTCATCATGCTTAATCTAGGTGAACAATACGCCTTTTTTAAAGCCTGATTTGTCCCACTCCTGGACAGGCCTCCTTCCACTTCTCGCGAGCCCGTACCTCTTTGCAGTACTAACGAAACTGTATTGCATCTGTCTGAACGCATTTCTGAATTAAAAAAAAAACATTTTCTTTATTTATCTTACTACCCACCGCCAGTGAATCATTGAAATCTGTAAAAACAAGATGCTTAAAATAATTCAGTTGCGTCTTTGGGAACTCCCAAATACTCGTGAGCCAATATAATTATGTTATTTTTACGACTGGCAAGCATTGGGAATTTCACCACGTGGCCCCTTGCGAATGCGCCCTATTTGTATAGCATTTATTAGAAATTTTACTACATCCAACAATAATAAAAATAAAAAAAATGTATAAATTTATCTCGTCTTCGTAAGCGTGATGTATTATGTAACTGAAATGAATGAATCTCAAGTCTTAGGTTGAAATTTAGGCCTAAATCAAGAATTTGATAGAGTTTTATTTCATGTAGGTAGGGCAAAACCAGGTAATACGCCTTAGTTGACAAAACGCCCCGTCTTTCAAGCACCCAAACTTACTGCTCGGAACAACGCGGGGACATTCGAAACCTGGAACCACGTGGCTCAGGCTGAGAGCCATGTTGTACGCCAGCAACCCTCTCTTGTTGGGCGTTTTATCAACTAGAGCGTATTACCTAGTTTTACGCTATCTCATTTCATTTATTCGATAGAATTTTATTTAATTGATAAATGAAACCCACAGGTACATCGACCACATATTCGAGGAGCTGGAAGAGTTCCGTGCTTTCGAACTTCTACGGTCAGGGCTGGACAGATCTAAGTACTTGTTGGTAAAGGAGGCGAAGATCATTGCCATGACCTGTACCCATGCAGCGCTCAAGAGATCTGAACTAGTACAAATGGGTAAGTTTTCTTTCTAGGGTACAACCAGGTAATACGCCCTAGCGGAAAAAATGCCCCGTCATTCTAGCACTGAAACTTACGACTTGGAATCACACATGACCGTGGCCGCTGTTGGCGTAAAAGGGCTCCTGTACACAATGCCGCCGCCGCGCCGTCATCGCTCCGCCACCGCGCCGACATCGCTCCGCCACCGCGTCTCTTTGCTGTGTATACATACATTCACGACCGCGCCGCCATTGCGCCGTCGCCGCATCGCCACCGCGCCGCCATTCGCTATTGTTTGATTTTGAAGTCTCTCACATGGCCGAGGCTGAGGGCTGAGGACGGGTAGCCTAAAGGAGTATGTAACGATCATATCAGACGGAGTACTGTAGTTTCTTCTGTCCATAGGAAAAAGACGCAAGTTTATCTATGTCTGTTCGTGTTCTTAGAATTTTGATCTTTTTCATAGATACGAGTCTTATTGATACTGACAGTACAATGCAAGAACACTGTCTATTCAATCAGTGCAAATCACGATTCATAGAACCGACAATCACGTAACATTGCTCTAAATGAGCAATGGGTTTAACCAATTTGGTACATTCATAAGACATCATAGATCATTGGTTCCCAACTTTTTAACACAATGCGTCTTTTTTAGCGTAGTAATATCATGAAATGAGTTATCCATAACTTGGCTTTGGGCCCTATCAGAAAACCAGCGTTGTGACATTTTTTCAAATGTCACAGCACATGCCGAGATAGGAGCCTTTTGGCCCTTCACAGGACCAGAAGGCCAATTCACGTAATTTTATGACGCGCCGATGAAGTAGTAGTGCAGTTGTAGGTAAGTTCACGTTTTTTTTTTTTTTTTTTTTTTTTTTTACGTGGTAAAATCATCAAATGAGTCCTCCAACCCCGGGCAGGGCGGGAGGGACTGTCAGACTTGTACTGACTAAAATCCACGGTGTCCTTCGGTAGCCCTTTGTGTGCCGGAGTCGCGGTATACGTGTGTCCCGCAACCCCGGCAGGACTGTGGCCCTCTATAGGGGGGCCCCGTCACTATGCTGACGCTCCTTGAGGCGCGCGTGGGACACAACGCGCCGTCGACCCGGGCATGGTCCTTGGTCGGGCAGCGAGTTGCCCTTTACTCGCCGCCCGCATGCCCGCGCCTACGGTGGCCGGAGATCGTCCCGCGACATCCGTCGCCGTGGGCGTCTACCACTGCGTCTCGGGCGGAGAGAGGACGGTATCCTCTGCCTCAAGCGGCCCGCCTCCTCCTTCGCGAGCATGACTGCTTCGCAGAAGGAGGCGACCGCCTCCCACTCCGTCTCGCCCCGCAGCATGGCCGCAACCAATGCCGGGCGCGAGAGGTCTCCGCCTATCGCCGCGGTGAGGACACGGCGGTGCTCCGCCCAAGCTGGGCATTCCTGCACCGTATGCTCCACCGTGTCCTCCGGGCGATCCTCGCAGTGGTGACACCCGGGCGTTTCCTCCTTTTTTATCATGCACAGGAACCTCCCGAAGCTGCCATGTCCGGTGAGGACCTGTGTCATGCGGTAGGTGAGGACGCCGTGGGACCTATCCAGCCACTCCTCAAAGAGGGGTCTTACAGCCGCGACTGCGGCTAGCCCGTACCTCGGTTGCGATAGTCGTTCTCTCCAGACTGCCCTGAGATCGCGCCGGAGCTCTTCCCGCCTCGGCTCGACTTCTCGAGGCATTAGGGATACGCCCCGACTCCGCGCCTCCACGCGCCACTCGTAGACGCGCAGGAGGGCAGTCGCCTCCAGATCCCAGGGCAGTGATCCGGCAAGGAGGTTGGCCGATTCGCCGGCGATCGTGCGGTATCCTCGGATCATTCGGATTGCCATGACCCTCTGGCATGCGACCAGCTTCTGTGGTCGCGTCCGAATGCTCAGGGCCCACACGGGGCCCCCGTAGAGGGCCATGGACCGCACGACGCCGGCGTGTAACTTCCGGCAGGGGGCGTTTGGCCCGCCGATATTGGGCAGGAGCCGCCCGAGGGCGGCTGATGCCCGGTTCAGCCTTGGAGCCAAACGCGAGAAATGCTCCCCGAAGTTCCATCGGCTGTCGAGGACGAGTCCCAGGTACTTCATCGTACCGCCGACGCCGATGCGAACCCCCCCCACCGTTATGTGGGACTCTGTCAGTGGCGCATTCAGATGGCCATGAAAACACATGGCCTCTGTCTTGTGCAGCGCCACTTCGAGTCCCAACTGCCGGATCCTCTCGACGACTATCGCAACCGCCCGCGTCGCCAAGTCGGCCGCGGCCTGGTGCGACACTCCCTCCGCCAGGACAAGCGTGTCGTCAGCGTAACATATTACGCTGACGTCTAGAGGGAGGTCGCCGCGCAGCACCCAGTCGAAACCGATGTCCCACAGGTGCGGTCCCAAGACCGATCCCTGTGGGACACCGCACGACATCTCTCGCCGGTTCCACTCTCCCCGGTGACCGGGGTAGATGACGGCTCTGTCCGTCAGGTAGTCCTCGACCGTGCGACGGAGGTAGGTCGGCACCCGGTGATACCGGAGTGCCTCCCTGATGCAACTCCAGGGCAGGGTGTTGAAGGCGTTGGAGATGTCCAAGGACACCGCCACGACGACCCTGCCCCGGGCTACTGCATCCCCCGTCGTGAGGGCTCTAACGCGCATGATGGCGTCCACCGTAGAGCGCCCCCTGCGGAAGCCATACTGGCTCTCCGACAGGTTCGGGCCCACGTGATTTAGGTGCCCGACGAGGCGGTCTGCAATTACTCTCTCAAGGAGCTTGCCCACCTCGTCGAGCAGCACGATGGGCCGGAATGCGGACGGAGAGTCCGCAGGGCGCCCAGGCTTCTGGATGAGGACCAGTTTCCCCGTCTTCCAACGAAGCGGGAACTGGCCCCTCGCCAAACACGCGCTAAAGAGCCCCCCCAGTCGAGGCCCGAGAGTCCCGAAGGCCAGGACCCAGGCTTTTCCTGGCAGGCCGTCGGGTCCTGGGGCGGTATTCTTGGCTTTGAGCCGTTGTACCGCCACTCTCAGGTCTACCTCGGTCACCTCTGGAGCATCGTAGACGTCGTCGTCGCTGTGGTCCGCGTTTGCGTCAGCTTCGCACTCGCTGTCAGACTCCGTCCGAGGCGGAGCTGCCATGGGCGGGGGAGCATGGTCCCCTCGCGGTGGGAACAGGGCGTTCACCACGTCCTCCACGAACTGTGGCTGGAGACTCTGCGTCAACGGGGGGGCCCAGGGGCGGAGCTTTCCTCGCACCCACCTGTACGGCCAGCCCCATGGGTCCCTGTCCAGAGTCTCCACCAACTCCTTGCGGGCCTGTTCCTTGGCCCGCAAGATTGCGTCGCGGAGGGCGGCCTTCGCTGCCCTGTAGCCCTCATGCAGCTCCGCCTCCAAGGCGGCCGCATCCGGAGGTCGGATGCGGCGCCTGCGGAGCCTGGAGTACCGGCGTCGCGCGGCAACGCACGCCTCGCGCAGCGATGCTAGCTCGCGCGACCACCAGTAGAGCTGACGCCGGGCGCGTCCTTGCCGGACCCGGGGCATGGCCACGTCGCAGATATCGGACATGGCCTCCCGGAACCACTCGGCCTCGTCGTTTATGTCAGCAGGCCTGTCAGGTGGTGACACCCAGGCCTGCACGATCGAGGCTTCCAGGAATAGCTCCCGGTCCAGCTGTTTCAGCGCCCATCGCGGACCACTTGGGTTCCGACGGGCTGCGACGAAGAAGGTAAGTTCACGTTCGAGTGATAAAACGGTATTCTTGTAATCTTTGAACTGCGCGTGAACTGCACGTCAAACTGGCAGGAGAGGACAATCATTGCCTACTAAAAAATCGAATGGAATCGATTTAATTCACTCTAATGTCTCGCTGGCGGTGGCGCGTGTGTCGGATCATTTAGTTCCCTTCAAAATGGTTGAGCTGAGTGATGCTGATGCATGTGTCATGTTCGTGAACGGGCGCTGTCAGTCGTGACTGGTCATCTCTTAGCTGCCACGGTCTATTTTAATTATAAATTTATTTTGAATTGTCTTTTTATTTTACTATGGACACTATTATCTTGCCACATCGTTCTCACATAATGTACCATCTGATGATGAAAGATGTAACAAAAATTTTTGTAATAATTTTGGCGATTGAAAAAGAGTGTCCATGGAGTTTCTTGCTCATTCTTCTCCATAGAGATCTACACCTTGGAATGAGCACCTACGGTACTTTCACAGTTTTTATGTCTTGTGTCTGGGACCGTAGCACCATAACTATTTTTATACTTGTTTTATTTTATGTCTTTTGACAATTCATAAGTGCCTGTAATTGGCCTAGTTGAAATAAACGATTTGATTTTGATAATTTCAATGAATATGACATTAATAAGATATTAAAATATTACCCTAGTACAGATTTTAGTGCTGATTCACAATTAAGATTCACGATCATGTTGTGCAAACCGAAGACGCGCAACAGTAGAATACCGATGATGCGCTCGCGTGACGCGAACTTGACGCGAGCGTGTCTGACAGGCGGTAGAGAATACGAAAAGCGTTGTTTTGATCGAAACTTAACTGCAACTGCACTGCAACAGCATTTGTTTAGTTACTTGAAATGAGCTACAGGACTCTTATGTTATTTTGTTCCGTTTGTTTTTTTTTTACCGACTTCAAAAAAAAGGAGGTTGTCAATTAGACCCGTATGTACGTAATTTTCCAGAACTGCCCAGTTTTCGCTGCCAATATTTTCCTGTTTCTTCGGTGTGATAAGCATAACACAAATAGTCACTTATAGCCAAAGTTTATTTGTAAAAAAAAATGCACTCGGTTTATTCTCTTTATACATTTTTAAATCAGCGCGACACCGCTTAAATCATTCTACGCATTCCAAGTTTGGCACGTCTTACATGTACTAGTTTTGAATCCCTGACCTAGGTAATTAAGAAGATCATTAAGAAACAAAATTATGAATCATTGGAATCTTCACAGTACTCATTATATGTCTTAAACACATAAGTCTTGAAGGCTATTTTTATTACACACGAGGTTTAAAAAAAAAATCGGACTGACCTAGCTTCGCTCGGTTTTTAAAATGTCTTTATCTTGGGAACCGAACTTTTCTCGAACCTTGATAAATCGATTCCTTGAGCCTAAAAACCCCTAATCTGTAACTTTCATGAAAATCCCTGGAGCCGTTTCCGAGATCCTGATTTAAATATACAAATAAATATACAAGAATTGCTCGTTTAAAGATATTAGATTAGTAATATGCTTCTAAACTTCCTTAATATTTTCCTTGTTATTTTTGCGCCAGAGTTGAAGTTTTGGACGCAGATGCTATCTGATACGAATCACGTACAACATTATTACACGCATCAAATATGCAAATATTATGTAAAATTATACGCACGAAAACTGTCAAAGATACAACATTGCCGTAATATTTTAGTTTTTTTTTCTTTAAGTGTCAAACGAATAGGAATTTGGTATCGTAGTCATAATTATAAATCATGATGTTGTTATAAATTAAAAAAATGTGGTAACGATAAAAAATATATTTGCGACTCGACTCTTGAGGTGTTCGCACATTTATCAGCACCGTACGCGTCGCACGCACGCGTCCTTTAAATTTTCTTTTCGGATTTTCATTTCGGATCCTAATTTTCCAACATGGACGCGTGCGGCACTACTTTACAGATAAACTTGCGTGGTTTCCTAAGATATCGTATACAAAGAAGTCTAAATTGGGCGCCTAAGACGTTAGTCAGCGGTGCTGATGTACGAAAAGTTGCTTTTAATTTAGACTCGTTAGCATGATCTCGTAAGCGAAGTTATTCGGGGTATTACCGCCTTAAAATTAGAGATGTAGCGTAGGACGACCACCTACAAGGTGAATCGCCCATAATAAACACCATAGGATGGCGCTGATGATTCCTATTGGAAATCTATAGGGGGTTATGTTTTAAAATGAACATCCAAGGGCAAGTATGATTATGATGAATTGCGGTGTTTCCAACTTCTAGTTAAAATTTTATTTAATTAGGTATGTAAAAATAAAATGGAAAACAACTGTTTTGCTCAAATATAAAAAGATATTTTTTGGCACAAATCAAAAAAATATTGAGGGTCTTTTCCCCTGGCTTTTCTCGCCTCCCGATCAATTTCTTTGTTTGAAAAATAGCATTTTGCCATCTCCAGCAACTGATTTTTACAAACGAAACTTACTGATGCTGCGCTAACCCCAACGGGATCGAAATACTCAATCAAAGTGGAACAATCAGATACTAAAACCTAATCTTCTATTCAGGTTTTAAGTACGACAACATACTAATGGAAGAGTCTGCACAAATCTTGGAGATTGAGACCTTCATTCCACTACTGCTCCAAAACCCACAAGACGGCCGCTCTCGCCTCAAGAGGTGGATCATGATCGGTGACCACCACCAGCTGCCTCCCGTCGTGAAGAACATGGCCTTCCAGAAGTACTGCAACATGGAACAGAGCCTGTTCACCAGGATGGTCAGACTGGGAGTTCCGTATGTTGAGTTGGATGCTCAAGGACGTGCCAGACCCAGGTGAGCTATTTATTGTTTTTTTTTTTTTTATATTTCACAAAGGGGTTTGCAACTTCTTGGTATCAATGTTTATTTTTTCTTTCGTCAGTAATGAAATTTTGTTCATTAGTAGACCATAACCTAAGAAGTTCGTAAAAAATAATAAAAAAAATCTAAACCGTAACTAACCAGAGATATGACGGCCTTTATTTTGTTCTAATCTGGAGTTAGTTTTAGTAGGTAGTACAAAATACAAACCACCATATCTCTGGTTGGTTACGGTTTAGAAACTTATTTTTTTTCTATGGACTTCTTAGGTAGTAGTCTAATTATGCCCAAAGTTTCAACACTTTTTTTTTTTTTTTAGCGTGGTAAAATCATCAAATGAGTCCTCCAACCCCGGGCAGGGCGGGAGGGACTGTCAGACTTCTACTGACTAAAATCCACGGTGTCCTTCATAGCCTGTTACGTTCCGGGGTTACGGTTAGGGAATAATCCCGCGACCCCGGCAGGCTTTGGCCCTCTGAGAGGGGGGCCCCGTCATTATGCTGACGCTCTTTGAGGCGCGCGTGGGACACAACGCGCCGTCGACCCGGGCATGGTCCTTGGTCGGGCAGCGAGTTGCCCTTTACTCGCTGCCCGCATGCCCAAAGTTTCAACACTGGCGAAAAAAAAAAATAATGATGCCAAGGTCCGTACTAAAAGTTGCAAACCCCTTTATTGTTGATCTCTTCTATCAACTATTGGCAGCTAAAAGGACCGACCGAATCATGTGCGCTTAATTTTTACGAAATTTTTATTTGACGCATTAAGGAAAAGTATACATTAATATTTTATGAATATTTCACAAAAAACCACGAATCTGGTGATGTTCTAAGAAAATCAGTTTTGCTTCTTTCATCAACAACAGCGGTAAGCCGTGTTCAGACAGACGCACACGTGAAAAAAAACATGTTGATACAGTCTCTTTGCTTTCTAGACAAGTTTATCCTTAGATAAGGAAAATGAGTCAACATCCAACATCTACCTATATTTATTTTTGGCATAACCACGACATCTTTCCAATCTATTTCAAGGTAACATGCATTTTTTATTAAACTAACCTTTCAGCACATTTTATCGTTTCATAGAATTTCTAATTTCCTCCTATCAAAATATAACCGCCTTACCATAAAAAAAAAAAACATTTTTGTGGTAACACGGTAATAGTTTTCCAAGACACTGAAAAAGGGGTGCAAAGACAGGAAATCTCCACGTGCGCCCGTGGACTGGAGTTGCCTCTTGGATACTTCCGGGGGGAAGACCAGTTTTTCGGGCCGGTGCACCCTTTGATGCGGGCAAAACTCTTCCTTAGGCACTGTGTGCCTACGGGGTCTTTGCCCGTATGCGAATAGCCTGTCGTATGGGCGCTCCAACGCGTGTCCCTCTGATCAGCAGAGGGCACAGCGGCGGAGCGGGCTTGCGGATGGTGAGTGATGGGTAGCTCGCCGTCCGACCAGTGACCAAGCCCGGGTCGGTGGCGCGTCGTGTTTCGCGCCAAATGCTTGCTGGGTCGCGGGTTTTTTCTTAACCCAGGATACCGTGGCCCCGGAACGTAAAGGGCATCTGAAGGAACATGGGTGGATTTTAGTCAGTAAGGGTCTGACAGTCCCTTCCGCCCCACCCAGGGCGGGAGGACTCATTTGATGATTTTACCACCTTAAAAAAAAAAACACTGAAAAAGAGTCTATTCTATTAGTTTCCACGTTAAGCACTAAGTTTAACATCGATCGAACACATGCGACCTTCACAATCAACATCACACATCTGTTATTAATTCATTGTTTGCTTGGTAATTGTATATTGTTTTTATTACATCATAATGTGTAAAAGATACTTGTGGCTCAGCACAGTTTATATTTTCCAAGGAGTCTGTTTTCTGGCACGCCGCAATCCCGGCGGTAACACCCCTCTTTGAGGACTGGTTAGGCTCTAGACAGACGGACTGCATTTCAACTGCAATCCAACTGCAAATTGCAGTTCGGATGCAGTTTGAATGCAGTTGACACGACTGCAATAGAACTGCAAACCAAACGTGCAGTCCGATTGCAGTTCAATTGCAGTCGGCGTGCAGTCGTGTGAACTGCACACCGACTGCAATCGGACTGCACGTTTGGTTTGCAGTTCTATTGCAGTCGTGTCAACTGCATTCAAACTGCATCCGAACTGCAATTTGCAGTTGGATTGCAGTTGAAATGCAGTCCGTCTGTCTAGAGCCTTAGAAAGGCTCCGCGGTGTTCTCACCTTCCACCTGACGCATGACCTCATCGGTCGCAGTTATTTCTGGCGGGACTAGCTGTACAAAACCAAAAACCAGTAGTCCACTCTGGCCCTGTATCGTAAAAACCGGAAGTTGTGGGGAGAAGCCTTTGCCCAGCAGTGGGATTAAGTAGGCTAGCAGTAAGGCCCGGATTCCGCGGAGACGAGAGGAGATGTGTCTGAATAACCAATCAGATGTCCACTGAAGCTAAGCGGAGAGGAGATGTGGTCATCTGATTGGTTATTCAAACACATCTCTCCTTTACAGTAACCTGTTTTGGATTGGGCGGGAGGAAACGCCACTGTTTTGACCAGAGATCACGGTGGAGCATACGGTGTAGCCCCGCTTGGGTAGAGCACCGCCGCCGCCGTGTCCTCACGGACGCGATAGGCGACGGATATTCCAAAACTATTTCAAGAAGCTACTAAAGCAATCAGCCGATCTAAGAGATTGCTCTCGTTCTCCGTAAACCTTGAATGACATTTTGTTCACGCTCCACTGCGCGGTATAACGGAACTATTATAGTTCCGTTGGGGATTGCCCATTTCAATTGTGACGTCCGTATTTTAACCCTCCACCCGTCGCGCTTTTTTATTACGTGATCCGTCGCGTGGGGTCTTCAGAGACCCCAAAAATAAATATCAACCAATTAGTATTGTAACATCAATTATTGACATTATTTTGGCGTTTCGCATTTGGATAGGACTTAATTGAACCAAAAAACAAAAGATATCGCAAATCAGACATTTGTTTCTATTAAAAAAACGTCAAAGTATTAGAAATAACATTTTTTTCTTACATTTTTACTGAGTCATCTTAAAATTAACTTAAAAATAAAAAACAGGGGACGACTTCTTCCTTTTATATAATTATTTGTGATCAATGAACTAAAGATGATAATCAACCTCAACCATATATCAGCTAAAAATCATGAAACAATATATTTACTTTTCATGTCTAAGTAACCCTAACCATTTCTTTGGACACTATCAGTGCACATAGCTCTGGTATGAGTTTCGTGGGATGTTATGGTTATGGACGATACTAATGGAGTAATTTATTCACAATGATCATTTTCTTTGTATTCCAGTTTTGACTTCATGTCTTTTTCACTAACTTCATCCGGATAATCAACATTTTCTTCATCACACTGTTCAACACCAACAACCTCCACATCTTCTTCCAACCAACTTAAAATACGATAAATTGGTCTATTATCCATTTTTACTCATATAACAAATATCCTGGAACCAAAATATATCAAAATAAAAATTATCACAAAAAAAAACTATTAAGTCACTAGTAAAAATTTACTTACGCCAGTCGTCGCGTGGGGTCCCTGAGAGCCTTGTGTAGAAATACACGTCCATACCTCGAAGGGCGCACGCGCATGCTTAATTTTTATGGTGGGAGGGTGAAGTGTAATCCTTTTACCTAAAGTAAGAGATCCGAAAACGTATTCTAAGTCTATTTATTTTCCAATTTTCTAAACTCTGGGCTTTGAAAGACCCCACGCGACGGGTCGAGGGTTAAGAAACTAGGCAGGAAATACCCACATTTCGATAACCCGGTTTTCCGGCGGCATGATTTATGTGACGTATAAAATTTTCACAACGGTACTATTTCAGAACATATACCTACCTGAACACATCAATGACCGATGATTTGAAAGCCAGATGACGCCGGCCGGTGTTTCATACCTGAATCGGAGGTCGTATACGGTCGGTCATACGAGGATCATGCAGTTGTCTGAAATGGTCTTTTAAGGACATCAGTCAATAGCAGACCCTTAATCATTCTGAAATGAACTTTATTTACAGCAGTCCAAAGTTGAAATAATTGCAACTGCTTTTGAAACCAAACATTGAATGACTCCTCCAACGTGTAAACAGCGTTAGAAAAACAAGGGAACGAGAAATTCAGCGTTGTGAGTAGTGGTTGCGATGGCCTAGTGGTTAAGGCGTCTGGAGTGGCGTCCAGAAGACGCAGGATCGAAACCTGCTCGCAACAGAATTTTTCGTTTCTTTAAAAATATCTTATTGAATGACTCCTCATTATTTTCGTAGTATATGCAACCTGTACCGTTGGCGATACCTGGCGCTGGGCGACTTGGGTCACGTGACCCGCCTGCCGGAGTACCGCGCTGCCAACGCAGGTCTACGCTACGACTTCCAGCTGATCAACGTAGATGACTTCAACGGCGCAGGGGAGACTGAACCCAGTCCCTACTTCTATCAGGTAAGACCTCATTTGTTAGACCTTTTTAGGGGGTAAGGAATCGTCAATAGACTATCCCGCTGCGTGTGGGGCATAAGGGAATTTCAGGCTCTTGTTGAACATACCATACCTTGTTCCTTCAATTGGCCGTTACGATCCATAATTTACCAGGGCAACAGTAACTCTTGAATAATCTCGCAAAGGTATTGTAGCTTTTTTTGGGGTTTAAATTTTTTTGGGTGGAGTGGAAGACTCATTCAAACACAAAAAACCACTCGGTCCCTTTCGACTGACTGCGACGCGAAAGTGGGACAGCGCAACACAAGTACCAAGTGCTACCACCATTTTTATGTTTTAGCAATATTAAATGGTGTTTATGGGTATGATTCCTTAGTTTTGATGTAATATTCAACGAATTCAGTAAGTATAACCATTTTTTTTTAGTTTTTTAAATTGAATAGTATAATAAAGTGGAAAGAAATGTCAAAAAGGAAACGGCGTCGCAGTTCTTGTTTCTGATTGGTTCCTTGGGAGCAACCGAGCAACACGCCATAAATTGTAAAATCGGTCACCTTGCTTAAACAACGAGGTTTGCAAATTTTTTTGTCTTCAAAGCATATCAAACACACATGTGTAGAAAAACAGTCGAGTAAATTGTTTTTGAATTGCTATTTTTTTGCGTAAGATCTCCCTTATGTGAAATGCTCTGTCTGATGCGCAAATTATGTTTGCCAGATGCGAACTTGGTTGCGACGTAAGATTTTCACAAGATGTGTTCTACATTCGGACCGGTTTATATCGAGACTGCACCATTATGGTTGTTTGTACTAGGTCGTTCACCTTTTATTGAGACAAAGGACTATGGCACTATTGTCAAACGTAAAAAACGATAACAAAGGAGGGTAGACCGATTTTTCTGCTCATAAACATCCACCCGCAATAATTTCAGTTCATCCGTGATCAATGATCATGTTGCTTGCAACAGTGCCGAAACATCGGAAACTTAAAACAAATAATAAACATGATAAATATCCCGTTTTAAACCTTAAAAGAATTTGTGACTATGTCAGTCTAAAAACTTTTACTAACCAGCACAGGAAAAATTACAAGCGTGGGGCAAAAGCAAAGTTTAAAATAAATCTTTTTGAAAACGGACGTCTGATCATGACTACGCTTTGTCTTTGGCCGATGCCCTAAATTTCTGTACCTGTATCTCGAAAGTATTATTATCGAGGCATACCTGAACCTTTGTTTATCAGTCCACTCTTGAACAGTTCCTTTATATTTAGGAACACAGTAGATTTTAGTCAGCACAAGTCTGACAGTCCCTTCCGCGCCACACGGGGCTGAAAGAGTCATCTGATGAATTTACCACCAAAAACTGATAGTTACAGAGATCAGCTCGTTCAAAGAACCAAAAGTCGGTGACTTTATTATTTATTTCATTGACTTTCGAAAGAAAAGTTTTTTTGCAGGTTATTTTGAACTTTTTTGTGGTTGTTTTGAAGTCGGTTACATTTTTTTTTTATTTTGTCCTTTTTAGTTTCACTATTCATCCCAAATTATTGTCAAATATATAATTTTACTAGCTGTTGCCAGCGGCTTCACCCGCTGCAACTCGAGACTATAATTTGAGATTTAAACTATCCTATCTCTCAAGTTGGATCGAACTGCACATGGTGTGCGAATTTCATTATAATCGGTTAAGTGGTTTAGGAGTCCATTGAGGACAAACATTGTGACACGAGATTTATATATATTAAGATTACATGTGCGCTAAAATTTTGTAATCTGAAGCACCGGTAATAACAACGCCCATGACAGATGTATGTATGTATACAATGAGCTAAAAATAGAAACTACTGCACCAAACTAAATGAAAACTTTATGGAATCAAATGACAGATAGACTGCATCGAACAAAAAAAGAATCATCGAAATCGGACCTGAAAACTCTGCGTAATCGGTGTAGACAAAGTTGAAAACTTTTTAGATTTTTGTTGATTTTTCAAAAAGTGCTAGTCCGATTTCGATAAAATTTTAATGGGACTATTCTGGAAGTATACCCTATCCAACAAAAAAACGAATTAGAAGAAATTTCCAAATCGGTTGTGAAACGACGGAGTTATGCCACATGAACAAACATAAAAAAATACAAACATCTGAATTGAGAACCTCCTCCTTTTGGAAGTCGGTTAAAAAATACTTGTATCGATGACTCATCCACCTTTTGCTTTGCAAGCTTTCCTATAAGGTAACATGGTCCTAAAAAGCTGCACAGCTCCACAAAAGGCATCCGGTAACCCAGCTGCTTAAGACATGCCTTTTTTCCTTTCTCAACGTTTTTTTTTTCTGAGTAACCGCCGTATTCCGAATACTGGTTTTGTTTGTTTATTACTTATCGAACCGACGCGACGAGCGTGTTTCGAATCACGTTCAAATTCACATGTTTTGAAATGTTATGCAATTTATTAGGTTGATGTATACAAATATAAGTCAGTGCTGCTACTGTGTAAGCTGAAGAGTTTGTTTCTTTGTTTGGGTGAAAGCGCTAATCACGTGAGTAACATCAACGCAACGCGAGTTTTTTTTTTCAGACTCGTAGTAACTAAAATTCACGGTGTTCCTTCAATAGCCCTTTACGTTTCGGGGTCACGTTTATCTGATAAGACTGTGCCGCGACCCCAGCAGGCTTTAGCCTTAAAGGGGGCCCCGTGAGATTGTTGACAGCTTTTTGAGGCATGAGTGAAACGCGACGCGCCATTTTGCGGTCGATGAGGCCTAAGACATGTTATTGAATTTTGAACTCTCTTGACTAATATACAATCAATTTATATTGGTAGTCAAGGCCCCGGCCAGAGGGCAATGACACCCTGTTCATATAGAACTCTTGGAAGAATTCCAAACCGGTTTTCTAGTAACATAATGGATTTTACAATATGACATAAGAAGTATTTCGTAACTAGCGACACGCCCCGGCTCTGCACGGGTGCAATCTCTACTACTCGTATATTATCTGTGTTATATATATATAAACTTTCCTCTTGAGTCACTCTATCTCTATCTATATACATAGGGAAAGACAGACAGCGGGACTCAACTTTGTTTTAAGACAATTGTCTACCGAGCGCTCGTCCATACTAAAAGGGAAAACGTTTATGTATGTCAGGCTGGCCCGGCCCCATGGAATTTAATAATGAGATTGTTATCAATCCAATGTACCCGGGTATACTAATATATGTAACACCTTCATTTTCAATGTAACTCTTTTTAAAAGAAATTACGTGCACTTCTTAGTGGCCGGGCCAGCCTGACGTTTTCAGCCCGGCCACCTTGTTTCCACTAATCTACAAAAAATACTGGCAATATTGTGCTACAGATGAAATGTACCCTATAATTTATGCATATGTAACACAAAATCGAATCCTAAAATGCAATAGCATACGAAATATTAGCGGTTGCAGGTGGCCGGGCTGAAATTATTTCGTTAATATAAAACAGTAAAACTGCAACACCTACCAAAAACTAATACCAGTACATAATGAGATATAGAGATATAGAATACATGTAACGCTTTCATTTTAAATTATAATACATATTTAGAAAGAATAATCACTTGAAATTATATTTCAGCCCGGCCACCTAAAAGCGGTAATATTCCCTAAAATCTTTTGCTAATTTGTACAGTAAAACCTGATACAGCTATGAAATGAAAGTTACATTCGTTTTGTTTTAGTCGTATACCTTTAAGCCTTCTGTTTGACTAGATTATCAAAATCTGAGAAACTTTCCGAAGAGTGACTATCATTTATTAACTAATTTCAGGACATTTAGTTTGTTGAGTGAAACAAAATTGGTAATTGTCATATTTTTTTAATAATCATTTTTGAAATTAGTTAGACAACATTTGTACTTATATTAATTAGGTACTATAACAATTGTTAATTATAAATAATGTAAAAAAAGGTTACACATTGATAATAACACAGTTATCAAAAAATTATAGTATCAATATTACCTTAACATCGAACATTCATTCATTCAGAATATTAGAAGATAATTTTTGGTTAAATACTTATTATACCTTGGTAAAAAATCACAGATTTTCATAATGATTTTACATCAACTTTGAATTTAAAGTTTTGAAAACTTTCAATTAAAATTATGCTAATATAATTATTACAACAATTCTTAAATAAAGAGAGAACCATAGTTCTTTCAGTGGCAGCTAATGGAAATATAGCTATGTAGTATATATAATTTAACATAATATTAAAATCACAGCTAAAAATCACAATGTTAACTTGTATAATTAAACGTATGCTAATATAATAATCATTGCTAGCCTATATCTGGCATTTGTACTATAAGTATTTTGACTAATTCAAATTTAAATATATTGCTTATTAGAATCGATAAAAACGTACTAATCACTTGATTATGTTATTTAATCAAGCTAAAATGTACGTCAAGGAATGTAAAAATATTATGGCGTCTGTGAACTATTATCTTTGTATGGTTAGGTTGTGAAGCCAAAAACGGAGAAAATATATATAGGTTTAGGTATTATGTATCCAACAATTATTATGTGTGATTTATACTACTTAGTTTATTAATAAAAATATCATAGTAACGCATTTTATTTCACTCAACAAACCAAATGTCCTGAAATTAGTTAATAAATGATAGTCACTCTTCGGCAAGTTTCTCAGATTTTGATAATCTAGTCAAACAGAAGGCTTAAAGGTATACGACTAAAACGAAACGAATGTAACTTTCATTTCATAGCTGTATCAGGTTTTACTGTACAAATTGGCATAAGATTTTAGGGAATATTACCGCTTTTAGGTGGCCGGGCTGAAATATAATTTCAAGTGATTATTCTTTCTAAATATGTATTATAATTTAAAATGAAAGCGTTACATGTATTCTATATCTCTATATCTCATTATGTACTGGTATTAGTTTTTGGTAGGTGTTGCAGTTTTACTGTTTTATATTAACGAAATAATTTCAGCCCGGCCACCTGCAACCGCTAATATTTCGTATGCTATTGCATTTTAGGATTCGATTTTGTGTTACATATGCATAAATTATAGGGTACATTTCATCTCATCATCATCATCATCATATCAGCCGTAAGACGTCCACTGCTGAACATAGGCCTCCCCTTTGGACTTCCAGTAGGACCGGTTGTAAGCGGCCTGCATCCAGCGTGATCCTGTGGCCTTCATAAGATCGTCTGCCCACCTAGTGGGTGGACGTCCTACGCTGCGCTTGCCGGTGCGTGGTCTCCATTCGAGAACCTTACGGCCCCATCGGCCATCAGTTCTGCGAGCTATATGGCCTGCCCACTGCCATTTCAACTTGCTTATTCTTTGGGCTATGTCGGTTACTTTGGTTCGTCTACGAATCTCCTCATTTCTGAGTCGATCGCGCAGAGAGACTCCGAGCATAGCCCTCTCCATAGCTCGTTGGACTATACTGAGCTTACTAATGAGGCCCATAGTAAAGGACCACGTTTCGGCGCCATAGGTCATCACTGGTAACACACATTGATCGAAAACTTTCGACTTGAGGCACTGAGGTATTTTGGACGAGAAAACGTTACGCAATTTCCCGAACGCTGCCCAGCCGAGTTGGATTCGGCGGTTGACCTCTTTCTTGAAATTGGACCTACCTAGCGCGATGGCTTGTCCCAGGTAGACATACGAGTCAACAACTTCTAGAATAGAGTTCCCAACTGACAATGGGGTGGGCACAACATGGCCATTACACATAACTTTTGTCTTGTCCATATTCATTTTAAGACCCACCTGTTGGGAAACTCTATTGAGGTCGCCGAGCATCGTGCTGAGATCTTCCATCGATTTTGCCATGACAACAATATCGTCGGCAAATCGAAGGTGGGTGATGTACTCGCCATTAATATTGATGCCGAGTCCTTGCCATTCTAGGAGCTTGAAGGCGTTTTCCAAAGTAGTAGTAAACAGTTTCGGAGATATCACATCTCCCTGTCTTACGCCTCTTTTTAAAGGAATCGCCTTCGAACTCTGCTCCTGTACTCGGACCGACATAGTGGCATTATTGTACAAGCACCTAAGCACTTCGATGTACCGATAGTCAATACGGCATCGTTGGAGAGATTCAAGCACTGCCCATGTCTCCACCGAATCGAAGGCTTTTTCATAGTCCACAAACGCTAAACACAAGGGCAAGTTATACTCTTCGGTCTTCTGTATAACTTGACGCAGCGTATGTATGTGGTCTATGGTACTGTAGCCTTTTCGGAAACCGGCTTGTTCGGGAGGCTGGAAGTCATCAAACCTGCGGTCGAGACGGTTCGTGATGACCCTCGAAAACAACTTATAAACGTGGCTCAAGAGCGAGATGGGTCTGTAATTCTTCAATAAGGTGTTGTCACCCTTCTTGAAGAATAGAACCACCACGCTCTTGTTCCATGCTTCTGGCGTTGTACCCTCGAGCAAGACGGAGTTGAAGAGCTTCTGAAGGACTTTAAGTACTGGTGTTCCACCCGCTTTCAGAAGCTCTGAAGTGATTCCGTCTTCACCCGGCGCCTTATTGTTTTTTAGCTGATTAAGGGCCATCCTAATCTCGTACAGGCTGATGTCCGGGATGTCTTCGGTATAGTGTCGGGTCAATTTGGCTCTTGGGTCTTTGGCCGCGCTGCTAACAGGTTTTGTGACCGAAGCGTATAGCTGTCCATAGAACCTTTCGACCTCCTCCAATACCTCTGCTTTGGTCGACGCTGTACTACCGTCTTCTCGTTTCAACGTTGTCAGCTGGCTTTGCCCAATAGACATATCCCTTGCGAACACTTTGGAGCCCTTGTTACGCTCAATCGTCTCCTTAATGTGGTTAGCATTAAAGAGGCGTACATCGTGCCGCAAGGATTTAGAAATTTGTCTATTGAGCTGCCTGTATGACTCGGCGTCACCGGAAGTCTGCAGTCTTAAAGAGCGTCGTTCAGCCATGAGGTTTAGAGTGTGGTCGGAGAGTTTTTGAGGTCTATTTGCACGACGGGGTCTAAAGTACTTAGAGCCCACCGTTTGGACAGTTTCTACGAACCTATTATTGATCTCGTCCACTGACGCTGAATTTTCCAGGCAGTCGAAGCGATTAAACAACTCGAGTTGAAAGCTTTCGGGGTTTTGGATAGAGGCGCGAGTAGGTCGGAGCGTGGACTTTATCAGATTGGACCTTTCAAGTTTTACGTTAATATTCAACGTGCCTCTGACCATTCGGTGATCGCTTCCGGTTTTTATCCTGTGAATCACTGAGACATCATTGAATATTCGTTTCTTGTTGGTCATGATAAAGTCTATCTCATTTCTCGTGGAACCATCGGGACTTATCCAGGTCCATTTCCTGTGAGGCGGCTTCTGAAAGAAAGAGTTCATCATAAAGAGTCCCTCTTTCTCCAGGAAATCAGCCAGTCTCTGACCCCGGGGGTTCCGTTACATTCATTCCGAGACATTTCATCTGTAGCACAATATTGCCAGTATTTTTTGTAGATTAGTGGGAAACAAGGTGGCCGGGCTGAAAACGTCAGGCTGGCCCGGCCACTAAGAAGTGCACGTAATTTCTTTTAAAAAGAGTTACATTGAAAATGAAGGTGTTACATATATTAGTATACCCGGGTACATTGGATTGATAACAATCTCATTATTAAATTCCATGGGGCCGGGCCAGCCTGACGTACATAAACGTTTTCCTGTCCCTAAATGTTATCCTATCTCAATGATTTTTACAATGCTTCTGACACTGTAAAAATCTAAGTTAAAAGGTTTTCTTTTTTTTTCAAAATTTATAATAGTTTGAAAGTTACAGGCGCCTAAAAGTTACTTTTGAAAAAAAGAAAATCTAAAACCGAGTTTTTTAGGTAATTCGCCTTAATTAACACAATATCCCGTCATTCTAGAATTTAAACTTACTACTCAGAACCACACGTGAGTATGGCCACTATTGGCGTACATAATGGTCCTCGGCTACAGCCATTACGCGAACAGAGGCCACGCTCGCGTGGGGGCTCCGACCAGTAAGTTCGAGTGCTAAAATGATAGGGCGTATTGCCTAGTGTAAAACTATTTAGGTAGGAAAAAAACTAATAGCTTTATTAGATTTAAGCTTGGTATGAGTCATGTCGACATTTTTGAATCTCTGACGCTTACCCTTGTCCCGGATCCTGATGATCTATGTCAATGATTGTTGGTTCTTGATGACTTCCTAGAATTAGCAGACTAATGCCACGTACTTGCAACTAATCTATACTTAAGAAGAGGTAATGTAGTGATCTCATAATGTTTAAATATACTTATGATGTCTTTTGTTTAAGTATCGTACCAGATCTTGGCTTAGTCAACCGCTGAAACAATTATAATTAATATTCATAATGATTTAATCTCGGTTTGTAAGTTACCCCCAGGCTGATTACAGTTGACGGGTAAATAAGCAGTAATTTATATCAGTACAAGAAGTATTCAGTACGTTGGTAAAATTTTAGCATGTTATGGCATTATCGGTTTCTGCCATTCGGTCCGGCTTTAAGCCACCTTCGCCCAATTTATCCAGTAATTCTCAACGTTTGACAATGTCTGTTTAAATTTAATAGAACTATACCTATTAGTAGTAATACCTCAGTGGTTTAAACTACTCAAGTTGAGTTAGATTACTTCTACAGTTATCCAGCTATGCGAGGATATTGTAGACGGAGTAAAGTTTTATCGAAATGGTGGCGGAGTCGCCCAAAAGCTCTTTAAGTAGACGATGTCGTCTGTAACTGATTGATGCGAGGCGGAGAGTACCACTGCTCTCAAAACGGTGAAGGAAAACATCGTTAGGAAACCTACATGTCTTCATCATCATCATCATCATCATCCGCAGCCCGTCTTCACCCACTGCTGGGTATAAGCCTCTCTATGTTTGTGCCAAGCTCCACGATCTTGCGCCAGCCTCATCCACGACACTCCCTTAAAACCATCAAATTCGACGATATGCGACATCCAGCAATCCGCACTGAGCCCGCGTGATGGATTATGTCCCACTCCCTCTCAGAGAGAGGAGGCCTGTGTTCCAGCAATGGGAACATTTTAGGCTGAGATGATGATGATTTGAAAGCAGAGCACCGAGAAGTATTTCAAAAAAAGAGGGAGCCCCAAACCCATCAGTGAGTGATCCCCTGCTGAAGTGGTTTTATTGATTACAAAATTGTATGCTATTGTAAATAGGGGGTCTATTTGGTCTATTTTTTTTCTCAGTCCGCCAGCTTTTTTATAAAAATCTGGACTATTGGAACTGAAGATTTTGCTTCGTTGAAATTTTAGGAACTACTAGTTCGAATGGAATCAAAAAAATTGCGTTGGATAGTACGTCTATCGAGGAGGGTATAGACTATAAAACAACATCACAAAGTGACCAATCAGAGCCGAGCAGAAGGCAAAGCCGCGGGGATCAGCTAGTTAATAATAAAATGGTTAAAATGTGGTGCTTCTTTGTGGTTTTTCTTTAAACTTTATTAATTCATTCTTTGAATTTCAGTGCGATTTGAAAACCGCATCAATTAATTTTGTAATATTTCTAAGTATTTTCTTTTTATATGGACTATATTATCCTCTTATGATACAGACCTCAAAATGAAAAAAAAAAACATTCAAAAATTTACTTTTGGCATAAGCTAGTTTCGCCTACAACCACATAATATAAAAAAAAATTAAAAGGTCAGTTTCTACGACATGTTTATTCTTAGGGTGCTCCCACATCTATCGACGCGGAGTCGGATTATTCCGTCGCCCTTTCTCTTTCTGCCGCTTAGAACTGCCATTTGCTAGACTGAGCACGATAGCACGCGGCCGCCACGAGGATTCCGCCGCACCATAAGATGTGGTTGCACCCTTATGGTTCGAAACGTCCGAATGAAAAAACAGAATCCTTACAGGATCTCCGTCTGTCACAGTTTTTGGTTAATTAAACAGTTTCGAAGTTATTCAAGAAATTAAATATTAACAGCCTTACTACACAAACTTAAACATCTGTTGAACTGACACTTGTCTAAAAAAAGTATGGCTGCAAAAAGGGCCTTATTTCAACGTAATAATCTGTCATTTTTTTAGACAAGTGTTCAACAACCGTTTAAAAGTTTTTGTGGTACGACGTTAAATGTTCTTGTCCAAATAAACATTTTTAATATTTTGAAGAAAGTTGATACTAAATATTATAGTTATTATTTATTAAATTGAATGGATAAGATAATTCCAAAAGATTTCTTAGTAGAATTCTTGGGTATTGGAAATGAAAGTGTAACGGAAAACAGCATTTCTTTTTTTTTATTTGTTAATGGTTTGCTCTCTAGTCTTGGCCAGAGATGACAAACTCTACGATGGAGCGAGCTTACCTAGAAGAACCCTGTTCACTCTAATTTTGAAATAATTCGGGTTGTGTGCTTTTGTGGAACATCTAAACTTTTTGTTTGTAAGTTTTCTGCGTACTCCACCGATTGCGACATGGGGTCCTTACGTCATTATTAAGACTTTATTAATCCAATTAACGATTAGATACAGTACACAATAGACGTTAAACTGTGTTATTATAGGATCTGAGTCAAGCGCCTCAAAGTATAATGGGAGCTATATATTAATAACTGGTTATTTTGAATGAACCGCTGTGTTGGAATGTACTGCCTACCCACGCCCAGTTCCCTTTGAAATCACGTCATCGATTAATAAAATTTATTTTAGACTAGCTACCAGCCCTGACTTATCACAGGTACAATTTGAAACTAAAATAATCCGTTCAATAGTTTTTGCGCGAAAGACTAACAAACACACTTCAACAACATAGGAACAAACGCACACTCTCGCACATCGCTGTGCCGTATAACATTGAGGTGCTCTCTCACCAGGAGCATTCGCATGTAATGTAATGTCTAATATTACATTACATACGTGCATAACACCAATTAAGGAGGAGAACCGAGCATTACAATGTTCACCTTGTAATGATATATGTCAATACGAGTCTGACAGTCCGTCCTGTCCCGCCCTGGGCGGGAGGACTCATTTGATGATTTGCCACGCTAAAAAAATAGGATATGAGAAAGGAATTACCTATTATTATTTTGTATTAATCCATTTAAATTACATTACACATTCTAAAAAAATAGGATATGAAAAGATATGAAAAGGGATTTATAATTATTTAGTATTAATCCATTTAAATTACATTACACCTTCTTGTCAGTCAGAGAGGTAATATTGTATTGTTTGTTCAAATTCTCAAATTCGAATCTGTAAAGTGTAACGTTACATTACACGCGAATGCTCTTGGTGAGGCACCTCTATGAATGTGTCCCATTGTAAGTGGAAGCATTGGCCTCTCGTCTGGCCACAAAGAGCCATTGTGTACCGAGATGCTGATACAATATTCAGGTCAGCGAACGAGAATTGCATCTCAGTTCATTGACTGGACTAACCAAGGTTGTACGACAATTACAGTTCAGTAGTACCATACAAGGTTATCAAAACCTTTCTAATGGCTGCTACACACCTTACGATAAATCGATACGATTAGTCGGTACAGTTCAAACTGCAACGATAAATCGACAAGTGTGTATGAGAAAAACTGTACAATTTGTTCAATTTTTCTCATTTGGCTGCTACACACCGATTTATCGTAAGGTGTGTAGCAGCCATAACATTACTCGGAGACTCGGTAGTTTTTATTTATACGGTAGATTTGACTAAGTCTCTGTCATTCTAAGAAAAAATATTTTGTTTTCGAATTCTCCATTATTCGTCTATTGTGAACGTAGCATTTCGTATAAATATGCTAAAAGGCGCTACATGCGCAGACAGGTGACGTCACCCAAACAAAATATTTATATACCCGACTATATGGTATTTGACGTCACATTGTGGAAACTCACAATGTCACATTCAGATAATTAGGAGATAAAAGAATCCCAAATGAGTTTTAACGGTTTTAAAATTCCTAAAAAGGATTTCTTCCTGATGTGTCATTTGAGTCTTGGAAAACATCGTATGATAAAAACAAAGCAAATAGTGGGTCCTTATTTAGCGTGGCTGACGAAGTTGACAAGGGCTTTAAATCACATACCATTTAAAACGTAAAAGCAATCAGAGGATGTCAGAGTAGTAAATCAATCACTCGAGATTTATGCGCCCCCATAACCAAGCAAGCAAGAAGGAAAATGAGCCATAAGTACAGTTCCGAAAAACAAACGGGATTCACAGCGGTAAAGCGAGGGCGCTTCTGTTGAACGCAGCCTCCGACCATCGGAATTGCGGGACGTACAGGGCAATTGAAGGACACCCTGGATTTTAGTCAGTACAAGTCAGACCGTCTTTCCTGCCCAACCCTGGGTGAGAGGACTCATTTGATGTTTTATTATTAGACCACGCAGAGCGAGCGAAGCGAACTCAGAACTTGGGGCACCCCGACTCAGACAGGTTAGGTGTTAGGTTACTTTAAACCTTGCAAACAGAAATGGGAGCCCCGCGAAGCAGGGCTCCGTCGACTTACCTTGTTAAGTTCGATATTAAGGACATTCGATATTTAGGACATTCGATAATCTAGGCTGTATTTCGATATTTAGATCTTTTGATGTAACTTTTGCTCTAATTTGTTTGTGATTTCAATGAGCACGACGTAGTTCAGTACAGACTATGGGTGTCTGGATCAGCATACAGTTTGGCAATACGCTGCCCGTGTCGATGATGTGTCGTATTCCAGGCGCGCCTCGCAGTTCTGTCTTGTCAGGTAATCGTGACGCTGGAACGTAAAGGGCTGTTGAAGGAACACCGTAGATTTTAGTCAGTACTGGTCTGATAGTCCCTCCCGTCTCTTCGTGGGCAGGAAGGACTCATTTGATGATTTTACCATGATAAAAAAGATCATCAAAAATATTTTTAACCGATTTAAAAAAAAAACGAGTTTTTTATGTCTTTTTTTTCATGTATGACCCCTGATTCCTCAAAGATGCCTACACCGATTTGTTTTTTTTTTTCTTTTATAAATTGGTCAGGTCATCCAACCACATGCCATCTGGACGTTCGACACGGATACTCGTATTCGAAATTAAACGCATTCAATTGTTTTCAGAATCTAGCGGAGGCTGAGTACGTCGTGGCAGTGTTCATGTTTATGCGGCTCGTGGGCTGGCCAGCGGAGAGGATCTCCATCCTCACCACATACAATGGACAGAAGCATCTCATCCGTGACGTCATTGACAAGCGTTGCGCTGAGAACCCCCTCATTGGACGACCGCACAAGGTATTTATAAAAAGATTAGATAAACCAACCATTTTTAGGGTTCCGTAGTCAACAAGGAACCCTTATAGTTTCGCCATGTCCGTCCGTCCGTCCGTCCGTCCGTCCGTCCGTCCGTCCGTCTGTCCGCAGTTTAGCTCAGAGACGCACAGTACTAGAGAGCTGTAATTTGGTGTAAATATACGGATTTGTTGTGCCGAAAAAGTGGTAAAATAAAATCTCAAAAAATATTTTTTTTTAGGGTACCTCCAGTACTTACACGTAAAGTGAGGATTTTTTTTTTCTCGTGTACCCCTTAGTGTGGGGTATCATTAAATAGGTCTTTAAAAAATAATGATAGTTTCCATTAGCAATTTTTTGATAAAAAAATTCGTTTGTGAAATATTAAGCTTGAAAGTGCTAAATTTTGCTCGATTCGAGTGTCCCCCCCCTCTACCAGCTAAACGGTTATGTTTGGGGGTGTGAAAAAATTCACAGTAGTAGTATATATAACGAAGTTTAAAAGAAAATTATCATGACTAAGTAGGCTTTACAACTTTACGAGTAATAGTCGACCAACTTATAAAATGTACTTGAATTTCATATTTCTTAAACAAAATGTATCGGAGACAACTGCAAATGTAAGTTTGTCAACTTTATTTTTACAGCTTTAATAGGTATGTTTTTACAGTATGTTTTTTGGGAATAGGTAGGTTTTTATCGTCAACTATTTTTTAACTAACTTCAAAAAAAGGAGGAGGTTCTAAATTCGTCGTAATCTTTTTTCTTATGTATTTTCCCTGATTTCTCAAAGACTCGGACCGATTTTGAAGATTCTTCTTTTTAAAATTAAATTCAGCGAATCAGTTTAGTTAGGTCGCATAAGTATTTTGATAGGCAACTACGGAACCCTACACTGTGCGTGGCCCAACACGCACTTGGCCGGTTTTATTCTTACTCGAGAGCTCGCGGCTAAATAATTACAGCATAGGCCGATATTCCGTATTCAGCCGCGCATGTTGAGGTTGGTCTGTGGATAGGCGTCGTGCCGTGCCTCGGAAAGCACATAAAGCTGTCGGTCCCGCCCGGCTGCTACTCAGAAGCTCTAAAAGTCTGACAACCAGTCTTACCATGGGGTATGGTAGTACTCAGTTACTGGGTTGTGGAGGTCCGATAGGCAGTCGCTTCATGTAAAATACTAATATTCAGCTGCATCTGGTTCGATTGGAAGCCGACCCCGATATAGTTGGGAAAAGGCTAGGCAGATGATGTATTCTTTCATTTTACATGATTGCATTGCTTTCGTCTGGGTTTCTTATTTAAATTATTTTCTTGTTTTTTGAAAATGAAAATGAAAAAATGAAAAAAACGTTTATTAATTTTAACAAGTTTTCATACACGTAGTGATTGGAGCCTCCTTTTAAGCTAATAAAGCCTGTATTAGGAGACTCCGCTCTTCCATACATTATTGGTTTAACTATAAACTTGTTTATCTAAAATAATAATTAAAAATATATTTAAGTAAAGAAATCTAATCTACGATAACTAAGGATAATTTATAATTTTAAATTGTTTGCAATAGTGTGTGTTGTGTGTAAAAGTGTGATTGTGTGTAATTGTGATTGGGTTGTTGTATTCAGAGAGTCTGTTTGAATGTGTGGAATGTGTGTGTTATACGTATACGTCATTATGTGTGTGAATGGAAGTGCGTATATCAAGAGCGTATAAGATTGAGCCTTAGAATATCTACTGTTATCATAAATTATATTAATTATAACAATAACGCCTCTGTTTCCTCATAATTAAGTGGTTTTATCCATTGAGCTAAAATTTTTTTACATTCGTTTAGTTTTTTATCGTATACATAAATTTCCCTATTACATTTGTTGTAAAGCTGAGCAGATCGTTTTTTAAATTGGTTGCTAGCAAATTTAGTTTTGGTTTGAGGAACATCTGCTACTAAGTCTTTTCTTCTTTTTAGAGTTAAGTTAGGGTCATAAGGAAGGGATTTGTGTTTTTTAATTATAGTTCTAATAATATATAGTTTTCTGACCGATAATAAGTTGCTGATTTGGTAGAGGTGTTGAGTAGAAAATCTCATGTTTTTAAAATACATTAGCTTAATTAGAGCACGTTGACCCCGCTCAAGATCAATAAATTTAGTTTTTGCTGCACCACCCCAAATGGGGATGCAGTAAGTCAAAACAGATTGCACCAAGGCTATGTAAATTTCATTAAGGAGGTGTCTCGGGTTCTTCGAATTATCAGGTATAACTTTTGGAACAATATGCCTTAGGGTCCTAAAAATCCAGCTTAATTTTCTTATTCTGTTATTGACCTGTTCAAGGTGGGGATACCAGGATAAGTTTTGGTCGACCACAACACCCAGATATTTTGTTTGTGTTACCTTATCTAATGTTGGTTTTTTTCCTTTTTAGAACCGTTTTTGAGGTCGTCGGGTTATACTCTTATGACTTTTTTTTTGTTTATTTCTACTTCCAAGCGAAGCCGAGGCGGATAACTTAAATTTATTTAAATGATTCATTTTTGTGTCTCATAAAAGTCTAATGAAGCAACATGTTATAACTTGCATCTGTTTAGCCGGACACGTAGTATACCTACTTACCTGCTTCCGCGAGAAATGAATCAGTCTTCACTTTAAATAAATTTCCCCTAAAAAACCCAGTTTTCAGGGTTCTGTACCCAAAGGGTAAAACAGGACCCTATTACTAAGAGCTAGTACATACTGGGCGTCGGTGTTGCTTTGAGCGCGCGTTGGTCGCCTACACACACCGCGCTTAGGGGTTGAACCACATCTGGCAGTACGGAATCGCCTTTTTCCGTCGCCTTTTCCGTCGACCGAGACAATGCGATAGCACGCGGCCGCCTCGAGGATTCCGTCGCGTGCTATCGCATTATGCTTTCTGTCTCGGTCTAGCCAATGGCAGTTCTAAGCGACAGAAAGAGAAAGAGCGACGGAAAAAGGCGATTCCGTGCTGCCAGATATGGTGCAACCCTAGCACGGCTTTCAGCGCACGCTGGATAAAGTAATCAGTATCAAAATACTCGATCTCCATTTTCGATAAAAAAAATCACCTCTAAACAAAAGCGCGCGTTAAGACATTTCGTATTAAGACAAAGCAGTTGACCGGTGATATCATGTTTCACAAAGCAAGGAAGTCGCGCTACTTAAACTAGTGTTTGCATTTGGATTTACACTTTTTCTGTGAAGTTGAGTCAGAAGTGTTAATTTTCATATTTTCACGTGACTTTATTTGTTTTGATTTAAGCGATAATCCAAGTCTTCTTGCTTGGTTCAGTTTTTGCAAAAGTATAATAAATTGTTCAGAGGTTTATTTATTAGCACCAAGTGCTAATAAATAAAGAATATTTTTTAAGGTTTTATTGCACGCTCGATTTTTTCCGTTTTAAGTTTTATTCTGGACTATTTAAATTTCAACTACCTAGTTATTTTCAAGCATTCAGTTATTTGTTATTCCAAATACATCAGGTACTCAAATGATTTGATTACAACAATTACAATCGCTAATTTGAATTCAATGGGTACAATAATGTTTTATAACCCGCAATAACGCGTGATCAGAATAATAAATCATAACAATCGACACTGAAGTAGATATTTGGATAATCCAAGTAGGAGGTCGACCAATGGTCGAAAGTCCACTACTCTTCTTTTTTATAATACGCATAACCTATAAAAAAATGCCTATATCTCTCATTTTTGTGGAATAACTCACTTGACCAAATAAAATAATACCTATTTTTTTTTAGCGTGGTAAAATCATCAAATGAGTCCTCCCACCCCGGGCAGGGCGGGAGGGACTGTCAGACTTCTACTGACTAAAATCCACGGTGTCCTTCGATAGTTTGTTATGTTCCGGGGTCATGGTAAGGAAATAATCCCGCGACCAAAATAATACCTATGCCAATTTTTTGCCGTCAAAAATGATAGTTTTTTATGGCTAAATTCGACCCCCAAAAATCCTAAATCAAGTACTGTACTTTAACGTACATATGTAGCATATTTGCACGAATTATGTCAATTCACTTATCGCGATGTGCGCAAGTACTTAATATTTAGTGATCGATTTTTATTTAGTTTTCCAATAAAATTGTTATAACTTATTTGGTAAGTATATTATGCACGAGTATAGGTGGTTGTACCACTGTTTACTTGGAAGATATCGCTATCAGCGATAAAGGCCGCCATTTGTACCAAAAGAACTGGGTCGCTTAAAGGGCCATTTAGACGGGGAGAGTTTCACGACTCGAACATACGATAATCGAAGGAATATTAAATATTGTCTTCGTCTAAACATCGCCCGTTGACTTGGGCGATAATCGCCTCGAATAGGAAGATTTCTCGTGTCCATCTAAACAGAACGTCAAAGCAATAATCGCATTTCGAGTTTTTATGACAGACTGTCACTCATGTCACTCATGTTAGCAACTGTCATTGACAGTTGCTAACATGAGTGACATAAAAAAACAAAACGGTTCAAACTGATTTGTACGATAATCGTATGAACGAGAAGAAATGTCATACGAGAATGTGTTTAGACGAGTCGAGTTTCTCGTATGCGAGAATCTTCCTTCAATAATTTTGCCGTGTAAACAAACAAAGACATTATCGCCTACGATAATGTCATATGCGAATCTCGTATGATATAATCGTATACGAGATTTTAGTTCTTGCCTGTGTGTAAACAGTTTGATACGATTATGTTATGGCGATTATTGCTTGCGATTATTGCTTAGACATTATCGAACGGAAACGTTCGAGAAACTCTTCCCGTCTAAATGGCGCTTAAGGGCCATTTAGACGGGGAGAGTTTCACGACTCGAACATACGATAATCGAAAGAATATTAAATATTGTCTTCGTCTAAACATCGCCCGTTGACTTGGGCGATAATCGCCTCGAATAGGAAGATTTCTCGTGTCCATCTAAACAGAACATCAAAGCAATAATCGCATTTCGAGTTTTTATGACAGACTGTCACTCATGTCACTCATGTTAGCAACTGTCATTGACAGTTGCTATCATGAGTGACATAAAAAAACAAAACGGTTCAAACTGATTTGTACGATAATCGTATGAACGAGAAGAAATGTCATACGAGAATGTGTTTAGACGAGTCGAGTTTCTCGTATGCGAGAATCTTCCTTCAATAATTTTGCCGTGTAAACAAACAAAGACATTATCGCCTACGATAATGTCATATGCGAATCTCGTATGATATAATCGTATACGAGATTTTAGTTCTTGCCTGTGTGTAAACAGTTTGATACGATTATGTTATGGCGATTATTGCTTGCGATTATTGCTTAGACATTATCGAACGGAAACGTTCGAGAAACTCTTCCCGTCTAAATGGCGCTTTACAATTTTGATGTAGGTACAATAAAGGGCCATTTAGACGGGGAGAGTTTCACGACTCGAACATACGATAATCGAAGGAATATTAAATATTGTCTTCGTCTAAAGGGCCATTTAGACGGGGAGAGTTTCACGACTCGAACATACGATAATCGAAGGAATATTAAATATTGTCTTCGTCTAAACATCGCCCGTTGACTTGGGCGATAATCGCCTCGAATAGGAAGATTTCTCGTGTCCATCTAAACAGAACGTCAAAGCAATAATCGCATTTCGAGTTTTTATGACAGACTGTCACTCATGTCACTCATGTTAGCAACTGTCATTGACAGTTGCTAACATGAGTGACATAACAAAACAAAACGGTTCAAACTGATTTGTACGATAATCGTATGAACGAGAAGAAATGTCATACGAGAATGTGTTTAGACGAGTCGAGTTTCTCGTATGCGAGAATCTTCCTTCAATAATTTTGCCGTGTAAACAAACAAAGACATTATCGCCTACGATAATGTCATATGCGAATCTCGTATGATATAATCGTATACGAGATTTTAGTTCTTGCCTGTGTGTAAACAGTTTGATACGATTATGTTATGGCGATTATTGCTTGCGATTATTACTTAGACATTATCGAACGGAAACGTTCGAGAAACTCTTCCCGTCTAAATGGCGCTTAAACATCGCCCGTTGACTTGGGCGATAATCGCCTCGAATAGGAAGATTTCTCGTGTCCATCTAAACAGAACGTCAAAGCAATAATCGCATTTCGAGTTTTTATGACAGACTGTCACTCATGTCACTCATGTTAGCAACTGTCATTGACAGTTGCTAACATGAGTGACATAACAAAACAAAACGGTTCAAACTGATTTGTACGATAATCGTATGAACGAGAAGAAATGTCATACGAGAATGTGTTTAGACGAGTCGAGTTTCTCGTATGCGAGAATCTTCCTTCAATAATTTTGCCGTGTAAACAAACAAAGACATTATCGCCTACGATAATGTCATATGCGAATCTCGTATGATATAATCGTATACGAGATTTTAGTTCTTGCCTGTGTGTAAACAGTTTGATACGATTATGTTATGGCGATTATTGCTTGCGATTATTGCCTAGACATTATCGAACGGAAACGTTCGAGAAACTCTTCCCGTCTAAATGGCGCTTTAGTTACCTTATACAATCGACAAAGTTGAATCATGACCCATTTTGACAAAAAATCGTTTGCATCCGTCAAATTGACAAAGATTATAGTCGTTACCATGGATATGTATGTTTACGCGAATGTAGACCTAATTTTTCCTGAATGTCTGTAGGAAAATAAGCTTATGGTGGGTCATAATTCAACTTTGTTGATTGTACATCAAAATTGCAAGTGATCCCCAGTTCATTTGGAAAATAAATATAGTTTTTTTTCGCTTATAGATGGTTCTACGAATAAAAAAAGCGGTTCCTATTTTTAATCTGCAATGAAGTTGTCAACGTTCCATCCGCTGCTGCGGGTCTTCCACATTTGTTTCGTCGCTAGACGATCTACGGGGCGGGCATCCGGGCGGCGAGTAATGGGCGACTCGCTGTCCTACCATGGACCATGCACGTGTCGACGAGTGTCAACATAATGACGGGATGTCCCCCTGAGGGCCAAAGCCTGTCGGGGTCGTGGGACTTACGAATTATGGTGACCCCGGAACGTAAGGGCAATTGAAGGACACCGTGGATTTTAGTCAGTACGAGTCTGACAGTCCTTCCCGCTCTGCCCTGCGTGGGAGGACTCATTTGATGATTTTATCATGGTAAAAGAAAAATTTCCAATGTGAACACCTCAGTCGATATCTCTAGTGTTGCAACCGTCCACAGAGCACAGCGATCGCTTTCCATCAGGCGGGTAGCTGCGTATTAAATGTATCTGGTATTTACATTTTCTGCATATTGTTCATCATCTGCCTTTTACTATCTATATTGGGGACGGCTTCCAGTCAATCCCGATCCAGCTGAATTTCAGTATTTTACATGAAGCGACTGCCTATCGGACCTGCACAACCCAACCCAGTACCTGGGAAAGACCATACCAAAGACTATAGATCTTCTGACTAACAGTATACTTGCTCAGTTGCTCGAAATAGTGATGAGCCGATATTATTCGAGGAGTGACCTGTTTGTCTACCTTTTAAGTTTAAAACTTCTGTCATCGTCTAAGAATGTAAAAAAACGACCAAGTGTGGGTCAGAATCCCACACGAAGGGTTCCGTACCATTTTCTAAACAAACAGCAAAAAAAGTCTGGGAGCTCCCTTAGGTATTTATTTTATTTTGATTTCTAGTAGTTGTCGTTATAACGTCAACAGAAAAACAACATCTTTGTAAATAATATCAACTGTCTAACTATGACGGTTCAGGAGATCAGCTTGGTGACATACAGTCAAACACGTTTGTTTCGTCCGTTGACGGACATCGAAGTGAAAAGGTAAAATTGATCGAATTGCATTTTACGATCACGTGAAAAACAGAGTCGAAAAAAACGGTGATATTTGCATCCATTCATATTCCAGTATTTCTTCTTGATATACCTAATCATCTCCATTTTAACTTAAAAAACAACCGTCATCGATTCCTTTTAACATAATAATGTACATATTTTTAAACTTGTTTTGACCTTCGTCACGTACCTACACGGTGTTAATACAGCATGTTTTTGAAAGGTGTGACGCCATACCACACTCTAGGGCCCCAATGGCACAATTTTATGCCGCCAAACCGCGACCGATTTTAAACTGTATTATTGGAAAAATTAGTCTTAAAACAGGTCAGGGTTTGGTGGCACAAAGTTGTGCCACGGGGCTCTATCTAGAGGATAAAATACGGTTCCTTACGACAAAGCCTGTGTCCTAGCAGTGGTTGGTTCCAACCTTAAAGTCCAGCGAAGCGAAGAAACAGTGCTCAACTAAGTACTCTTAAGCGGGGTTCACACTACTGTTAGTTAATTTTCACGATAATGGACTTTAACGGTCTTACTACAAAAAAGTTAAACATGTGTTGAACAACCGACAACGGCATTTGTCGTTGATATAAGGGACGTTTTGCAGTTACACTTTTTTTTACTTTTTGGTTCGATTATACGTCCAAAAATTAGCGAGACAACTATAGGAACCCGACATTGGCATATCTTTCGAAAGGTCGATGTGCATTATAATCGGCCTTTGTCTTGTAGGTATTTATATTTTTGAGGAGCTCGTGGCTAAATTATTACAGCCGCACAAGCCAATCTTTCCGTATAAGCCGCATTTGCCGAGGTTGGTCTGTGGATGGGTAACAATCTGTCATAGCGAGTTTCCTCCGTGCCTGCCGTATCCCGGCTATCATTTGTAGATTTTTCACAATCGGTACTATTAGTCAGAAGCTCTGATAACCAGTCTTACCATGGGGTATCGCATTACCCAGTTACTGGGTTGTGTTGTGGAGGTCCGATAAGCTGTCGCTCCAAGTAAATTATTTTTTTTTTGCTGTATCTGGTTGGACAGACCATCCCATACTGCACTAGTAATTCGTGATCATTTTGCCCAAAAACTCAACCCATAATCGTTCCGCAACCACGCATTCACCTCAGCTGGCGCCGTGCGACGTTCTGGCTGTTCAGCAAGCTCAAAAGACCGGTCCTGGGACACCTTTATGATACGATAGAAGAGATCCAAGCTGCAGCGAAGACGGAACTGAAGGCCTTCCCGGAAAGTGACTACAATCAGTGTTTCGAAGATTGGAAAATCCATTTGCATAATCATAAGTGCATTGCATCGGGAGGGGATTACTTTGAAGGGGATGTTATTAATTTGGAAGAATAAATAAAGAATTTACAAAATAAATACAATGTCACCTTATTTTTTGGACACAGTTGTAAATACAAGAAATCATCTGCCATCTGGTATCTATTTGTCTTTATTTAATTGACTCAAACAAACTAAAATGAATCATGCAAAAGTTGAATGTCAAGGCCTGAAAAAAAGTAGAACACAATAACAAAACAAATATAACCTTGATCTAATTGACTACTGTTACAAGGGCAGTTATTGTGTCCGTTTCGTTGCCGTAGGTCAGTTAGGTAAGTATAGTCACGATAAGATTTATGCGTTTAGTCATACGTGATTATGTGTGCATTTATCTCCAAAATGGTTTGACCAATTTAGATATTTTTTTTCTTTTAAATGTTAATCGACTGAGGATCAAAGCTTGCCGGGGTCACGGGGCTATCTCATCAGGTTACCTTAACCCTGGAACGTAAAGGGCTATTGAAAGATAACCGTGGATAGTGTTAATAGAGGAACACTTAGATAAATCTATACTTTTTTATTTGTATGTCGGAGTAGCCTTTGGAACTGGTGATCCATTAACAATTTTTTCTGGCAGAAAGTCTAATAATAAATACCATGTATATTTGACACGCTAGCTCAATGTTTGTCTAACAAGTCTAAAAACAATAATAGCGTGGGCAGGCGATGGGATACGACGCGGTGTGTGGGGGCTAAAATTGTACGCGAATAAATGGGGTATTCTCATCTGAGCAACTTTTTTCATAGAAGCATTTTTTTAATATCAGTAGGAAATAGTTGCTCAAAAAAGAATACTCCGAACAAATCACCTTCAAAAACGTATACTGGCCTAATTCAGACACAAGCCTTCTCTCTGTGAGAGGGAGTGAGCCATAATCTAAGCCATAAGCCATAAACACGCGGGCCCAGTGCGGGTTGGTAGAATTGAAGTTTTTTTTTGGGGTCCTCTGTCCTCACGATGTTTCCCTTCACCTGTTTGAGAGCAGTTGTGATGAAATAAATTACAGAATGTACCTGACTGGTTTCGAACTCGTAAATCGGGCCCGATACCACTGAACCACCACTGCTGCTACCTTACATAATTGATTACATTAAAAAACTTTCGTACAAGACGTGATAACAACCTCTTTATTAATATATTTGTATGCTTCTCAGGTAACGACAGTGGACAAATACCAGGGCCAACAAAATGACATAGCGCTAGTGTCTCTCGTGCGGACCCGTGCCGTGGGCCACGTGAGAGACCTCCGTCGGCTCATAGTGGCCGCTTCCAGGGCACGACTGGGCCTCTACATCTTCGCCAGGGCCAACCTCTTCAGGAACTGCTTTGAACTACAGCCCACCTTTAATCAGGTAAGATATCCAGACATCGTTCTTCCGTGAATAGCGAACGATGGGAAATATTTACCCAGTGGATGCCTGAAGATGGACGACGCCACCGAGGCCGGCCCAAAAAAAGGTGGTGAGATCATCAGAACGTTTACTGTGATGGTTTGAGAAGGCGCTTGAAAAGAGTAGGTGGAAGGATATGGGGGAGATCAATAGCTTAAAATGTTCAGGTCTATATTTATAGTAGACCGATCCATCGCATCGAGCATCCAATGGTGAATGCTCGTAGAAAACAACTCTGAATTGGACTTGTTTACTGATGAATGGAGGACGATAATGTAAGAATGCTTGTGGTCCTGTGAGGAGAGAATGAAAGGATTAAATACATTTTGTGTAATGGCATTTTATGCTGTACCTAAATAAGTAAATAATAGAACTGCAAAACCCAATGTCCTTGTGGATTTGTTAAAATGCTCATTTAAATATTTATTTGTGATTCAAATCGCTTGATTGTGTCATGGTTTGATGTCACTTCTATGATTGTCAATAGTTAACGTAGAAGATTTTAATAAAAGTGACGGCATTCCCTTCTAATATCCAACCGAAGCGAAGCCAAAGAAGACGAAGAGCGAACTTATTAAAGCTTTCGGTCTATAGAAAGTAAGACTTAGGGACTTTACACAACATATAAGTAAAAATCAACCTTACCACTAAGACATATGACATAAAACACATTGTTATTTACGGGTAAATGAAAAAATGAAAAACAAAACACGATCGCCACGACGACGTCAAGTCAATCGAATCGCATCATTATTTTTTAGTAGCAAGGGTGATTTTCACTTGTTGGAATCAGTCGAATCGCGCCATGGGTAAAGTCCCATAGGTGGCTCTAAGAGCTGTCAGCATTCCGATGGGGCCCCCATAGAGGGCCATGCCTGCTGGGGTCGCGGTGCTGTATAAATAGATATTTTAGTCAGTATGAGTCTGACAATCTCTTCCGCTCCAACCAGGGATGAGGTGTTATTTGATTATTATAACACGATAAAAAAAGGAAGGATGATACGACGGAACTTTTTAATGAATCTTTGTGATAAATATTTACTCTAATTCGCTCCTATATCGAGATTGTTTGTAAAAGAATTCTCGCAAAAAATTTCACGGGGTTTTTCTACCCGCGTCATGAGCATCTCGAAGAACAAAATTAAATCTTTTCAGAAAAATTAGCAGTCATAACAACTGTGAATAACAAAAATTTTTGGTAAACTCGGTCGATGATCGGGAATAAGCAATATGCAAGATACATACAATATGTAGTTTTTGAACGAAAGAATAACAAACATCCGTCCATTCTTACAAACTTCGCGTTTATTAGTAGTATTAATTTAATTCTATTTAAAAAAGATGATATTATGATTCATCATCGCCATATCTGGTTTTCTCGTGGTTAAAAAATTACAGCCGCACAGGCCGATCTACTGGATTAAGCCGTGCTTGCCGAGGTTGGTCTGTGGATTTGTCACCATCTGTCATAGCGAATTTCTTCCGGGCCTCGGAAAGCACATAAAGCCGTTGGTCCCGGCTGTCGTTTATAGATCTTTGATAGTCGTTGCTGTTAGTCATCATCATCATCATCAGCCTATAATATTCCCACTGCTGGGACACAGGCCTCCTCTTTGTGAGAGGGAGTGGGACATAATCCACCAAGCGGGCCCAGTGCGGGTTGGTAGATGTCACATGTCTTCGAATTTTTGATGATGTTTTCCTTCACCGTTTTAAGAGCAGTGGTGATGAAATAATTTACTACCACTTACAGTGCCGGATTAAGCCGGTGCGGGGCCCGTAGCAAATGTAGCAACGGGGCCCTAGAGTTACATTGCCTCTTTTTTAGCGGTAAATCCACGGTGTCCTTCAATAGCCCTTTACGTTCCGGGGTCACGGTAATGAGATAAGTCTCGCGACCCCCGCATGTTTGGCCCTCTAGAGGGGGGCCCCGTTCCTTCACTTTTCGAAGCAGCGGGGTCACGCCCCGGCGCTGCACCTCCACGCGCCACTCATAGACGCGATGGAGGGCAGTCGCCTCCAGATCCCAGGGCAGCAATCCAGCTAGGAGGTTGGCCGATTCGCATGGCATGCGACCAGCTTTAGTGGTCGCTAATACGACGCCGGTGTATAGCCTCCTTACATGAGGCGTTTGGCCCACTGAGATTGGGCAGGAGTAGCCTGAGGGCGGCCACTGGAGGTTTTGGGGCAAAACTCTCAATACGAAATGCCTCAGTGTGGATTGCATTGCTTCAATATAGCCATGTAATGATTTATACAGAGTGTATCCTGTATTAAAGTCTTAAGGAGACGACTGTAACGAGGCGTTAGTAGTGACAGTGTGGCCAATCATTCACTTTAAGAATAGCCAAGGTGTATAACAGATTTTTTTTTGGCCACAGGCGCGGGGCCCCCCAAGGCGCGGGGCCCGTAGCATTTGCTGCCTCCTGCTATATGGCTAATCCGGCACTGACCACTTATTTGGAAAAGGCTAGGCAGACGATGATTTGTCCGCCGGCAGTATACCATAGCATCGACAGTTCGTGAAAGCCATTTACATGTACTGACCAGTTTCATTTCCATCTGTGACTGCCCGCAGTGATCTCAGGAACAGTGTCTATAATATATATATTCCACAACTATCACACAACGCCATCTAGTCCCAAGCTAAGCAGAGCTTGTGTTATGGGTACTAGACAACTGATATACATACTTATATATTTTTAAATATATAGATAAATTACACCCAGACACAGAACAAATGATCGTGCTCATCTCACAAACATTTGTCTTGGGTGGGAATCGAACCCACGACCTCCGGCATAGCAGTCAGGGTCACTAACCACTAGACCAACAGGCCAGTCTATACCTTATCGATTATTGCGCAGCTTGTGGAGCGTCCTCTCGAGTTGGAGTTGGTGCCGGGTGAGCGCTGGCCAGCGCAGCGCGGGATAGCCGCGGTCGTGCCTGAAGCCATGACACTTCGAATCCGAGATATGCCGCATATGGCGCAGTATGTCTACGACATGTACCTCGATAGAGTGCGACAGTGCAAGGACCAGTATGAGGTAAGACTCAATGAGGTTTAATACTTTTAGCTTTGGACTTCTTTGCAAAGCGGAGAGGGTCTTTTGAACGAACTGTAAGCGAAGAGGCAAAGCGGAGAAACAGAGGAATATTAACCAACAGGATTACACCAAATCTACCGTACGATCCTCTCCAATGGTGCAATGCTATAAGGCACGTCCACAAAAAGTGAGCAGCCTCGCGAGGCATTTGCCGCGCGAGGAAACGCTAGATATTATGTTCGTTCGTTCAGTTGCGAATTAAGACATCGTGGCACCACACGTTCGTGCGCGGTGCTGTTTACGCCATAGAGAGATGTTAATTTTAAACAGTGAATTTTATCCATATTTTACTCTTATTATGAGTAAAATCAATGTTTCTCGACTAAACAATATACACGAGCGTCCAGAGTGCTTGCGTCAAGACTGCGTTTGAGCAAAACAAAGCCAACACTAGATGGCGTGGGCGTTTGGTCGCTCACCGCTGGCCGCATACACCGCCATACACTCACCGAGCTGCTTCGGGAGTCTGCTCGCTCTGTGTGGACGCGCCTATTGCTGAATATTTTTCCGTTTCTCCGCTTCGCAGCCTCGCTCCACTCCTGTGAGGCAGCTCACCATTGATATAATCATCACATTCATCACAAAACAAAAGCTTAGAGAGACGCAAAATCTAAGTTTGGTCTCACATCTAGGATTTATGCGTATTTTTCCAGCGTTCCCAAGGTGTATGGTCTGCGCCGGGCACAGCCCGCGCGTCTCGTCCTGCGCACGCGCCACCATCTCAACACGCACACCCGGGTGCTAACGACAGCGACGACGACGAGCCCCCCGCCCCCGCCGCGACACCCACCCCCGCTACCTTCCAGCCCACCGAGATAGTCAACGAAATCGTCGACACCCCCACTGAATCTACTGAAACTTCTTAACTTTTAGATTTTGATTAAGGAAACAATTAAAACAAATAAGTTAATGCAAATATTGTTTTATTTTCTATGGAAGCTTGAATCCACCTTCTTAGGTATAATCAAGTAACCGTGATCTTGCAATTTAAAGGACAATTTAAGGAACACGGTGGGTTTGAATCAGTGTGAGTATGACAGTCCCTTTGATGTTTTCTCCATCGTATCACAAAAAGGATCTAAGTTGTGAGCGTAAGACCATATCGTGCACAGTGATCTTGAGGTGCATAGATAGGTAGTGTTCTCGAACTTATGTAACAAACCTGTGATAGATTTAGAAGACAGCCAGAACAGAAACGAATAATATGTTTTAATAGGTAGGTACCTACTCATACTCTAAAAGTAGGTGTACATGTCTGATTAGTCGTTTGAAACTGTTATCTATTGCAAGCCTACGGAAAATCGCTATTTTAACATTTCTATTGAACTATGTTGTAACTTTTAAATTACAGCGGCATTTAAAATTAAAAAACAAAGTTGAGTAATATTACGGATTAAATATAGGTATTTTAGTTTCAACTATTTCTCTAAAATAACTAAATAGGTAGCTTTCCACAAAATCTTTGCCATTTTTTAATGACGAATATGAAAAATACTGGCTGTATAGCTGGACGACCACAGACAAAAAAATAAAAACAATACAAATTATGCGGGACGGCGACAATCCGATCAACATTCTTTTTTTTTTACTTTCCTCGTATTCATTATGAAAAGCACAGTGTTTACCTTGGCTAAATCACTTATTTAATCCTTCGAACTAAATAATAGTAATAATTTAAAACAACGATCAACTGATTTCCGAACGAAATCGAAATCAGTTGACGTTCAAATATATTTTATTGAATTAAGTTGGTTGCAAATAAATACTCACTTAATTTCTAAATTATCTAACCAAGCTTTAAAACAGTTCTATTGTACAGGATTTGTTTATTATTGATTATTTTATTACTTATTTAACTTTAATGTATGACGATCTGCTATTGGTTAATAATGGCGGTAATATTTGTCGGATGAGGCACAATTTTAAATTTATAAAAATAGATGTACCCTCTGTTAAATGAGATAAGTTGTGCCCAGAACACCACGTTCTGTTTATTTAATGTGATATATTAAAGAATCGAAGTGTGATGCTGAAAGTTTTACTTTGTGTCCTAATGTTCGACATTGGAAATGTAAGTTATTTGATATTTATTATGATGAGAATATCGCTGTTAATTATGTATTTCTATAATATGTACTGATAATGCATGTTGCCGTTGAGTTTCTTCTCCATTTTTCTCCACGAAGATCTTGACTTGTGATTTTCTTTGTAAACACATTCCTTTACGTAGATCCTCAGAGGTACTTTACATACGGTAAATAAATAACATTAACCATCCTGATATCCAAAACTTGATAATGAAGTAGATATTTATATAAATACAACAGAATACAAATCCTATTTCTAACACATGCATAATCGACGAAATCCTATAGGTAGTAAGCATTTTTTCACAAAAGTTGACTCAACTGTCTGTGGTCTGATCTTTAGGAAAATACGTGCTTTCCACTCACGGACATCCACCTCATATCGGACCACCCCGGGTAACGGTACCACATGTTACCTGTTACCTACGGTGACCACTGAACGACCACTCTGGCGGTTGAAGGTCAAATAGGCCGACTGTGTGGCAGACAGGAGGGCCAATCTTCAATTTTTGGACTTCCGTTGAGGATAATGACGCCCGATACTTTTACTGCTTAGTGCAACCATCCATTGACAAAAAACGAAATACATATAATTATATTTTTTAAATTATTTTAATAACGTTTAACTGAAATGAAATTAAAATAATTTATAATTTCGTTTTTTGTCAGTGGATGGTTGCACTAGCAGTAAAAGTATCGGGCGTCATTATCCTCAACGGAAGTCCAAAAACTTGAAGATTGACCCAGGACCACCATTCCGTCTAATACTGGCGCCAGAGTTTTTACTGTGTTCCGTCGGTACGCAGGTGTACCAGTTACTTCAGGGTGAGCTCGCCCAATTTTGGGCCTTATCTATGCTTCTGATGTCGTTTGACTGTCTCATTCACTAACCGTGACCCTAAAACATAAAGGGCTATTTGAGGACACCGTGGATTTGACTTAGTACAAGTCTGACAATCCCTCCCGTCCAAACCTGGGTCCGGACTCATTTGAAGATTTTACCACGATAAACAAATATATCCACAAGTTTGTTATGGCGCGGCCTTACCGAATTTAACCACGATACGTCAGAATATGGAGGTCTACATGATAATGTCTAAGGAGTGATAAAATGCTCAAAGCCACATTAGGCACCAGTTTGTCATTGCGCTACCGAATTTAACCACTGTCATATGGCTCCTTGTGAAATAATACTTAAGGATAATGTGGTAGATTCTAATCTACCACATTACTTGCGCTACCAAATGTGCCCTATGCTATGTGCGTCAGCATACAAAAAACCTACATGTGTTTGGAGTCGTATGCCTAAATAGTGACGCAGCAGTAACAATTACGACCCAAATAAAGAGCTCGTTACAAGTGCTTCAATCGAAAAAATCTCGTGATACCAATCTATTGCGTGCGCATTCCGATGGTGTAATAGTCCACTTGGCATGGATAAGTTATTTGTTGAAGATTTTGTACTTAACATTATTTTAATTTTATTTGAACTCGAATTGCCCATGTAGATCACACGGCTGCCAAGCTTGAAACAAACTGGATTGGCCAGCTGTCGTAAGTTGCAGGAGCTGTAAGATAAAGTAGCCACACAGTGGGTCTTTACAGGCAGTAACGACTCACTTCTGTACCCTTAGCACGAGTTTTCACTCTTTTACTTTACAGCGTCTTTCCAGTATTTACAGCGTTACTTGTATGAAAAAATGGAACAGCGCCTCTGGTGTGCGAAGAAGGAACTAATGTTTTCCTTGAAAATTGACAATTTAACATTGTCAAAGTTCCACTTGAAAACTCGTGCTAAGGGTACTGCTTGACGTTTCGGGGGTTCAATTCTCGCACTGGCGAAATATTTTTATAGAGATTGTGGTATAGAACTCCCCTGTTACGTTGTCAGAGGCGTGGAATGGTGCCCGTCAGGCTGTCATCTTTGCCTTTTGCCGACGTCCTCTACTATAATAATTTTAATGTACACATGTTCGATGTCACATACATACATTCCAGTCAACAATGGATAAATGTTATCTGATCGCAAACTTATTTAAAATGCAGACCAACACGCAGACGGCTTGTTTGAATTATTGATTTATCTTTAGCACATACATCATGAATTCTGAGCGGAACTTATTTACCTCTGTACTACAGAAAAATGGCAACGCAAATAAACAACACATCAATATAAAATAAATCATTTTATTAACATTGGTTATACAAAAATAATTCTTAACGTTTTATACATAGGGTCTTAGTTAATAAAATCTCCAGATTCCGTGTTCAAAACAAAATTTTGTTTTTCGTTGTGCCACTTTTTATGAATGTGTGAATGAGAGCCACTCTCACATATACTTAAATTCAATTCCTTGGCGTGTGATGTACGGATCGAAAGATGGTGGTAATTTTATTTCCGTTTTTTTCTTCATTTCTCAGTGTTACTAGATATCTGGATATTCTATAATTCTAAGCATAAGGTCTTTTGAAAATTAGAAAAGTCCTTCAATTTCTCCTGTCTTCGTGTTCAGGTCGATATCGTAGATACTAGGTCTGGTGGGAAGGCCGGGCATCTTAGAGATCTCTCCCACCATTGGCACCACGAAGCCAGCGCCGACGGATGCGAAGATTCCGTTGATTTTGAGGGTGAAGCCGGTTGGAGCGCCCTTCACTGCTGGGTCGCCGGTCAGTGAGTTCGAAGTCTTTGCCATGCAGATCGGGAACTTGTCGTAGCCCTGGAAAATGGTGAAAAGACTGGTAAGGTACTAAGAAATTATTATTGGTTCTGAAGACTTCTTTTTCTGAAGAAGAAGACTTCTGAAGACAAGTTTACAACTTTGCGCTTTCGCCAACTCTGGACGCATAATAATATGAGTACCTATGACTGCCGTCATCAAAAGATTAAATGAGAGGCGCTATTATGTATACAATATAAATAAGACGTAAAACGTATATTTTTACAAAGTAAACAGTATTTTTTCTTGCGGCTGCCAAATTGGCATTACGCGTTATGTATTTCGGGCGTTTCCACATCCACACAGCAGTTATATTATACAGGGGTGACCCTATATTGAGTTCACAAAAAGTGCATTGTTCGTAATAAGTTATTTTAATATTGTTAGGAAATGCTGCAATACTTATAAGTTGTAGATGAACAAAAAATATGTTCTGAATTCTTTTGCGGTTTGTTTGTATTTTAATCGAGCATCGAGCCAAACAGATGTATCAGATTTAAAAAAAAATGATTTTTTTTACAAGTGCCCGAGAATCAAAAAATTATTGAACAAACATTTCATACTGATTTATTTATCTAGACTGTGGGTTTTTACGTACATCTGGCTGAAACATTATTCAATCATCCTATTTACCAAAATGTTCCACCAGGTTTTTCCCACTTTATCATCCATTACAGCAATCAAATCAATTACTAGCACCAATTTAGAAGTGAGCAAAACTACAGCTCGCTGCCTATATGATTACTTTATAAAAATAGCAGGTAAGTATTATAAACAAAAAACGAATTGAAAAACATGTAGGCAATCCTTATGATTGAAATATTATTTATCGAAGTCTAATTCAGTGCAGATATTTGCGAAAAATGTAGATATAAATTGTGTGTTATGTAATGTTAGTAGATACTAGAGATGTTGCGAATATTCGCATTCGCATATATTCGCAGATTTTTAGACATTCGCATTCGCATCTGCATTAATTCATGCGAATATTTTGCGAATACGTACGAGTGCAATATACCAATATTTGGAACTCCTTCTTCTACACATTTCATTCATTCTTATCTGGCGTCGTCCTCTTCATTCATATTTTACTCAGTCTGCCTTTTCATCAATATAATGTTCAGCAAATCAATCGCAAACAACAATCATAAAAATTACCATTCGTTATGAAAAAGTGTTTCATTCTGCTTTTCTTTTACTGCCTGACCCTCTTAGAGCTACTCTTACATACTTTTTCCATACTCGTTACAGACAGGAAGTAAAAAAGCTGTAAATATAAAAATACAAAATTTAAAATTAAGTTTTGAAATCTGATCATTTAAAAGTGTTTTAATCAAACGTGATTGATTTAAAACTGAATATTCGCATTCGCGAATATTGGAATTAAATATTCGCATTCGCGAATGTCAAAAATCGAACATTCGCAACATCACTAGTAGATACTATAGTGTACTAGTAGTTCTTGTGTGAAAGAGTCACAAACATCAATCGATCCTCACAAATTTTCAATGTAACGTAAGTATGTAACTTATTAGTTATCTACTAAATAGATAATATTAGATAGTTACAATGGATCAAATTCAAAAGAAACAAACTTTCAACGTGTTTTCCCGCTCGTTTGCGAGCGAGCGATTCACCCTTTTCTGTTCCGTGGATTCATCAATGGACAAGTAACATAACAACCGAACCATTCATAAAGAGTGATGTAATGCATTTCAGAGAAACCAGACAACAGACTTCATTCATGTTACACGTGGATATACGATTAGCGTTATCAAGATAAATGACCTCTATTAGCCCGAGAGGCGAGCAAAAAATTATACAATCATTTCCTTTTGATTGATTATTTTTCATTATTACTCCAGAGTAGAGTTGGTACACTAGCACAATGTACCGATTCTTGACTGACGGTTACAAAATTTAAATGACTGACGACTATTAAACTTCTTTTCAATTAATAAACTATTCACAAATTCATTTCTAGTCTATAAAAGGTGTTGTCTACCGAGGTACAAGTACAAGTAAAAAAAATATAATGTAATAATATAATATTCCACAACTACGAGTATCACATAACGCCATCTAGTCCCAAGCTAAGCGGAGCTTGTGTTATGGGTACTAGACAACTGATAAACATACATATATAATATCTAAATACATACATATTATAGATAAATTACACCCAGACACAGAACAAATGATCGTGCTCATCACACAAAATTTAAAATATTTTTGAAAGTAGGTGCCTGATAAGCCATTTGAAAGATACCCATTGCGGGCCTAGGGAGAATCGCTTCCAACGGACAGCTGCCAAATTTAAGAAAAAAAAACTAGTTATATTTTGACATTTCTATTGAACCATGTAAAAACTTTTAATACAGCCACTAAATTACAGCGCGATTTTATCTTAAACTTATTTTATTTTAAAATTTAAATAAGATCCTAAAGTTATAAGAATGTATTATGAATTTCATATAATTTAGTTTCAGCATTTCTTCTAAAATAACATAGGTTTCGGTAAAATCTTTGCCATTTAATGTAGACGTACTATAAATCCTCCTAGCACCGAGCACCACGGTAGCGTTTCGCTCGAAGAAAACCGCTCGAGTTTTCTCTATGAGGGGCATCTCGTGGAGTGATTCAAACTTTTGATCTTACCACTCGACGCGCTAAGCTACCGCTTACAGCGGGAAGGTCATCAACGGGCCGTATCGATTCTGGGTAACACACAGACTATTTCTCTGGCTCGCCTCCCCTACTATATGGGGAAAATTGGATTACAATGGAATGATGGGTTTCCCCAATAGCGGCTCCTATGTATGTATGTTTGGTCTCGCCCCCGTATCATATTACAATGACTAGCGATAGGTGTGCGCGTACCAGGCACTCGCTACCATTCGGAGAATACAATGCTACTAAATCTACGAGGAAAATAGTTTACAAAATTGATCACAAAAACTGACAACTGATTTCGAGGTCCAAGATTGATTTCTCTGGTAATGCAAATTGTTATTATTGAGCCGTTAAAAGCTTCTCCCTATCAGCCTCTAGGGAATTCAAATATTTCTTCCATGCGGGAATCGGACCCGCGACACGCAGCGCAGCAGTCAATCGTTCGACCACTGCGCCATCCGTGCAGTCAAAATAAGAACAACGTACACACAACAAAAAAGTGTCAGTGATCACTGATGTTAAGCTGTTTTCTTTAATTGCATGAAAAAATAATTGAACTTTTTTATTGTTTGACGTACCCGGGTACGTATGGACCCGGGTACGTCCTTAAACTACGTCCAGCCACCGAAGGACGGGCAGCAGCGTCCTTTGCAAACTTACGGTGACCCTACTGCGATCCCCAAGCCGCCTGCCAAGCGTGGGGATTATGGCAACCCCCCCCCCCCCATTATGATTGACAACAGAAGCACACGGCCCCCAGTCCCCGGCAGCTCCGCTATTCCTGGTCTGGGTAGCGGATCGGGTAACGGCGGAGCAGGGGGTGCTAAGAATCCCCGGCAGATGCCCCGCTACCACCCCCAACGGACTTTGGCCCTGGCAACACACAACATCCGCACACTGAGGACCGATGAGAAGATTATCGAGCTGGAGGAAGAATTGAGCAAAATGCGATGGGATATCTTGGGATTATCTGAAATCCGAAGAGAGGGTCAGGATACGATAGTTCTAGATTCCGGCAACATGCTCTTCTACCGGGAAGGAGACCGTAAATCCCAGGGTGGTGTTGGATTTCTCGTCCGCAGGTCCCTCATCAACAACGTTGTGAAAGTCGACAGTGTGTCGAGTAGGGTAGCATACCTTATACTCAGAATAACCAACCGGTATTCGTTGAAGGTCATACAGGTATATGCGCCGACCTCGACACATTCTGATGATGAAGTAGAGGCATTGTATGAGGAGATATCCGAGGCCATACATACCTCCGAAACATACTTCACCGTTGTTATGGGGGACTTCAACGCAAAGGTGGGCGCACGGAATGGCGATGAGTTGAGAGTGGGGCCATTTGGGTATGGGCAGCGGAACCATAGGGGCCAGCGACTGGTCGACTTCATGGAAAAGGAAGAACTCCATTTGATGAATTCCTATTTCCAGAAGCGGCCATCCAGGAAGTGGACGTGGATGAGCCCCGATGGTACTACCAGAAATGAGATCGACTTCATCATGACGACCAAGAAGCGAATATTCAGTGATGTCTCTGTGATCGCCAAGGTAAAAACCGGTAGCGATCACCGAATTGTCAGAGGCACACTGAATATCAATGTCAAGCTTCAAAGGTCTCGTCTGGTGAAGTCCACGCTCCGACCTGGTCCTGCCCACATCCGGAACCCCGAAGACTTCCAACTTGAACTGCACAATCGCTTCCAGTGCCTAACCGAATGCGAAACTGTGGACGAGATTAACAATGGGTTGGTGGAAACTGTCCAAGCTGTGGGGTCCAAGTTCTTTAAGACCCCGCGCCGCAATAAACCTCAAAAGCTCTCGAACGAAACCATCAGGTTGATGCAGGACCGGACCGAGATGAGGCTGCAATCTTCAGCTGATACGTCGGAATATGGCAAACTCAATAGACGAATCTCTAAATCAATGCGACGTGACCTGCGCTCCTTTAGTGCGGCACGGATCAAAGAGGCAATCGAGCGGAACCAGGGCTCAAAAGTCTTCGCAAAGATTTCGTCTATTGGGCAGAGCCAAATGACAAAGCTGAAGATTAACGATGGCAGCATCATTTCGACGAAACCGGAGATCCTAAGGGAGCTTGAGAGGTTTTACGGACAGTTATACACATCAACACGACAACCCAGTGTCGGTACAGCTCGTGACGCAAGAGCTAAACTGACTCGACACTTCACTGAGGATATCCCGGACATCAGCCTGTACGAGATTAGAATGGCTCTTAAACAGCTCAAGAATAACAAGGCGCCGGGTGAGGACGGAATCACAACAGAACTTCTGAGAGCGGGTGGAAAACCGGTACTTCTAGTCCTCCAGAAGTTATTTAATTCCGTCATACTCGAAGGTTCTACGCCAGAAGCATGGCACAGGAGTGTGGTTGTTCTTTTCTTCAAAAAGGGTGACAACACCTTGTTGAAGAACTACAGGCCAATCTCACTTCTGAGCCATGTATACAAGCTGTTCTCAAGAGTCATTACGAACCGTCTCGAACGCAGGTTTGATGACTTCCAGCCTCCCGAACAAGCCGGTTTCCGAAAAGGTTTTAGTACTATAGACCACATACACACGCTCCGCCAGATTATACAGAAGACAGAGGAGTATAATCGGCCATTGTGTTTAGCGTTTGTGGACTATGAAAAAGCCTTCGATTCAATCGAAACCTGGGCAGTATTGCAGTCCCTCCAACGATGTCATATCGACTATAGGTATATCGAAGTGTTGAAGTGTTTGTATAGAAACGCCACCATGTCCATCCGACTTCAGGAAGAGAGCACGAAACCAATCCAATTGCAGAAAGGCGTGAGACAGGGAGACGTTATTTCTCCGAAACTGTTCACGAACGCGTTGGAGGACGTTTTCAAACTCTTAGAATGGAACGGATTCGGCATCAACATCAATGGCGAATACATCACTCACCTTCGTTTTACCGATGATATAGTCATCATGGCAGAATCGTTGCAGCACCTGAATGCTATGCTCAGCGACCTCAGTATCGTTTCCCAACGGGTCGGCCTTAAAATGAACATGGACAAGACGAAAGTCATGTCGAATGTCCATGTGGCACCCGTACCGGTTGTTGTTGGGAGCGATACTCTCGAAGTTGTAGACCATTATACTTACCTTGGACAGATTGTTCAGTTAGGTAGGTCCAACTTCGAGAAAGAGGTCGCCCGAAGAATCCAACTCGGATGGGCAGCGTTTGGGAAGCTACGTGATATCTTCTCATCGAGAATCCCACAGTGTCTCAAGACAAGGGTGTTTGACCAGTGTGTGTTGCCAGTGATGATATATGGCTCCGAAACGTGGTCCTTGACTGCTGGCCTCTTAGAGAGACTAAGAGTCACTCAACGAGCAATGGAGAGAGCTATGCTCGGAGTTTCTTTGCGGGATAAAATCCGGAACATGGATATTCGGCGAAGAACCAAAGTCACCGACATAGCTCATAAAATTTGCAAGTTGAAGTGGCAATGGGCAGGCCACATCGCTCGTAGAACTGACAACCGATGGGGAAGAAAAGTTCTCGAGTGGCGACCACGGACCGGAAAACGCAGCGTAGGCAGGCCTCCCACTAGGTGGACCGACGACATCGTGAGGGTCGCGGGCAGCCGATGGATGCAAGTGGCGAATTGTCGTTCGGCGTGGCGGTCTAAGGGGGAGGCCTATGTTCAGCAGTGGACTTCCTCCGGCTGTTGATGATGATGATGATGATGATGATTGTTTGAGGGCGACTTTTACCAACGGTTAAACATGTTTAAAATTTTATTAAAGGACAAAATTCAATACAATTTTGTGCTTAAATAAAATTTTAATCATGTTTAACCAACGTCACCCTGATATTAAAAATTTATATTTTTAAATAAAGAATTTAAAAAGAAGAAGAAATCATAATAATTATAATCGTCCGTAAAAAAAAAACGATTTATCTAGTGATCACAAACTTTATTGATCGTACGTATCGGACGCATCGCATCAAACGGATTTCTGTATCGGCAGCGATCGGGTTGCCGACGCGAGTATCAGCAATCGGATTGTCGATGCCACCTTCATCGCTTCCACTGATCGGCATTCCGTATGACGTCATCGGTACCCATCGCATGTAGGCATTGCCGATGAGCCGTCCGTACGATGCGGATCAGTGGACGCAGTTATATGAGTTTTAATACAAGGCAAACTAAAATCCTTACCTTATCAGTGAAGTCCTTAATCTTTTCGAGCACTTCATCGGTGTATTCCACCTGTCCTGCTCCGTACATCTCCTTAGCAATGAGCTGGATCTTATCCTGGATGGACAGCTGTAGTGGGTACAGGAATTCGAACTTGGACTTGGAGTCGCAGGCATCAATGACGGCGTCTGCGAGCTCCAGGGCTCCGAGGCCGCCCTTGGCCCAGTGGTCGCACAGCACGGCTCTGAAGGCGCCGTTCTTGAGTGCGAAGTCTTTCACCAGGTTTAGTTCAGCAAGTGAGTCGTTGCTGTAAAGGGCAATATTGGCGGTCAATTATGTTTGTCTCGTGTGTTGGGAAATTGAGGTGTTGCCTGGCTAAAATAAAACATTACGAGATTACATTAAAATCTATTCCGTCGTACCATATTTTAAACATCCGTTGAAAACTTGTCAAAAAAAGAGTAACTGTAAAATGACCCTTATATCAACGCCAAATGCCGTTTTGTGAAACATTTTTGAAAGAGAACAGGTAATTAGTATGGAGATTCTTCCCCATTCTTCTCCATACAAGCTACGTTTGCGAATGAGTGTAGAATCAATCCCATGCTATCCTATTTCCTTTAAATTTATTAATCGACGTTCAAAAGTGCCTCTTTCATGATCTAATTGGAATAAATTATTTAACTTTGACGTTTTCAGTTTTTTGAATGAGATGTTTAATTTTTATGTAGTTAGACCGATTGTATAAACTATGATTTCACACTAACTGTGAAATAAATATTCAATCTCAATCCAAATCCCGTTCCTTTGTTTTTGATGGATGCTTCAGATTGGACAAAGATTCAACCTAAGATAGCAACCAAGATATATTATTAATTTTCAGCGTAAGTATGTAGTAACTAGGGCATGCGGGCGGCGAGTAAAGGGCACGCTGCTGGGGTCACGAGACTGATCTCATTACCGTGACCCCGGAACATAAAGGGCTATTGAAGGACACCGTGGATTGTAGTCAGTACGAATCTGACTGTCCGTCCCGCCCTGCCCGGGGTGGAAGGACTCATTTGATATTTTACCACAATTAAAAAAAAGCATGTAGTAACTAACCCGTGTTTGTTGATCGCTATGACGACCGGCACGCCGAACTTGTTCCCGTTGCTGATGTGTTTGCCCAAGTTGCACAGACCTTTGCTCAATAGCTCCAGATTTTCCTGAAAACCACATCATTTGGTACTTTAGGCTTGAATTAGATGACCATAAGAAGCTTGTGGCTGAATTAAAACAATAGCATGAGTTACTCGAAGGGCATAACGTGAGGTCATTTGTACCCCCTTTTTCATCCCCTATATTTAAAACCAATGTCCTGGGAGGGTATTACAAGGTCTTAAAACCAGGCTTATTCCGGCGAATGAAAGTGACAGAGCTATACAGGTCGTCTAGCGCCATCTCGTTCACTCCCCGGAACAAGCATCCTGGGCTCTTACCACGAGCTCTTAACGCGATCCAGTTTAGGCTGTGTGAAAGAGATGGCGCTAGACGACTTGTATAACTCTGTCGTTTTCCCGCAGCCTTAACTGGATCGTATTAAGAGCTCGTGGTAAGGCCTCTGTTTTGGTTTAAATGAAAATTTTCAATTGTTATTGTAGCAATAGCAAACGAGAATAAAATAATTAGTCGAGATAGTCTAGCTATTCTCGAGAATTGCGCTTAGCAACACATTTAACTATAATTTTTACACCATATACAGGGTGGAATTTTGTAATGCCACCTGGAGGGAAAATACTCTTTATACTGCAGATAGAAAATTTTACTCAAAGGAAACATTACTTTATTTTTGAATATAAAGCAAACTGCATTCAAAGATTTTCGAAAATTCTCTTCTTCCACACCGGGAATGGAACCGGCTAAAATCTGAAAAAATTATACCCTGTACTTTTATTGCATCGATCGTTAGGGTCAATTATAATGATGAAATCTCTCTAACAGACATGATAAATTAAATGAAAGGAAAACCAGGAAATCTGAAGTTACAAATTCAACGAGTCAAGTTAAAGCTCTTTAACTAACATCCATCTTTTTTTTGAAGAGAATTTCGAAAATCTTTGAATGCATTTTGCTTTCTATTCAAAAATAAAGGAATGTTTCCTTTGGGTAAAATTTTCTATCTACAGTGTTAAGAGTACTTTCCCTCCAGGTGGCATTACAAATTCCACCCTGTATAAAAGATGTACGCGTTTGTTCAGCAGCGAAAAGACGCAGTATCAGAAGATAATATAGAATACTTCATGAAAAATACTGGCATTCAGCTCACCTTCGTTACTGAAAAATAATAAAGGTGGGAAAAACCTGATGATGCTGAATCAGATTTAGATCCACATCATGGTGGTGCCGGCTAGCTCATAAATGGACCATAAAATTGTGAGTTAACCTCATATTACGACGGACCATCAAAGTTCCACGTTTATAGATCAATAAAGCCAGAACTGATTCGGATAAAAATAGTAGTTTGCGTTATTCATCTATTTCTGTGTTGCTAAGAGCATCATTCCATTGGTTCTAATTGATGATCTGTTATGGGTTATTTATTTATCTATAATATTTATGTATTTAGAAATATATAAGTATGTTTATCAGTTGTTTAGTACCCATAACACAAGCTCTGCTTAGCTTGGGACTAAATGGCGTTGTGTGTGATAGTTGTGGAATATTTTAATTATATTTTTATTGCATTTGGGTTGCAGGAACTTAGACCTTTTTTTTCGTGTTATATTCATGTAATGACTCCTCCGGGGTGGACACGGAAGGGACTAGCTATCAGATTCATCCAGACTAAAATTCAGGGTGTTTCTTCAATAGTCCTTTATGTTCCAGGGTTAAGACAGTCCCAAGAACTAGTGATGCAACGGAAGCGTCTTAACGGAAGCAGAAACGGAAACAGATGTCAAAACTAAATCTTAGCGGATGAAACGGAAACAGAAGTGAAAAAGCTTGCGGAACTTCTGCAGAAGCGGAAGCGGAAGCAGAGTTCTGCTGCAACACTACCAAGAACCCGGCAAGCTTTGGCCCTCTATGTGGGCCATCAGATCGTTGACAGCTCTTTTTGAGGCGCGCTTGGAACAGGCCCATGACCGAGCGGCGATTCACCCAATACAGCACCCAATCAGCAAATCCGGTAAAAGGCTTCCCTCCTTCAGGAGTCTTAGATAAGCAGCAGCCAAACGCTTACAAATTGTGATTTTATGGCTGGAAGATTAATAATATGCTGTGATCTGTGTTACCTGCACATATACGTCGTGCAGCGGGGTGCCAGGCGACACGGGCGGCCCTCCGCCGTGCATCTTGAGTGCCCGCACGGTGGACACGATGACCGCGCAGTGCGGGGTGTCGCCGCTCGCACGACACTTGATGTCGAAGAACTTCTCCATTCCTAAGAAACAACAGGTTTTTTAATCCTGTTGTTCTAAAAATTTGGTAACAACTTGGCATTTTACGGCCTCAGAGTTAAGAGTGATTTTTGCTTGACCGTGACGTGTGAAGTATTTGACGTGCCATGAATCAAAAATTCATTGAATGTGCAGTAGTCAATAATGGTCTCGCCATTAGCTTCTCTTTATGAGAAGCGAATCTCCAATAATTGTTACTAAATTTCAAATTGATATGAAGCAGACAAAACGCACATTCTCAATAATTATTAAATTATAAGTTTTAATTAAACTAATAAAAACAAAAAAAGTTAGTCTTGTGTTTCAGATAAACCAAACTACAAGAATGCTAAAAAATGGATCGAATTTGGAACTCAGTTTCAAAAGAGGTCTTACCAATATCAGAACCGAATCCAGCTTCCGTGGCAACATATCCGCTCTCTCCAGCCAGTTTCATGGCGATTTTGTCGGCCAGGATGGACGAGCAGCCGTGGGCGATGTTAGCGAATGGGCCAGTGTGGACCAGCACTGGAGTACCCTCTAGAGATTGCATCAGAGTTGGCTCGAATGCGTCGCGAAGGAGGACGAGTAGAGCTCCGGTCATACCCTGTGAGATAATGAGATAAGCCTGTTTGAGTATACCCAGGTATTACTCATAGACTTAAAAGATGGACTGCGCCTCCTTAGCCAACTCACATATAAAATAATCTCCCCTAGAAAAAGAGGAACACAATTATTTGGAAAGACTTTTAATCAAATAATTATTTTCCTCACTTTCTGAAGCCTATGGTCAATGTTGGGCAGATAGCTCAGTCCATCCTTTAAGGCTATTGCATTACATAACCAACATAACTGGAGACATCAGGGTGGCGCTGCTTGCTAAGAAAAATGTCATCCACCTACCCAATTAAATATTTTAAACGTAATTCGATATTTCAGCCGCGTGTAAAGTGGTGTTGGTCAGGTAAATACACAGTCATTTGTTATGTAATGTAATACATCGTGTAATGTAAAGGCGCTCCGCAAGCATTCACCTGTAATGTAACATAAAAGTGCGCAATTTGATGTCCTATTGTCTTCGAATGTTTGAAGCTGTAACGTTACATTACAGGTGAATGCTCGCGGTGAGGGAGCGCCCTAACAAACAATGTGGTTCTTTTTATTCAAAACAGATATCTGCATAAGAATATCTGGGGTAGCTAATAAGTCGGGCATCAAAACGATTCGTGCAAAGATTACTCTTGCCACCGAGCAAATTCAAAATTTGCGTTACATTACACGATAGGCATAAACAAGTCTGAACGTTACTCAAGCTATAAATTGAACAATGACACAATGGATAATTTTGTGCTCTACCGAGCCAACGACAAACCATATAAAACAATTGGGCTTGGCTTATTTATCGATCTTTAAATGTCATTACAGTGGAAAATTTATGTTTCTTCTTAGATGAAGTTCATTGAAATCGCTGCAGACTCTTCGAAAAACAGTGATTCGACAGTTTGAATACATGAAATACTGATAGTCCCTGCCCTGCCCTGGATGGGAGGACCTATTTCATAATTTGATTTTACCACGCCAAAAAAAAGGCTAATGATGATAATCTATGGTAACATTTAAAAAATTTTTGTTTGGTTGAACGCGCCAAACTCCAGAACAACTGGTTCGAATTGAAAAAATCGTTTTACTTCTATGAAACATCACGCTACAACCAAAAACCGTTAAGAATCAAGTATTCTTACCAAATCATCAGCAGTAACAGGGTTGCCACTCTTATCGAGCGCTACCACCATGCTAGCGAGCCTCTCCTTGATGTCGTCTACATCCTTGCCGAGCGCGAGGATGGCCATGATCTCTGAAGCCACGGAGATGTCGAACGCAGTCTCACGGGTGAAGCCTTTCTCTGTAGGGGACTGTCCCACTGTGATCTTACGGAGGTATCTGTCGTTGAGGTCCACAACTAGAAATAGAAATGAGATTCTTAAAAAAAATGGACAAAAAAAAAACCGTCCTAGACAAGTGTTCAAATGTGAATTTAGGGTTGGACCTCATCTGGCAGCACGGAATCGCCTTTTTCCGTCGCCCTTTCTCTTTCTGTCGCTTAGAACTGCCATTTGCTAGACCGAGACAGAAATTGCATTTTGTCCGTGATGCCGATCGCCTCGAGGATTCTGCCGCGTGCTATCGCATTATGATTTCTGTCTCGGTCTAGCAAATGGCAGTTCTAAGCGACAGAAAGAGAAAGGGCGATGGAAAAAGGCGATTCCGTGCTGCCAGATGAGGTCCAACCCTTATTGTAATTTAACTAAGTGAAAGATCTTTTTGTTTGTCTTGTAAAGTGGGTTCTTCTTTTGTTGTTTATTTAATTCACACTAGATTTTGCCAGTGGCATGTGGCGCCATCTTATATCAAAATGGTTACTTAAAACAAATAGTAAAGATTTTTTTTCAGATTTATCAATGCGAGAAAGAGAAGAAATTTTGGGCTACTTACTAGTATGTTCACAGGTCCGATTACTGGTGGTGGTTATTGGTGAGACGAATCCTGACTTTCTAAGGTTTTCAAAGAGTTCTACGACTGTATTTCAACGCCTGCGAGTATTGTGCAGCAATATTATAAACATACTCGTACATAAAAACTCTCTTTTTCGTAGGCAGAAACTATAGACTGAATAACTATATGCAGAATAACCAAAATTATATTTCGACTTTTTAAGAGACTGTGGTCTTTTAAATTTTTTCGTTAAAAGTGCAACATTGATAATTTAAAGTCACATAAACCAACACTCAGACTCGGAAAAACTACCAGTAGAACATACAAATATTTTGTTCAATGCGGGAATCTCAACAGCGATACGTACAGTCACGAGCAGTAACATGTAAACACTTAACAAAATTAAAACGCAATTTACTCATAAAATGCTGGTCTCCACTTTGAAATAAGACTAATTTCGTTATAGTTTGGCTTACAAAATAGAAGTCTAATGAAAAAATCAGAAGTTTAATCAATATGGTAGCAGAACATCGCTTTTGAATACTACTTAGTGTTTACATACTTTTGCTCGTGACTGTACTAGAGCAGTCAATCGCTTAGCCACTGCGCCATTTGTGCCGTGCGCAGTTTCATAATTTACATGATCCTAAAAAGACTGGGTTTGCCATTAAACAAATTAGAAAATCCTACATACCTCTATTCCACATAATCTTGGAAGTATCAATGTTGAGCCTCGCAAACTTGGACTTTTCTCCCTCTGTCAAGGTATCAGGGTCTGTCTTCGTGATGCCCAGTCTCTTCAGCCTCCTCAGTTGTATGGGGGAGAACTTCCTGACTCCCTTGACCTTGGGCACCAGTCTGTCGAACAGTGGACCGTCCTTCTGGGTCAGCTCGTGGAAGATCCTGGCGTCCATTTGTGCAGCCAGCAAGTTGTTGGCGGCAGTCACTGCGTGGATGTCGCCTGTTAAGTGAAGGTTGAACTCTTCCATAGGAATAACCTGGAAATATGGAAGACAGGGGTTATTGTAAATGTAAACTGCTTCGTTAGTTTGGACGTCATCGCGACTGTTGAGAAAGGTCTTATAGGTTCGATTCCCGGATCGTTGCAAACCTCCTCTTTTTTATGTTGGTTAAAAAACTTTTGCAATTTATTCGAGACTGCTGAACAAGAGGTCTTAGGTTTGATTCCCGGATCGGTCAGTGTTATTGGGTTTTTAGATTAGGAGTTTCTTAGTAGGAGCTACAAAATCTAGTTTTGTGCCCGATTTGTGTAATAAATTTAAGATTACAGGCGTGATGTATTATGAATGTACTGTAGTAATGTGATGTAACTTCATTAAACTGTTGTTCATTAAATAAGTGAGCATTATCAATAATAAAAAATGCTATAATAAAACTGCGAGACATTATTTTCCATCTTTGTCTTGCAGTGAAATAATCGCGTAACATTAAGATATGGAGGTCAAAAACCACTTTTGATAAAATAGTCAAACAGATTAACAAGTAACTTTCATGATAATAGGTAGCCATGTCCGTCTTTGTATACCTAACAACGTTAAATATACAAAACATCTGAAGAATGTTCTCTTCCTTCACTGATAAAATGCTCGAATTTGTAACGTTACATTACAAGCGAAAGCTGACCTATAAAAGCATCAGAGCTCAGCTGCATCAGAATCGACTGGAAGTCGACCTCAACATGGTTGGAAATAGGCCAGGCAGATTATGATCATCATGCTAGTTATTATTGTGCGCTAAGAAGTGAATTTCTCTGCCGCGTTTTGTATTTTCTGATAGCTTGATTTTGGGGTCTTCAAGTCAAGAGTGTTACTTCTAGGCAAGCGTGCTTCACTATCGACCACATCATCTCTCACCATGAGGCGAGATCACGCAGAAGAAGGTATATATAAGAACTTCTGATTGCAACCGTGATAGCAAGGCTCACTAGTTGACTTTACAACATTTCTAGTAATAAATAAAAAGTCCTTGTTATATCTACTACTTAATTAATATTTATTACTAGAAAGTTCTCGTATATGTAGCCAGAAATTTCTCTGCGTGATAGTGGTCAAACGCGAACCTATCGACAAATAAAAAATAGGGCATACCTGTGAGTAACCGCCACCAGCAGCGCCACCCTTTACTCCGAAGGTGGGTCCCTGGCTGGGCTGACGCATGACGGCGAAGGAGTTGCGACCACGGTGAGCTGACAACGCCTGCACCAGACCCAAGAGGGTTGTACTCTTACCCTCTCCCAGAGGAGTAGGAGTGATGCTGTAGGAGGGAATAATAGGTAACTTTAGTAACCCTATAGTGTGTGTTTCCTGTTAGCTACAACCTTGGTGTCTTAGGCAAGCGTGCTTCAACGTCGACCACATAATTGCCTACCATCAGTCGAAATGGTGGTAAAACGACGCCTAAACGATAGTCTAAATGATAGTAGCCTACGTCTTTGCAAAAAAAAAAATTGGTTTTTCATACAGATGTGCCCGACCAATTTCTCATTTTGTATGAAAATCCAATTTCTTTTTGCGAATTTCCAAAAGGCTTATAACAAAAATTTTTGAGTATCATGGGCTGAGTTACCCCACGAAAGGTTTTGTGCTTTTGTCGTTACACGTTGTATATTGTAAGATACTGTAGTTACGCTGAAGATGTGAGCTACGAGCTCCTAAGTGAGTTACCAGAACTTTATTCTTAAGGAGTCATCGTCATATAGCTGGCTGGCTATAATAAAATCGTCGTCGTTTCAATAGCCATTTTATAGCCGTTGACCGGAGTTAGGGTTAACTAAACATCCATTATTATAAATTACAAACATAGAGAACAATGCAGTACCGTTTTACTATGGGTTTCAATTAATTCAATGGTACAACAATAACTTTTGAGGGTATTGTTCCAACGTTATACTAAGTATTTGAAGCCAATCAATGCTTAAAATGGGTTTGCTCTCTGCCCTTAGGCAAAGATGAGGACTTACATAGAGAGGAAATAGTATAAACTATTTAGTGCCGGACTCCGACAGGATTGGCGCCATAGTTGATAAAACGCCCCATCATTATGGCACTCAAACTTACTGATCGGGACCACACGCGAGGGCTGCTGTTGGCGTACAACATGGGCCTCGGCCTCGGCCATGTTGTACGCCAACAGCGGCCATACTCGCGGTTGTCAACTAGCCGTAATTACCAAGTTTAACCCTATAAATGGGCCGAATACAAATATTCATTACTAAAATTAATAACCGGCCGCAAGAAGGCAGCGGGTCGCACGTTGCCTACTACTGATATTAATATAGTAGGGGCAGTTTTTAAAGGACTATTATAACTTTAGACACACTTGAAAGAAAATAATAAGTAGTTTTTTAACTTACCCAGCAACCACGATGTACTTGCCGCCTTGTTGGTTCCTCAGCCTGTCGAGCACGGACAGGGAGATCTTTGCCTTCGTGCGACCGTACTGTGACACCTCGTTGGAGAACAGGCCAATTTCATGAGCCAGCTCGCTTATGTCTTTCGGCTTTTGGGAGCGGGCGATCACTATGTCACTGAAATAACATAAAACATAAGAATTTATTTTTACTCTAATTAATATATTGACGTGGGGTGCTATGACAGGAAACCTCCACGTGCGCCCGTGGACTGGAGTTCCCTCTCGGATACGTCCAGGGGGAAGACCAGTTTTTCGGGCCGGTGCACCCTGGGATGCGGGCAAAAACTCTTCCTTAGGCACTGTGTGCCCAAGTGGTCTCTTTGCCCGTATGCAAATAGCCTGTCGTGTGGATGCTCCAACGCGTGTCCCTCTGATCAGCAGAGGGCACAGCGGCGGAGCGGGCTTGCGGACGGTGAGTGATGGGTAGCTCGCCGTCCGACCAAGGACCAAGCCCGGGTCGGTGGCGCGTCGTGTTTCGCGCCAAATGCCTGCTGGGGTCGCGGGTTTTTTCTTAACCCAGGTTACCGTGGCCCCGGAACGTAAAGGGCATAGGAAGGAACACGGGTGGATTTTAGTCAGTAAGAGTCTGACAGTCCCTTCCGCCCCACCCAGGGCGGGAGGATTCATTTGATGATTTTACCACCTAAAAAAAAAAAAAAAAAAAAAAAATTAATATATTGACGTCAAAAAAACGATTCCTGTTGAGAACTTATAGATATTTTTATGCTTTTTGGAGAATTTTTGGACAGTTCAAAATAGTGTATACCAGGGAAACTATTACATAACTTTTAGTGATAGTCCAGCTGGCGCCGCGCGGCCGGCACGGTGTTGTGTATCACTGTGATACAACTGACCTGGGCGGCGGCGACAGCGGCGTGATGCGCAGCGGGCGGAGCGGCCAGGTGGGCGCCAGCAGGCGGTCCAGCTGGCGCCGCGCGGCCTGCACGGTGTTGTGTATCACTGTGATACAACTGACCTGGGCGGCGGCGACAGCGGCGTGATGCGCAGCGGGCGGAGCGGCCAGGTGGGCGCCAGCAGGCGGTCCAGCTGGCGCCGCGCGGCCTGCACGGTGTTGTGTATCACTGTGATACAACTGACCTGGGCGGCGGCGACAGCGGCGTGATGCGCAGCGGGCGGAGCGGCCAGGTGGGCGCCAGCAGGCGGTCCAGCTGGCGCCGCGCGGCCTGCACGGTGTTGTGTATCACTGTGATACAACTGACCTGGGCGGCGGCGACAGCGGCGTGATGCGCAGCGGGCGGAGCGGCCAGGTGGGCGCCAGCAGGCGGTCCAGCTGGCGCCGCGCGGCCTGCACGGTGTTGTGTATCACTGTGATACAACTGACCTGGGCGGCGGCGACAGCGGCGTGATGCGCAGCGGGCGGAGCGGCCAGGTGGGCGCCAGCAGGCGGTCCAGCTGGCGCCGCGCGGCCTGCACGGTGTTGTGTATCACTGTGATACAACTGACCTGGGCGGCGGCGACAGCGGCGTGATGCGCAGCGGGCGGAGCGGCCAGGTGGGCGCCAGCAGGCGGTCCAGCTGGCGCCGCGCGGCCTGCACGGTGTTGTGTATCACTGTGATACAACTGACCTGGGCGGCGGCGACAGCGGCGTGATGCGCAGCGGGCGGAGCGGCCAGGTGGGCGCCAGCAGGCGGTCCAGCTGGCGCCGCGCGGCCTGCACGGTGTTGTGTATCACTGTGATACAACTGACCTGGGCGGCGGCGACAGCGGCGTGATGCGCAGCGGGCGGAGCGGCCAGGTGGGCGCCAGCAGGCGGTCCAGCTGGCGCCGCGCGGCCTGCACGGTGTTGTGTATCACTGTGATACAACTGACCTGGGCGGCGGCGACAGCGGCGTGATGCGCAGCGGGCGGAGCGGCCAGGTGGGCGCCAGCAGGCGGTCCAGCTGGCGCCGCGCGGCCTGCACGGTGTTGTGTATCACTGTGATACAACTGACCTGGGCGGCGGCGACAGCGGCGTGATGCGCAGCGGGCGGAGCGGCCAGGTGGGCGCCAGCAGGCGGTCCAGCTGGCGCCGCGCGGCCTGCACGGTGTTGTGTATCACTGTGATACAACTGACCTGGGCGGCGGCGACAGCGGCGTGATGCGCAGCGGGCGGAGCGGCCAGGTGGGCGCCAGCAGGCGGTCCAGCTGGCGCCGCGCGGCCTGCACGGTGTTGTGTATCACTGTGATACAACTGACCTGGGCGGCGGCGACAGCGGCGTGATGCGCAGCGGGCGGAGCGGCCAGGTGGGCGCCAGCAGGCGGTCCAGCTGGCGCCGCGCGGCCTGCACGGTGTTGTGTATCACTGTGATACAACTGACCTGGGCGGCGGCGACAGCGGCGTGATGCGCAGCGGGCGGAGCGGCCAGGTGGGCGCCAGCAGGCGGTCCAGCTGGCGCCGCGCGGCCTGCACGGTGTTGCGCATGAGCATGGCCACGGTCATGGGGCCCACGCCGCCCGGCACCGGGGTCACGTGCGACGCCACTGATATGGCCTCCTCATACGCGACGTCTCCCACCAGACGTTGACCGGACTTCTTTGACGAATCTAGTAGTTAAGTCCTTCGTTAACACTTTGGATCTCATAAGGCCCTAATATTTATACGGATTAGGTTGTTGAAATTATTAGTCACTCCGTAACCGTACCTAAACTAAAAATTCCTCTCGAACTATCAAAAAACAAGTGTAACAACAAAAATACTCGAAAGAAAAACTCTTATCAGAAATAAACAATTTTCCGGTCGTATATTACATTCGTATTTGGTCATTTCAGTGAAATGGTTTGATTATAACGACCGAGCGCGTACTGCAGACGAACTGTCGCGGCCGCCTAATGTTTTGTTTCAGCGGCTGGTTCCGACTATTGTCAGCCTCAACACTTTAGTTGAACGTAAATATTTTAGTTCTAAGCAGTCATAATAGCCATTGTAATGTTTATAAGGAGCTCACCAGTAATGGGGTTGATGCCGCAGTCGATTACGACCGCGCCCGGCTTGATCCAGGAGCCGCGGACCATCTCGCCTCTGCCGATAGCTACTACAAGGATGTCCGCTGTTTTTGTCTGTGATAAAGAGGAGGTTTAGACAAAATGTTCTTGGTCATCATAATATGGGCCGAAAGTCGTTTAAAGAAAATTAAAGAAACAAAGAGACCTGTTGAGAAGACTAACAAAACTTTAAAGAATCTAGCAAAGATGACATGCCAAATCTTTGGCAGCATTCAAGAAAAAAGACAACTCACAATTTCACTCAAATTCTTCGTCTTGGAGTGGCAGACGGTGACAGTGGCATGCTCCCACTTCAGTAGCTCGGAGACCGGAGTACCCACGATACGGCTGCGACCCAACACGACCACATTCTTGCCGGCTATGGGCACGCCCGTGCGCTTGATAAGTTCCACACAGCCTGCCGGTGTGCAGGGGATAAAGCCGGACAGGTCGCCCACTGCCACGCGACCCTCGTTTATGGTGTTCAAACTGGTGGTAGATAGGAATATTTGCTTAAATATAACTTAAGGAGAAGAATTAAGAATGGTCACATTAGGGCCCGGTATCCACCAAACCGGAGAAAAGAAGAGATATGTTTGAATAACCAATCAGATGTCCACATCTCCTCTCCGCTTATTGACAGACGCCTATTACAGACATCTGATTGGTTATTCAAACACATCTCCTCTCCTCTCCGCTTTGGTGGATACCGGGCCTAAGAATACTCGTAAGCCGCTGACAAAAAAAAGCCCCAGGGTGAACAGACAACCTGATGAAGACCACTAGTACTGGATGCAAGTCGCTTCCAACCGGTTCTATTGGAAATCTATAGGGGAGGCCTATGTTCAGCAGTGGAGTCCTACGGCTGATATGATATTGATGACGAACTAAGGGTACGCCAAAATATTGGTACCACTGTACATAATTTTAATCAAGTCAGAGAATTTCACTGAGTTTAATAAAACTTCATGCACATCAGAATCATGGTCATAAGGTCTCAAAAGTTATCTGAAAATATTTTTGTATGTGTATATTATAATATTTACCCATCCACGTCCTTGTCCGGAGAAACAGCATCGGTGATCTTGTGCGCGTCGATGGGATGTTCGGAGTCTAGGGGCATCTGCACGATGATGCCATGCACGTATGGAGACTCGTTCAAGCGCGTGATCTGGGCCAGCAGCTGTTTCAACAAAATTTAATAAATGAGTGAAGTTTTCAAGTATTCATTCTCCGGGACACGTCGAGCTTCATTGTCTCGGCGCTTTTCTGGTGGTTGCCACTGTTGATTCTGGCTTTCAGGAGTTGCAGTGGTTTGGGAACAGTGTGGTGGGTTTGTCCCAATAAAAAAAATGAGTGTAGTTATTTCCTCGTATGTTTAGCTTGTATATCGCTTGTTGTACCAAAAATCGCTAAATTACTTAAATGCATCTTTAAAACTACAGAAAGAGATGGTTTTGGATTCTGCGGGAGAACACACCAAGCGGTAAAACATACGCAGTTTGCATTGCATCGCATTGCCCTATGCTTTACGGTGTGTTCAGGTCTGCCCCGTTTGATTGGAGAACTGTCTAGTCCTCGTGGATACGATCCCTCGCTCCGTGCATGGCCCTAGTTCTTTCACGGAGTGAGGGATCGAGGGACCATTACTGCTAAATAAACGGGAGGTCATGGGAAGCAATCACCTCCTTCTCTGAATTAGTAATGCTCGCGAAAGATGAAACGGAACGCGTGGGAGAGATAGAAGCGCGGAAGACAAAGATCGGATTAGCGGGGCTCTTCCAGACATGTAAGAAATCTATATTGTGGTCAAGCCACAATATCTCTCAATGAAATGTAATATTGTTACTGAAACCTGACTCGGTGAAAGTGAAAATACTCACTCATGCCCTAGACCCCTACAATACATTGTCTCGATTCAGAATTATGTTTTTAAAAACAATGCCATTAGCTCGTGCCGCAGTGGTATGTAATTGTATAATAAGGACACGTCGCAGACGCAGTGTTGATACTGCAGTTTTCAATGGATTTTTAAAAAAAGTAGGGCAGGCTGCATGCGGTGCTGTGTCCTTCCAAGATAGAATTGTTCGGCAAATTCCGTTATTCACCTACATACCACTACTGAAATGTTCGAGTTGGCACCATACAATTTGGGTGCATCCATACAACATAGTTATTGATATAGGAAAACCGTTTGAAACTTGCTGTCTGCATACATATCGCCTTGTTGACCCTAGGTAAATAATATGATGAAATACCATGTGCCGTATGTCCAGAATTTAATAAATAACCTAACTACTAAAAATACAAATAGGCAGCCACTTGCCTGACTACGAATATAATAAATTAAATTCGTTAGGTATCCTAATTAATTAAACAGTGGTGGCTCAGTGGTATCGGCCCCGACTTTCGAGCATTACTTTGTGTGATTTATTTCATCACCACTGCATTCAAAACGATGAAGGAAAACATCATGGGGAAACCATGCAGCATGCCATAGAACCATTAAATTCGAAAACATGTAACATCTACCAATCCGCACTGGGCCCGCGTGGTGTATTATGGCCCACTCCCTCTCACAGAGAGGAGACCTGTGTCCCAGAAGTGGGAACAATATAAGCTGATGATGAGCCTAATTAATAATTCATGAAAAACTGCACAGCATTATCTGAACACATAGTTATCTAAAATGGAAAGTGTTATTTGTGTACTTAGATAATTAAAACTTGTTACGTAAAATAAAACGAGAATAATAATTTGTCATGTGATTTTATACGTCTGTTACATCATTCGAAGAAAACAGTAAACAGTTAATATAAACTTTGTGATACGTCTTATCAAAGTGTCAGTAAGTTCAAGGTATGACGGTGGACAATATGTATTGTGGCTTCTTATGTCTTATGGGAATTCTATAGAATCTAGATTATAGTTTTTCCATAATTATTCTTGACAAATGGGGTGAATAGCGACGCAGGGGTGAATCGGGACGACACTTTAGGGAGCTCCCACATCTATCGACGCGGAATCGGCTTTTTCCGTCGCCCTTTCTCTTTCTGTCGATTAGAACTGCCATTTGCTAGACCGAGATAATGCGATAGCACGCGGCCGCCTCTAGGATTCCGCCGCGTGCTATCGCATTATGCTTTATGGCAGTTCTAATCGACAGAAAGAGAAAGGGCGACGGAAAAAGCCGATTCCGCGTCGATAGATGTGGGAGCACCCTTAACAGGGATTTTAATATTGAATTAATGTGATAGGTTACCAACAATTACCAACTCAATTTTATTTATTGTATACTACTACTACATTATTTTGAGACCTAATTGGCAACACACATCAAAATTTATCGTTCAAATCGGTATCAAAGTTTTGTCCCGATTCACCCCTGCATCCCTATTCACCCCGTTTGACTGTACTTTTTCTAACTACAAGGTATTTCTTTTATATTATCCAAAAGGGAGAAATCTGAATCCATAAGAGATACGGGAAAACTTTCGTAAGTAGGTCCTTTAGCTCTTTTTTGATGATGACAATTTTGGCGTTTTTATTTTTTTTTTGGTCAAGACTTGTGAGTTGTCCACAGAAATGAATGAATTGGCCTAATTTTTTTTAATGCCGTTTGTCTCTGTTTCATGTAAGGATCATTTCATTGTATCGGAAGAAAAAAATCGGGACGGCGTGGCGGAAGTTGGTCCAATTGTGCAAAATATTTTTACGTGTGCGTTTTTGCGTCTCTATTATTATTGTTGAGTGTTTAAGTGAATCCCCCTACACAGCCGGCGGTACAGCAAACAGAATTTGAATATATTTTAATGCAGCGAGGTCAACCCTGGGCTTAGCTTACATCTTTAGATGTACCTACTATCTCGATAGAAAGGTATAGGTTCGGGATAACTTCCGACCTACACGCAAACAATGCCGCTCTGTAAACACGTAAACAAGTAAGCATGTAAAATTCTCACCTCAGTCTCCGTAATATCTCTTGGCAGCTGGATATGATCAGCTTTAATGCCAATATTCTCGGCAGCACGGAGCTTCATCCTGATGTAGACATTGGAGTCCTCCCGACCTCCAACCTGCACGATGGCCAGGCGGGGTTCGAACTCCGCCCAGCGGGAGCGGGCCTCCGACACTTGCGCGCGAAGATCATTCTCGATGGACCTGATGATGTAGAGGATACTTTAGTATTGGGAACCCTAAAGTAAGCACTAGGCTATTCAAATTTTACAGCCCTACTGACCCTTTCAAACGGATACCTAAGTTATACTGTTTTTTGGGTTGTGAAATCATCAAAAGAGTGGAAAAAATCTGTCAAACATAAAAAAATTGACCCCAAATTAGCAGCGTACCCAGCTAAAATTCGCCACTGAGTTGTCCAATCAAAGGTTATTAAAATTCAATGAGCGCATTGTCTAACTAATTTAAATACCTAGGTAATCTATTTCGTCAATTCGAAATCAATCCGGCAAATCATTTCGAGCCAAAATGAAATATAATCTGATTAACTCTAAATTGAAAATTATAACTAAATGAACGAAAAAAGGTTCAATTCACTATCTTCACTACCGAAATCTAAACCCAATGAAAAGCTGAAAGCATGCATCAAAATGGATGATCACTTCAAAAATTAACAAAAAAAATTAGACTAAAACTATACCCAGCCACTTCAGTTCCCGAAATTGGTTTTGCGACCATGATTTGAGTATGCAGACCGTATTCCACTTCGGTCTTTAATAGACTGGCTCCCAAACAGAGACACAAACATCTTGATATGCAGCTAACCCCAGGAGATAACCCCAAGACACGGCATCGGCAACGTCTTCCACAAAACAAAATCTGGTTTACGTCAAAAATTTTAACAAAACCAGCTAAATCTAGTTTTTAACCTAGGTTAATAACCGGTATTGTTTAACATTTCGAATAGCTATATGATTAGGAAAAATTACGATAAATTAACGAAGTCAGAACTTATCTATTTATCGTATTTTTTTTAGCATTTAGCGTGGTAAAATCATCACCAACTGTGTAACTTGTACTGACTATAAAAATCCACCGTGTCCTTAATTAGCCCTTTACGTTCCGGGGTCACTGCAATGAGATAAGTCCCGCGACCCCGGCAGGCTTTGGCCCTCTAGAGGGCCCCCGTCATCTTGCTGACGCTCTTTAAAACGCAAACAAATTATCGACGATTTTATTGATGTCAAATGATTGCAGTTAACTTGCGTGTTGTGGTAGTTAAGTACCGTAATAATCAAGCTAGACAGTCAGTAGGACACATACATTATACCTAGGTATTGAATTAATACGTTCCTATTTATGGAATAAATAAGTACCGTTCCGTTGCATAGCGAGAAGCTAAACGTGACATGCAATTGTAAACAAAATTATACTTAGTCCCATACCTCAAAGTCGCTTTGGAAAATTGCCTAACAACTTGTACGAAGGGCCACTTTTTTAACAAAAACATACCTAATAACATAAATAGGATATAATTTTATTGATAACTTGTTATTATTTTTAGCTGTATACCGGTCTACTTCAAATAACTCAATGATAGATAACTTAGCGAAATTATATTATTAACGTTAAAGTTACAACCAAATAGTTAAGAAGAAAAAATGCGTTAGATAACTATCGAAAATTAATTGTTTACCACTATTTATTGGAACAAACACATTGTTTATGCTTTAATGACTGTGGTGGGCACGTCAATGCGAGTTTAAGATAAGAAATATGACAAACGATTTCATTTGCAAGAACAACAAATTGTTATGTTAGAATTACAGTAGAGATGAACTGGGATACTAATAACGCACATTAATTAAAACGAATACAATAAGAATGCCTTTTTTAAAATTCAGTATCAAAACTTGGGGCTAGTAAGTAATTTCTCAGCCGGAGCGGTACGGAAGGGACTGTCAGACTTGTACTGACTAAAATCCACGGTGATCCTTCAATAGCCCTTTACGTTCCAGGTTCCCGGTTACATGATGAGACAGTCCCTTGACGCTGTATCATACGTGCATTTACAAACAGTTAAACACACACAAACAGCCAGACCCGGAACAACCTGTATCTAAGTAATACAAATGTTTGTTCGGGGCGGGAATCGAATCCTGCCACGCAGCGCACCAGTCGATCGCTCTGCCAATGCGAACAAACCTAAAAACTTGGCTTGGCTCTGTTAGCTTGCTAATATCAACCTCTTAGAACTTTATTCGGTTCTAGAAACATTAAAAAAATATTCAACTTTGTAATCTGCAGGGCTATTCACCAGAAGCCAATACGAAAATACCTTTTGACAGCTATTTGATGGTCACTAGATCAAGACAGTGATCATCATTTGAACTGTCATCAGAGATACGCAATAGCCCCGCTGGTAGTTTCCGGGGGATAATTACTATCGGCATCATGCATGGATAATTATCTGCATAGCCTTTTCCAATCTATGTGTCTATGTTGAAGTCGGCTTCCAGTCGAACCGAATGCAGCTGAATATCAGTATTTACGTAGAGCTACTGCCTACCTGACTACACTGTTTGTTTTAATTAGTCATGCAAGCTATAGGAAAGGGGATGCCTATGTTCAGCAGTGGACGTCCTACGACCGATATGATGATGAAGATACCGAGATCAATCTCAGACATACGAGCACGTTTTCTTACCATGCTAAATTGGATTTTCTGTATTTATTTACACCATTTAACTACACCATTACAATAAATAACTCGGCACAAACTCTTGTAGTTCAAACAAATATTTATTACGAGCGGGGATCGAACCCGCGACACGCTATTCATTCACTGCGCTAATCATGCCGTCACATATTGATTATACAAGTCTAGGCACAGAATACATAATAGGTCTTGGTTTTAATGTCCTTGGCGCCATATTGCAACAATAAATTACGTTTGATTATGTGAAAATTAATTTTTAGTATTGTTTTAAATTTTAAAAAAATCATTTAGTTATCCAGAGCAATACCTACACAAAGTTACAAAAAATTCAAATACCTAAGTTAGATAATTGAAAGAGATAAGCTGAAATAAGATAGATATTAACTTGAATCAAATGCAATAGTTATTGAAGCAATATTTTTTTTTTTAATTTCATAATTATATATTATAAAATTGCTTTATTTTAAGACAATGTAGTAAGCACCTACTTTAATACAACAGTTCCAAAAAATTACATAAAATTCAATAAGTAGATATAATGACAAATTTACAGAATACACATTAGAATTCAATATATAATGATAGCGGGAAGTAAATACGCAAAACTTATTTTATTCTAGTGCTTTGTCAATAATGACACGTACAAATTAAACGTTATCAGCCTAAAACATCCGAGGTATAATAACGCAGACCAATTTAATATTATCACGACACTCTCGGAATAACAATGAGAAAAGTATCTTATGTCAATACGTCTAGAATTTAAAATTACATAACAGTAATGGTTACATGCATTACTTCATCTATAGTCAGTTGATTCTTACGTATCGCTGTTAGTTTTTGTATATCAGTTTGATCCATAATTCGATATACCTACATACTTACCTAATACTGGCATAATATTAAATAATAAAAAGTCGAATCACGTCTCTATTGAGATATTGTACATACAATCACAAAAAATATTTTAAAATCGCTAAAAACCAACTCAACATTTACGTACCATTTATGATGGGCCAGGTATTTATGTTGAAGTTACCGTGGCTCTAAAACTGAAAGGGTAACGGAAGGTACAGGGTAGACTTTTTGTCATTATGAATCTGACTGTCCACTTTGCTTCACCCGGACAGTAGGACTCATTTTTTCACTCACTTTGATTATTTTACGAACCAAAAACTAAATGCTACGAGTACTTTATAGTCCGGTCAATTTAGACATTCGAGGTTACATAAAGTCCCAGCAAGCTGAATTTCTGTGAAGTTGTTTAAAACATAATTATAAACAATGTCTAAAAGTTCCCCATCATTCCCCTGTAAGGAAAAAAAAATATTCAAGGTCAAAGGTAAAAAAAATGAGTTTTTCGCGATTTTCAGCAAAACGGTAAGTTTTATCATACAAGTACCTCAGACAAAAATTGTAGATCATAAAATTATCTATAAAAATGTGTTAATACTTTTTTTCTTACGAGCCACCGTTTCAGAGATATAACGATTCAAAAAGTTATAAAAGTTGTTATCGTCATATGCATCTAATGAGGTAGTGTACTTAGCGCGTTTTTTTTAACGTGGTTTCCCCAGTAGGCCTACTCCACGGGTCAGTTGTGATCCTGTTTATTGTAAAACTATTGCAAAATAACGGAAATTTTCAAAGATTGGGAAAGATAAAAGCGTGCCTGTCCCTGTGTTCAATTTACTTGCATCCAAAATGAAGATGAAGAAGAAGCAGGAAAAGAAGATCAAGAAGAAGAACAAGAATTTGAAACTTACGAATGAGACGAATAAACTTCAACACTTTTTTTTCATTTACATCGCTTTTATCTTTCCCAATCTTTGAAAATTTCCGTTATTTTGCAATAGTTTTACAATAAACAGGATCACAACTGACCCGTGGAGTAGGCCTACTGGGGAAACCACGTTAAAAAAAACGCGCTAAGTACACTACCTCATTAGATGCATATGACGATAACAACTTTTATAACTTTTTGAATCGTTATATCTCTGAAACGGTGGCTCGTAAGAAAAAAAGTATTAACACATTTTTATAGATAATTTTATGATCTACAATTTTTGTCTGAGGTACTTGTATGATAAAACTTACCGTTTTGCTGAAAATCGCGAAAAACTCATTTTTTTACCTTTGACCTTGAATATTTTTTTTTCCTTACAGGGGAATGATGGGGAACTTCTAGACATTGTTTATAATTATGTTTTGAACAACTTCACAAAAAATCAGCTTGCTGGGACTTTATGTAATTTCACTCACATTTTTTTGTCTAAATTGACCGGACTATTATCCCAATCAACTTGTTAATGTAATTATTTCATTTCTATCAATATAAAGCCAAGGTAATAAACTCAAAACAACAAAAAAAATGTAACAAAAACTTACATAAATAATGAACTTCGAACTACTTAATTAATAACAACACAAACGATTCACCATAAACAAATATTTGTGGGTACTTACTCAAGAACTGGTTCAATACTACCCTGCGGATGCCACATATTTGCACTTTCAAATATTAAAAAAAAAAACACTTAGAACATTATTTGAATTTCGAACGCGATGCACACTGCCGCTGTTGACCGGCGTTGGAGACAAAATACAGGCATGGTTATATAAAGTACGTCAAGTTAGACAACCTGTCCGGCAGGTATTCACGACGTCGAGTAAGGCAACATAATTGCCTGCATCGTTTTTTTTTTCTTTAATGCCCGTGTAAAAAAGAAAGTGGTATTTATTTTCAAGTAATATTATATTTATAGAACAGGTATTTTACTTCATACATAATTGCGACCTTGAGTGTCGCGTATTGTCACCGGTTGTTTTTCGCGTATGTAAATAAGTTGGCGCGAACACGTGCTAATGAGGTGCAATTTTAGGCGATGTGTGCTAATAAATTCAGATTGTACTATCTGAGAGATTAGATCGATAATATTATTTGTGGAAAATCTTTGGAAAGAGGTTTTATTAAAAAGGATTTTATGTAAATAAAACTCAGTCTTTATTACTTTTTCTGTCATATATTTTTTTCTTTACATACTGTAACTGAACACACATTCATGATCACCGACTATTTGATATGTCGACGATCATCTACAATATGAATAAAGTGATCGTTTATTTACTTAACTATTTCAATAAACTCTGTATTCAAATACAATGTTTTAGGTTGACCTACGCGCGTTTATCATAACACAATGTATCTCAGTTTTAATTAGATCCTATTGATTTTGGAAAGTTACATTTCGTAGAGAAAAAAGTTGACAATATTATCACAAATCAGGAGCCTTAGCCTTACCGTGGTAAGGCTCCAAACCTCTAACGCGATCCTGTTAAGGCTGTGGGAAAGAAACAGAGCTATACAAGTCGTCTAGCGCCATCTCTTTCCCACAGCCTAAACTGGATCGCGTTAAGAGTTCATGGTAGGCCATCAGTACTCATTTTAGGGTCGCAAACCTTGGTTTTAAGCCTCATACACGGACTATTCGAGCAGTTAGCCAGTGACTGCTTCAAGCAGTCCCCGTATGGCAAATAACAACGAAGTAGATTCAACAAAAGGATACTTAAGTTTTATATAAGTATTAATATCACAATCTTTATATTATCATCAAACGTTGACATAAGTATTAATAAAAAACCGAAACCAAACAGACTCATTGGCTCAAAAATGTCAGCAAAATTATTGCGCACAATTTTGTATTGTGCATACAATCATGTCAAATTAGTATCTCGTCGAATATTTGATTAGGGTCACATCACGTGTTTCGCTCGCATTTAAAAAACTACTTTATGTAATTCGTGTAAGTTCGATTTTGAGTTGTATTTTTTTTTTTTTTGTATTTGATCGTTTAGGAAACTTTTTGATGTGAAATTTGCAAGAATTTGAGTAAATAGGGTTTTCTATTTACAAAAAAAAAACTAAAAATATTCTTCTAAAAAGTCAATAATTAAGGCTTAGGGCGCATCCAATGGAATGCAAAAAAAAACTATTAAGTTACTTTAAAGCACATTAATTAAATTTTTAATTTATTTTGCTGTTTTATCAAAAATACTGACAAGTTTTTCTATTTTAATCTCACAGCAATTTTAACAGGTATCTAGCGCAATATTCTACAGCGATTTTTACTTACATTAGATACGTCCATGAGTCGAAATAATAATCAAAATGGCGTTCACTTAAAATAACTAAATCTTATTTGGCACCTAAATAGAAAATTATAACTGAAGTCGGAGTTTAATTTTTAACGATGTTCAGAATTATAGATTCTTCTTTTGGACCAGTCTTTTAGAATATTTTCTGCATTCGCCATAGAGCAAATGCAATTAAAAAAAACGTAAAACTAGAATATCTTTACAAAGTAAAGAACTTAGGACTAACGGTCAGTGCACACAGAGACGCGATGCGACGGCGATGTGACGCAACGATACTGCAAATATGTATCTTTTCGTGTTAGATTTTGAGTCGCTATTAAAATGCAGCGCGACGAAAAACGAATCTTTTCGTATAGAAAATAGAGTTAGATTTTGAGTAGCTCTATTAAAATATGCGTGCAGCGTCACGTCGCGGTCTGAGCTGACCCTAAGGCCCGGTATCCACCAAAGCGGAGAGGAGATGTGTTTGAATAACCAATCATATCTCTGTAATAGGCGTCTGTCAATAGGCGGAGATGTGGACATCTGATTGGTTATTCAAACACATCTCTCCGCTTTGGTGGATACCGGGCCTAACGGTGCTTATATATAGAAACAGGTTGTCCGTACAGATAGGTAGGAACGGCTCGGTACTGATCAATGCAGGCAAAATAGAATATACTATCTTATGCCGTCACACATAATAGGTCAAGACTTAGCATATTTGGCGGTTTCCATGACCTATCTGTACCTAAATTCCGTTTTCTCTATAAAAGAATTAACACATTAACAACGGAGTCGTGGAAGACTACAATTTGTTTGGACTAGGCTAAAAACTAACGACAAATTAAAAAAAAATGATTCTTACGAAAGTCAGATCAACTAACTTAAAACTAAAATAATAGGAGCGCATTCCTAGACTTCGTAAATCGAATATGCTTTTGTAATTGGTGAATTACAGAAATAGTAAGTACTGGCGCTAAATACTGCACATCGAACTTTAGAAAGAGACAGAAACAATCGGCAGTTTACGAAACGTAGAACGTTATTTCTGTCACACACAACATTATGTGGCGTTTGTCACTAGTTCGTCGTTCGGTGTAGTTGGTTAAAGTTCGGCCGTTCAGAGAATGCGTTCCTGACAGGTCGCGATTTTGAACTGACGACGTAACTTTGTTCTTTGTTGCAGTTACGTTAAAAAAATATTTTTGCTGGTTGTTTACCGTTTTAACAATTGATGAGCATTAAAACAACATTATTATATCAATAATCAATGAATGTTATAATTTTATGAGAAATACATGTACTAACTGATAGGTGTCAGGAACGCATTCTCTGAACGGCCGAACTTTAATGCTTCATGCGACGGAGACAACATTCTACGAAGCCGAAACTAGCCGGTATTCTCTTTTTAAAGGTCGATGTGCAATATTCACAGAATTTAGAAAGAAAAAAAAAGCAGTTCAGTTCAATTATGGAGTCCAGGAGTGCAATAACAAAAGAGGTAACTTATGACTGTAGGGAGCGGAAGTCGTCTTCTTTCTCACGGTGCGCGTTGGAGTACAGATGTATGCGCATCGCGTGTAGAGGCATCGGCTTCGTGCCGCACAGTTTGCACGTCAGCTCTGCACTCGAAGATACTGGTGTCCTGTTGATATATAAAAGGGTTTCATTATACTGTACATCTATCATATTCATAGGTCATTGACGTTGATAGTATTTCGGGTATCATGCCCAAGAGTTGCACGTCTCTGCTACGCGTTGTTAGCTACCGTGACTCTGGAACGTAAAGGCCTATTGAAGGATCTCGTGTATTTTATTCAGTAGGAGTCTGACAGTCCCTCCCACTCTGCTTTGGGTGGGAGGACTCATCTGATGATTTTACTACACTAAAAAAAAGCTTAGACACCATTTTATAGACTTATAGTTAAGACTTGTCGATCGTGGGGCATCTTGGGCCGTTGGATACAACTGCACGCAGTAAAGTAGATACACTGTGTCGCTACGCATGTTAAAAGGTAAATGTTGCTTTGTTACGAGTACTAACAAAAATATGGAAGTGTTTTCTGATTTAATTATTATTTAAAAATTACCACACCTTTGTGATCCTTTTTTTTAATGTGGTAAAATCATCAAGTGAGTCCTCCCACCCCGGGCAGAGCGGGAGGGACTGTCAGACTCGTAGTGACTAAATACCACGGTGTTCTTCAATAGCCATTTACGTTCCGGGGTCACGGTTATTCGTTAGTCCCGCGGCTCCGGCCCTCTATGGAAGGCATAATGCTGATGACAGTCTTTGAGGCGCGCATGATCCATGGTCGGACAGCGAGTCACCCATTACTCGCCGCCCGCATGCCCGCGCCTACGGGGGCCGAGAACGTTTTTGATACATGACGTATTTTAAATAACTTGACTTTTAATATTTTGAATTTTGTCAGCTACGTTGAACATATTTTTATCGAAATAAATAATTATCTTTTATATTCCTGAGAAAATATTTAATTCTCTCTTTGATAACATTATTTTTATCTATAACAGCGAAGCGTACTGCACAACCTGTGACTTTTTTACATATCGCTTTGTTTACATGGTTATGCCAGTATCGTAATATTAGCATCCATACGATAAGTCTGTGCATGTACTGGATGTTATTATACTATTGCAAAAATCCTAAATAGAAAATGTATTTTATCAACAAACTAACAAGTTAAATACATAGTTTATAAGATTCTTGCTATATCATCATAACTAGAGTTCAGAGGCGCTAGCACAAGTGCGATGTTAACGCAAAGTAAATACGCCGATTTTTTGAACGAAAAGCGTATTCCTCAAAGTGTAGTTCAAAAATAGGTAGGAATGTGAAAAAGTGTATAAGATAAAAGTTGTACATAATTTTATAAGCTTTCCTTGCGTAGAAGACTTTTTATCTCCACGACGCACAGTTTAAAAGATATTAGCGAAAAACTGAAAAATGGGAACTTTAACCCCCTCCCCTCACCCCGACTCACCCCTTAGATGTCAGGACTTGTAGTATGTTAACTCTCTAAGCACCCTGAACAAGTTTCTGAAGTAATTGCTTAGGGCCTTGCTCACGCACTCTACAATCTCTTTGTTGGATGGACTATTATTATTTGTAGTCGTTGTTTGAATTATTATAAAATGCAGGCCACCTAGAACTCATGCCAGCTATAATGTATATTTTTTTGTTGCCCCACTATCCAACCAACGGGAATGATGTTTATCTTGAGTGGGGACAAACGAGAGCTATTTTTTCTTATCCATCACCAGTGAGTACAATCGGGACTTTTTTCCCGATCGTCGCCAGTGATAACAAATGGAAATAAACGAAATAAACCCGATACCGATACATTGAGTAAATATTAAATGCCAAAATCTTAAAATTTTAAACCGATGAATTTTCTTTAAATTTACGTCGCGTACTCGTGCTAGCGTGTTTGCTCGCGTGATGTTACGAGTTCAAAATAACAATAACAAAAATGAGTGGTGCTATTATGTAATTACATTACACACTCTTACCGTAATCTGTCATTACGTATAATGAGTTCTAAATTGCTCTTATTAGTAAATTATACGTCAACTAACATGGCGTGCGTTGTTTTTTCGGTAGGAATAATGCTGTGTGTTGTAATACTGCTGTTTTTTTTATTTAATCCTAATCATATTCTAGTTTTTTTAACGTGATTAAATCATCAAATTAGTTCTCCCACTCAGGGCAAAGCGGGAGGGACTGTCAGACTCGAACTGACTAAAATCCACGGTGTCCTTCCATAGCCCTAATATTATATCCGTGTATTATACAAAAGATTTTGGAATAAGGCAGATTAACAAACAGGTGGCTTATTATGACGTCTTAAAGCGAAAGTAGTTCAACAGTGGGAAAAAGACAGAGCTATTTAAGTCGTCTATCGCCATCTCTTTCCTACATCATAAAAGGGGCAACAAAATTGCACTACCAAATACTTATTTTATTACATAGGTTAATGTTTCTCCACTCCGCTTCCTCGCTCCGTTCCTATAGACACTTAGCCCTTATCATCATCTTCCTGCCCTTATCCCTTTTTACTTGGGGTCGTCGCAACACGTTTTTTTCTTCCGTTCTCCCCTATCAGACGTCATAGTATCATTTATTCCTTTTTCATTCATATCTTTTCTTGGGTCTTCCTTTTCCTCTTCATCCATCAACATTCATACTCTTAGGGCTAATTTTTCAATAGTCCGATAACTTTTATCTGAGGAATAAAAATGGCGATTTGACAGATTAGCTATAGAAAATATGTTAAATCGCAATTTTTATTCCTCAGATAAAAGTTATCTGACAATTAAAAAACCTCATCGCATGTCCATACCAGGACAGACGATTTCCTTTAATTTTTTCGGTAACAGGCAGCTCTGTAACAGACAGGCAGCCCTATACCATTATAAATGGCAGATTAAAACAAAATCCGTGTCCTTACCTGCCAACAAGCAGCTTCAGCTGATCATTCTCCCTCTTCAGCTCCAGCAGCGCATCTCTACATATGGGGTACAGTTCCTGCGGCGCGTGCAGCGGGTACATGACGGCTCGCTCCGACATGTCCGGGACGGAGATCTCTAGCAGCTCATGATCGGGCACCGAGCGCCACTCCCACGCACGTGGCACGAACTCCGGCTGACGGTGTGTGCGACGTTTCATGAGGAGGCTAGAACAAAGAAAGTGATGTCGTTATATTATCTTTGTCGCATTTCTTAACGAAACTTGGTACTGTGGGAGTAGGTGGAACATCTCCATACCCGGTGAAAAGGAAGGTACCTTCCAACCAGACGGGTGTTGTGCCTGGTGGGTTTTCAAACCGACATTCTTAATCAGAATATTCGATGTCTTCTAAATTCGCTGATAACTTTGGGTGCGGTTAGCCGATACAATATTCTGAGCAGCACTAAAAGAAAAGGCGAATGCTAGTAGCATAAGCTGAGACAGCTGTCAAAATGCTTCACTTTCGTCTGAACTCAGCATGGTTTCAGCCGATAATTAAGTCAGCATACTAGGCTGAATGCTGTGCAGCATTTCCGATTTCTGTCCAGCCCCCCTAGACAAGTCGCAAACGATAATCGTTAACGCTCAGTTCTCCCCAATAGATTTTCAACCTTATTCCTTCGAGTCTTTAGTTGAAAATCTATTGAAGATTTCATGGCATTGTCGTTTGCGACTTGTCTAGGGGGGCAGATTTTGTATCGGCTAATCGTACCATTTGATTGCTATTTATTGTAATAAAGAACAAATCAAACTAATGTACGTACTCCATCAGGTCCTTCCGTATGAGGCGCGGCACCTGCGGCCGGATGTCGTCGTCAGACGTGGGCTGGTCCTGTCCCTCGCCGCAGTACATCATGTAGTCCATCAGGTGCCGGATGTGGTTGATCTGGTAAACCAATATTTTGTTTTGTTATAATATTGTTGAGTCATCGGCTCAACGGAGCGAGTAGTTAATCTGAAATGTCCACTTTAGCAGCTTTGCAATAGAGTAGAATATTCCATGTTACAATTTGTATCGCAACTTTTGTCAGGCCTGTTGTTCTAGTGGTTAGTGACCCTGACTGCTAAGCCGGAGGTCGTGGGTTCGATTCCCACCCAGGACAAATGTTTGTGTGATGAGCACGATCATTTGTTCTGTGTCTGGGTGTAAATTATCTATAATATGTATGTATTTGGAAATATGTAAGTATGTTTATCAGTTGTCTAGTACCCATAACACAAGCTCTGCTTAGCTTGGACTAGATGACGTTGTGTGATGGTTGTGGAATATTATTATTATTTTAGACGTAACACGGTATATTCTATTCTATGCTCAAACAATAGGTGGAGGAGACAAATGATAAAGAAAAAATTTAGCAACATTTATAAAGTGGGTTCTTCAGACCCGCTGGTCAGTCGCGGTGTTAGTCCGGTGTTAGCCTTACCACAAGCTCTTAACGCGATCCAGTTTAGGCTGTGGGAAAGAGATGGCGCTAGACAACTTGTATGGTTGTCTCTTTCCCGCAGCCTTAACTGGATCGCGTTAAGCGCTGGTGGTAACGCCTCCTGGGGTTATAACGTCTTAAAACCAGGCTTGTTCCATTGAGTGAACGAGATGGCGCTAGACGACTTGTATAGCTCTGAAACTGACAGCCCATTGTGCAGGGGCTGCATGAACGCGAATGAAATGGCTACCCACGTAATCCTGGAATGCGAGGGCGTTGCTAACCAACGGGCACAAAACCTTGGCATTCCAAAGTCGCTCCAAGAAACCTTGGCATCCCAAGGTCGCTCCAAGAAGCCTGCGAATCCCAGGACACTTCTGAGCTTCTGGAAGGAGGTGGGTCGGCTCATATAGCCAACCGTCCCACCGTCTAAATGCGGAAAAGGGAGCCCCTAACAAAAGTTCTACAAAAATAGCTCTGTCACTTTCACTCGCCGGAACAAGCCTGGTTTTAAGACGTTGTAATACCTAATAAGAAAGGGACCAGGGGCCTTTCTAGACTGGCGTTCCAAACACAATAACAGTTAACTCACAAGTCCGATATCCTCGACGGTGAGATCAGCGTCTATCTCGACCAGCAGATCATGTTCGGGCAAGTATGGCTGTCCACCTTCCATGCTGCCCAGTCCACACAGCGCGCTCACGTAGCGGGAGCCTGTCGTGTTGCGACGGAGCTCCGCGCTGGAGGAGATAGGGGAAATTAGATTCTATTTGTAGAAGATTAATGTTTATTTTGGAATAACAAGGGGCTAGCAATGCAAGACCCAATTAGTTTGAAGGATTATTGAGTTGAATTTTAATGTGTTTCCATCAGATTGGGAAAGTATTAATAACACAGTAGAGGCAGTCAAACACAAACGACTAACTAAACAAATATTAGTATTTTTTATTAATAAATACTATATTAGGTTAAATCATCAAATGAGTCCTCCTGCCCATGGCGAAGCGGGAGGAACTGTCAGAATCGTACAGACTAAAATCCACGGTGATCCTTCAATAGCCCTTTACGTTCCAGGGTCACGGACTTGACGAGACATTCCCACGACCATCCTAATGTTTTATACAGTGTTCTTCGTGTGATGGATTGCAGCTCCCTCCCAGGCCCAGCAGTGGGATTATAATTGTTTTTTAAAACAGAAAAAAACCAACGTTTACTAGTCTCGCCCGCTAGTGTTACTCTCTGTCACAGAGAGGAGGTCCGATTTCCAGTTAAAACTGAAAATTCTAAAACTACGTTTCGTACGACTCCTTCGACGCATTCGGCTCGTGCGTCCAACTTAAATATTACAGCCTAGTCGAGTAATGAATTATACAATATTACTTACACAGGACAGAAGAGTAGAGCTAAGATGGCAGGTAGACCGGGGATGTTGGGCATCAGTGTGGTGTGGCGTAGAGTTAGGCGCGTCATGGCTTCATTGCAACCCACGTCGGCAGCGACTAACATTCTAAGTGGAAAAAAAATAAGAATCCAATAAAAATGTTATCAGTACAATTTTATTTACTCTTTCCTAAGGATATATCTAAGGTCTAAGGGTTTGTGTCAGATTACTAATATATTTTGAGGCGCGCCTGGAACATGACGCACCGTCGAACCGGGCTTTGTTCATGATCGGACGGCAAGTCACCCATTAGATATTCGACGTCAGCACACCCGTGCCTACTAAGGTATAGTGCAGGTCTGCCGAGCTTGCTGTTATGATGCAAAAAAAAAGGAATGCGGATATGCGTGCTCTTCTCATTTAATAACTTAATATAAAACAGTTAGGGAGGGACTTTACCCGACGAGACGCGATTGCAATTCGACCGATTCCAACTACAAGTAAAAATCAACTTTACCACTACGACATATGACATAAAACACGTTGTTATCTACGGGTGAATGAAAAACAAAACACGATCGTCACGATGACGTCTAGTCAATCGAATCGCATTATTGTTTCTTAGTGGCAAGGTTGATTTTCATTTGTAGTTGGAGTCGGTCCCATAAAGTTAAGTTCCTTATTTTATTATCTTACCTTTCGTATTTCTCCTGCGGCTCAGTATCCAGTAGTACAGAGTTCACCGAGTTCCATTCGATCACCACTGGTTTCTCACGACTACCATACATAAGGTTATGTACCGTTGTCTCTAGAGGACTGTAAGTATACAACATTATGTTAGTATCTGAAACCCTTAGATTATGATCTACTCGGGATATTTTCACATTGTACTGGAGATCGTCGAACTTGTTTCGACCATGAATTTGAGAGAGTACAGTCACGAGCAATAACATGTAAACACTTAACAAAATTCAAAGGCAATTTACTTGTGAAATACTGGTTTCCGCTTTGAAATAAGACCTATTTCGTAAAAGTATGGCTACCAAATTAGACACCTAATGAAAAGGCAAAATTTAAATTAATATGGTAGTAGAACATCGCTTTTAAATACTGTTTAGTGTATATACACTATTGCTCGTGACAGTAAAGAGGCCTTATCATAAGTTTTCAGTTATTCTGACGTAAACTGGAACTTTGACATTTTCAAATTGATAAACAAAGAAAAAATAGTTCCTTCTTCGCACAGCAGAGGCGCTGTTCCATTTTTCCATACAAGAAACGCTGTAAATACTGGAAAGACGGTGGGTAGACTGCTGAGTTTAGGCCTCCTCCCATTTGTGCCATGCTTCCCTGAGGTGCGCAGGCGCATATCTAGTCCAAAATTAACCCGCCATCTTTTTGATGTCGAAAACAACAACTCAACTTGTGAGGAGGCTATTAAGAGGAAACAGCAAGGGCTGGAGAATTGAAAAATAGGTATTTGTAAAATCTATTGCTGTCGCACAGTGCCCACAACAGAGTTACAGAGCGCGAAGGAGACAACTGCAGCTTGGACCGAAAATACCTTAAAAATGGCACAAAATCAACGATTCGTAGTCCCCTGATTACTCCTCCAAAACTTAACCGATTTCACTGCTTTTTCCTTTAAAAAATAAAAAAAGGCATTGGCCTTGTTCCTATGTTTTCCTTTTTTTATATAATCTCGTCAAATTTGTTTACTGATTATTTGAACACAGCGGAAAATCTGGCCATTTTTTTAGGATTTTGAATGTTCATATCTCTTTTCATAATTAATTTATGGGAAAAAGGAAAACATAGAGACATGCCAATAGTGGTCATAGATTTTTTGTAAAAAAATTATTGCTCTACTTGCATTATCCAGGGAGAAAACAGGGGACTACGTTTGTATGGAAAAACGACCGTGCTGTTTCCTCTTAAGCTACGAGCTACTGCCACTAGAGCAGTAGTAGCCCAGAGGTATCAACCTCGACTTAGCTTACGTTGTAGGTCGTGGGTTCAGACCCAACCAGGCGCATTTCTTTGTGAATTTCATCACCACTGCTTTCAAAACGACAATGAATGCATCGTAAGAAAAACGACATGTCCTAGAAACAACAAAACTGATAACATTGTGACATCAACCAATCCGTAACGTACCCGACTGGTGGATTATGGCCCACTCCCTCCCATAGAGAGGTGGCCTTGTGTCTCAGTTGTGGAAACATTATAAGCAGCTTTATGCTATATTACTATTTAGCTTTATGCTATATTACTATTTAGCTACACCATTACACTGTTACCTGAATGGTCCTTTGAGACAAACATCAGAATCGCACTCTTTAATACTGGGCGGTTCGATCTCTGCCAGTTGGTAGTACGCCATCTCCATCTGTTCCCGGTTGTGTGCACGTTTCTGAACGAGGTTCAAATCTGTGGCGGTCTCTCTAATGTCGTGGTTCAACTGTGAAATGTTATAAACGTGATGAAAAGTTCAGTAAGGGTTAAGAGTTCAATAAAAAAACAGGGTATGAAACACGAATTAGCATTCGTTTCAAATATACAGATAGCAGAATATTTTGGACAACAAAGAGGCAAATAAAAAAAAAAATACTGTTTAGATCTTGTGGCCTGCCATGAAGTCTTAAAACGTGAGTAGTTCAGAGCCCGTAGCCAAACGGCAAACTACAATCGTTACCATTCAGCAGTCGCTAATACATTATCAACTTTATACCGCATCGCATAAAGTTGAAAATCTAGTAAAGGCCTATTCAGACCTGAGCGATATTCGCTGCCGCTGTGGGTAGAGGTACATACCGCGCGGGTTTCGCTCAGGTATTTAGTATCAAGTACCGTGGCTAGAGCGACCTGAGCGATATTCGCTGCCGCTGTGGGTAGAGGTACATACATACCGCGCGTTATTCTACCCGCAAAAATAGCGAAATCCGTTTTGGTGTGAACAATAATATTACCGCATACCCGCTGGGTTTTCTCTGCCGCAGACGGTAGCGAATACCGCTTAGGTCTGAATAGGCCTTAAAGACTGCTGAGCGATAGCGAACGAAAAAAAGAAAAACGATCTGTAATCTTTGATAGATTTTCAACTTCATGCAATGGCGTATAAAGTTGAAAATGTATTAGCAGCTGCTGAACGTTAGCGATTGTCGCTTGCAGTTTGGCTATGGGGCCCGATGTGGGAACGAGATGGCGCTAGACGACTTGTATAGCTCTGTCGCTTTCCCTCAGACGTCATGGTATGCCACCTGGAGGGGTATTACATCGTCTTAAAACCAGGCTTGTTCCAGCGAGTGAAAGTGACAGAGCTATACAAGTCATCTTGCGCCATCTCGTTCACTCACTGGAACAAGCCTGGTTTTAAGACGTTGCAATACATACATAATACGTGTGTACATTGGCTATTGATGATAAACATTGTAGTAACTAAATTGACAGCTATTTGCGATAATAATAATAATATTCCACAATTATCACACAACGCCGTCTAGTCTAAAGCTAAGCTCGCTGTGTTATGGGTACTAGACAACTGATAAACATACTTATTATTTCAAAATACATACATATTATTGATAAATTACACCCAGACACAGAACAAATTGTCGTGCTCATCACACACAAACATTTGTCCTGGGTGGGAATCGAACACAGGACCTCTGGCATAGCAGTCAGGGTCACTAACCACTAGACCAACAGGCCAGTGAAATGTTGCCAAACTTCAGAACACACCATTTACAAATTAAGAAGTACTTTAGCGTACGCACCTGTGACTCGTAGCTCTCCTCACACGGTATGGCATACCCACGTTTGATAAGCTCTTCATTCACATTCAACTGCCCCCCTTCCGCTAACAAATCGATGGCTACCACGCCATGCACCACGGAGTACACCTGTGAATATTCAAAGTTTATATGTATCTTTACATCATCAGCTTATAATGTTCCCACTGCTGGGACACAGGTTTCCTCTCTGTGAGAGGGAGTCGGCCATAATCCACCACGCGGTTTCAGCGGGTTGGTAGATGTCACATGTCTCCAAAATTTTTGGTTCTAGGACATGCCATTTTTTTCACGATGTTTTCCTTCACCGTTTTGAGAGCAGTGGTGATGTAATAAATTATGCAAAGTAATACGCTTGGCGGGGTTCAAACCCAGGACCTACGATTCGTAAGTCGGGACCGATATCACTGGGCCACCACTACTCTGCTGCTATCTTTACATAGTATAAAACAAAGTCGTTTAAGTGTGTCTGTAAGCGCATAACTTCTAAATTGGCCATTGCATCTGTGCAAGCGAGGTTCATTATACTAACGTAGGAGTGACAGAGACAGGTAATAATAGGTCAATGTACGAAATTCTTCCTGCTCTGCGATCGGACTTTAGCCCATTTATGGATTTCAGTTGTGTAATAGCGGCTCCAAATTAGTGCCGTGAATTCACGCCGCGAATTCTCGGCACAATACCGACACTGATCGGGGAACAGGCGCGAAAGCGCGTGAACTTCGGGAAAACCATCCACGTTCTCGTTCGCGTCTGTTCACGGGTGTTCATGGCACTAATGTGGAGTCGCCATCAGATCATACCTTGGCCAGCAGTCGTCCTCGTCGCACGAGCTGCGTGAAGTAATGCAGGGCGGCGGGCGTGTAGTTGCAGTGCGGGTCCAGCAGCGGGGAGGGCGTCACCGCGGCCAGGCGGCACTGCATGGCCAGCGGGGGACACGAGCGGCACAGCCCGCCCGGCAGGCCGCGCAGGTTGCACGCGTGCACGCGGCCCACGCTGCCGTAGTCGATGTACAGCACCTGGGAGGGACTGGCCAGTTAGGTAAGATTCACACCAAACGGCTCGCATCGGAACGGAGGCGTACGGATGCCGCGGCAGCCGAACGCGTCCGTCGGAGCCATTCACTACCGCGGCATGCGTTCGGCTGCCGCGACAGCCGTACGCATGCCGCGGCAGCCGAGAGCGTCCGCTAGAATCGGTACGCATTCCACTTTTTATTATTATTTATTAATTATTGAAACTGTGTCATATCTTGAATGATTCGCTACATAGTTGCTGCGACTGCGCCGTAATCTCCTTTCGTATTCCACGACGCACGGCCGACCGGCTCCGAGCGGTCCCGACGGCAACCGAATGGATGCCGACGGCGCCGTTCGGAGTTGGTCGGTGGGGACGGCCGGCTGTCGTGACAGCCGAACGCATTCTGCGACACGTCTTGACTCGTCGCGGGATGCCGACGGAGGTAACTTAACTATGCGTAAGTTGTAATATGAACTGTATTTACTGTTGATAGATTTCAATGTTCTTTACCGCATTGTAAAATGCCGTCCGACACGGCGCGATGCGAGCCGTTTGGTGTGAATCTTACCGTAGAAACCACGATACTACTGTTTTATAGAAGCTACTGCCGACCAGCGCAGTGACATTTTAATTAATGTCGCAGTACATGCTGAGATAGGAGCATTTTGGCCTCGCACAGAACTATTCATGCTGATTTTGTTACGTTTATCTTTTTTTTATATGTATAAATTATATTTGTTTTTCTTTCGTGTTTCTTTTTCTTAAATATACTTTTTGTATAATTACTATTGTTCTGTCCTGCGTGGGTCGATAAATCTTTTTCTTTCTTTCATTATATTATTATCATCTTTAAATGATATTCCACCAAGATAGTGTTTATTCGCGAACATGTTCTGCAGAACTTTTACAGTTAAAATTATACATTGTGAATTTTTCGACTAGGCGATGGCTATATCCGAAACTATGAGGAAATTCAAAAAATATTGAAAGAAGTCTCGAGGCCGATTATGACGAAAACTAAAAATGCATCATTAGATTTTATAAAAAACAACAATCCTGGCCAGGAATCGAACCAGCTGATTTTGGATAGAATAATCACATCCTGTGTTATTTATTATACCATTCGATAGTAGGGTTGCTAATAAGGACCAAATTCGGGAAAGTAATCGTATACGGAAACTAATGATAATTTCATTATCATCATCTGCCTAGCCTTTTCCCAACTACACTTCTGGACACATCTATTGGCCCACCTTGTATTTTCAGTTTCGTTTGGTTCTAGCTAAAATTTTATATTAGGTCGAGCAAAAAGTTTTTATGCAGTTTTGAACCTGGCACATTCACAATTTCATTCAATAGTCTTTTTTTGAATTTCGAACACAGAATTTAAAGAAACAAAAGACAATTTGGAGCCTGTTTGTTGATATCAAACAATCGAATACTAAGAAAACTTGGTTTTATTGGTTTACTTGGATTTAATTCTTGAAAAAGTGATTGATATCTTTGGTTTTGCAACAAACATTACTTATTCTTAACATTAAGGTGAGGTTCTATCAATAATCTATGGATACTTCACCTGAAGTCGCCGCCCAAGCTGTGGCACTTATTCAGGCCGGACACAGCCAAAGAAACGTGAGTGCTCAACTTAATTTAAGTCGATCTGCGGCCCGAAATGTTTATCGGAGGTACTTAGAGACTGGCGGCTTTGTTCGTCGCCAAGGAAGGCCACGATCTCGGGTCACAACTGAAAGGCAGGATCGATTCATCGTGACGACCAGCTTGAGAAAATCGTCACCTTACTTCCATTGAGATAAAAAACCAACTTTGCGACTTCCACGGAGTATCCGTGAGCGCTCGAACTGTTCGGAGAAGGTTAAAAGAACGCGATATGGTACCACACAAGCCAGCTAATGGGCCCAAACTAACGCGAGCCCACCGAACAGCGCGCCTTCATTTCGCACACAGTCATCTTAATTGGACACAGCACGATTGGAGCCGTGTACTCTTTTCTGATGAGTCTAAACTTGTGTTACATGGCAATGATGGAAGGAAGAAGGTCTACCGACGTAAGGGAGAGCGTTTCGCACAATGCTGCTTTGAAGAGAGGGTTGCTTATCGCGGTGGCTCATGGACTGTCTGGGGCGGTATATCCGCGAGCGGCAAAACTCAACTTGAGGTTGTTACAGGACCACGGCTGCCAACATTAAATGCTGAAAGGTACATTCGTGAATGCTTAGAACCTCTCGTGATACCATACGCGGACTATGTGGGCCCAAATTTCCTTTTTATGCATGATAATGCAAGAGCCCATGCGGCCGGCATCGTCAGGGAATATCTTCGGGATGTGAACATCACAGTTATGGGCTGGCCAGCCAGAAGCCCAGACCTGAACCCCATTGAGCACATGTGGGACGAGCTAAGAAGACGTGTTAGGGCTCGTCAGCCAGTTGCCCAGACGATGCAGGAGTTGAAAACTGCCATAGAAGAGGAATGGGAGATGATCCCTCAATATTTCATAGAGCGGTTGATAAACTCTATGCCTAATCGTATGAGAGCTTTGGTAGATGCCCATTGAGGCAACACACGTTATTAAATTAGACCTTTATTTGATAAAACATGTTTTTTATTCAAAAATCAATTGCCTTTAACAAGGCGCATAACCGACTTGTTAGACGTAGCTCCATGTCGTATGGTATTCTGAATTCAAATTTAAAACAATACGATCTAAAAAGATGATAAAATGTATCAGGTTTAAAACTGCATCAACAGTTTTTGTTCAATCTAGCAATCATATTTCGGTAGGGGCCATCGAAACCTAAACTCTGAGGTGGGCTAATAGATGTGTCCAGAAGTGTATATCAATTGGGGTTGGGGAAAAAGTAAAATCTATATATGTATATAAAAGAACAGGGGTTTTTCTTTTGACTCGACTACAGCCGAAACCGCTAAACGCAGAAACTTGAATTTTGGACAGCTATTGCAGTCTGCCATGTAGATTGGCAATAAGACGGGATTTTGCGAAAGTCCTCCTCTAAGGGGGTAAAAAGGGGTGAAAATGTTTGTATGAAAAATCTTATTCCTTGGGTTTATAAACTTAAAACTTACCACGAATAAGAACATCAGTAAATAAATAAGATTAGCACCACCATTTTTTTAAAACTACCCTCCATTGGTAATCTAGACGATGTTAAAGTTTGTATGGGAAAATCATAACGCGTGAGCTGATGAATTTGAAAATCAGTATTTATATACTAGATAAGAATTAATCAAATACGTGTTTTTGGATTTTTCGAAAATCACCCCCCAAGTTGGTGAAAAGGGGTATTCAAGTTTTAAGGGGAAGATATTAAACCACTAAACGTAGAAACCTGAATTTTGGATGATAGTTGCATTTTATAATGTAAGTAAGCATCAAGAAAGGATTTTGCGAAAAACTACCTCTAAGGGGGTGAAAAGGGGTGAATAAGTTTTGAGGAAAGCATTTTACTGCTTGCTTCGATAAACTTCTAACTAGGCATAAATTATCACTCAATCGAATAAAGGATGAGTATTTATTTATATTTTTTATATTTCAGAAATCAACCCCTAGCGGGGTGTAAATCGGAATATCAGTTTGTCTACTACGATTGAGGCTTAGCGAAACTACTAGAGCATTTTTAGATTTTCCAAAAGTATCTTATAAGGAGGATGAGCGGGAATTAAATTCACTGAGTTCGAAGTTAAAAACACGCGCAGACGAAGTCGCGGGCAAAGTGCTAGTTTATTCCATAAAAATAATAGTAAAATAAAAACTGTTTAGGACTACTCTATGGTGGCGCCATCTACAATATCTTTGCGTTGCCAACCTCGCAGTATGCTTTCTGAGACACGGTGAACACCAAGATTCCTCGTTCAGCGACACCAAGTGTCCTACCATAACGTCTTAAAGCCAGTGGTTCCAGGGTGGGACAGAAACAGAGATATACAAATCGTCTAGCACCTTCTCGTTCCTTTACTAACTACTCTGGCTTTAGGCCGAGACTCCACCAAAGCTGTGCGAGTCGAGACGTGTTTTGAGCAACCAATAGAGTTGCGTTATTGACACAGTTCCACTTCGGCAACGCAATTCTATTAGTTGTTCAAAACACGTCTAGACTCGCACAGCTTTGGTGGAGTCTCGGCCTTAATATAGGGCTCCTGCACGTACCTCCAGCATATCCCTTGGTAACACCTGCAGTATGCGCACGCGACAGATCTCCGTGCTGCCCTGGTCGGCGTACGGCGCGGCCATGATGGCGCCGGGAGCGAAGGAGTCGGTATGCGCGATCAGCGGCGACTGATTCAGCGCTGACTGCACCGCGCGTAACTCGGCTAGAGTGCTCTCGTCGCCGTATTGCACCCAGAACTTGCTGATACTGGTTAGCTGAGGACAAAGTTTAAGTTTTTAAGGGCATTGACATAGTTTAATTTTAGGGCGCGATGAGACGCCATGTGATATCGAGTCGATAGCTGGTTTAAGTCGCACGTATTTACTAATAGAGTGATGCGATGCGATTCAACCGTGAACTGCAAAAATCCACCTTACTGCTACGACATAAAGGCGCTGCTAACCAAAGACAAAAGATGTCCCCGGTGACGAGTAGTTGCGCAATTGATTTTCGAACAGAGAATCATGTGACTTGTCAATAGCAAATACATGCAATTCGATGTCGAGCATATCTGTGAGCGATATCGTCAATACGTTCGACTCCATTAGCAAATACTAGCGATTGTCCATACATTTTCTTCGGCCGGACGGTTGTGTGATATCTGACCGATATCGTCAATCGATGCAATTCTGTATCGCGTCGCGTCATGGGTAAAGTCCCTTAGGGAGCTTCCCCATGACGCGATTTGGTACTAACTAAAAATGAATATCGTCTTTGCTACTACGATATAATGATGCAATTTGATTGACTTGACGTCGTCGTGGCGATTGTGTTTTGTTTTTCATCTACCCGTAGCGCTAAGTTCGTAACTCGCTGTTCGTAACTCTGTTTCGTGACGTTACACTCATTCGCCGCTTGTACTTGTAAAAAAAACCGCTCGCTATGAGCGGCGTCCGGTGGGGTGCTTCAAACATTTCTATTCATTTGATCGACAACGGACGGTCGGACGCGTGGTTGGTTTAATATTTTGACTTGCTGAGACGTGTACGGTGTACTACAATAACGGTGTGTGTAAGTATCTACTCTCTTTATAAAATCTAGCCTGCATTATCAACTATCAAAACCGATTCACTCGAACCTTTAAGAGATAATTAAAGGCGAGATAGTAGTCAACCGCGAACCTATAATTAATAAAAAATATATATATATTCAAACTCGCTGATGAGTCTAACAAGGGAACAAGTCTACAACTTACTTGTGATATTTTAAGCGGGAAATGTGTATCGTCGATTTCAGGTAACCGAGGTACTACTCTCTCCAAATCTGTCGGCATTTTGTCTTCAGCGAACGCCTCGGCCAACTGAAGTGCCTTTGGTAATCTGAATAATTAAAAAATCACGTTAAACACCAATATAAAAGGTACACACAGTTGCGGTATGCGGCAATCCCCGTTTTCCCCACTCCCGCAAGGATGTCCAACTGTGCAAAAACCACACGGAGAAAATCGCGCGCGTTTTCGCTATAAGTAGCGTCTCGTGGAGTGCTTCAAACATTTGATACTACCGCAAGCTGCCTTGCGATAGTACCCTTAGCACGAGTTTTCAGCATTTGAGACGTAAAGTAAACTGGAACTTTGACAATTTCAAATTGTCAATTTTCAAGGAAAAATTAGTTTCTTCTTCGCACACAAGAGCTGCTGTTCCATTTTTTCATACAAAAAACGCTGTAAATACTGGAAAGACGCTGTAAATTAAAAGAGTGAAAACTCGTGGGTACAGATCTAAAACAGAAAGACTTTGAACGGGCCGTAAACGAGTTTACCATGGTTTTTAGGAGTGTGAGTAAACAGGGTATAAAAGTTGTAGTAAAGCCGAAGGTACCTGTTATCTCTTTCTTCATTGCCAGTACCTGTAATTAAAGATGACAACTTGATACTCACGGCAATAATGGTATTCTTATATCAATCCGGAGCTGCCTGGCTTTAACAGCTTTGTATACTGGAAGCACAACTTGACCGGGTATTGTAGGGTCCTGAAAATAAATTAATACAAAAGTCATATACTTAGTCTCATTATAATACAGTAAAGTGCACTTTAAACAGTGAGGGAAAACATTATGAGGAAACCATTTATTTGTTACCACAAAAAAGTTAAATAACTGCTGAACACTTGTCTAAAGAACTGTCAACGTCAAAAAGATTTACACCTTGATATAAGGGTCGTTTTACAGTCTGCAACTGCAATAATTTGCTTTTGACACTATTTATGGGTCGTTACAGTCTGCAAAACGACCCTTATATAGTGTCAAAAGTGTAACTGGAAATTATTGCAGTTACACTTTTGACTTACTATTTAGAAACTTACCCCACTATTTTGTTTTCCATTCTTGACATCCAGTCCGTCATTGAACGTTAGATAGACTTTTCTGAAAAGAAAAAAAACAGGTGTTAATATTACGTTTTACAAATATGGTAACGTTTAACGCAAGTCAAGTAATTCAATTTGTTGGTCGATCTGACGGGGACTAAGGGGAGCCTTAGAGGGGCAAATCCTCCTAGGGTCGCGGGACCGTCTTCTCAGGAAACCGTGGCCCCGGAACGTAAATGGCTATTGAAGAAAACCGTGGATTTTGGTCAGTTCAAGTCTAACAGTCCATCCTTCCGTGGATGGGAGGACTCATTGGCTGATTTTGGCAATTTTTTTTTTTAAGAATGATTTTGATCTCGCAGCAGTGAGTGTTGCTGCTGGGTACTGCCGAAGTCGGAATCATACTTTATCGTCTTCATAAATTCTTAGAAAATTGTGTTTATTGGCACAAAATTAAAACTAAACAATACAAATAAAGTCATAAAGGCAGAGTACATAATTAAGTAAAAATAGATTAAATAAAAACTTAACAAATTAATGCCAAAGGGCCTCAGCTCAGCATGTGCCAGTGGCAACACAAAAATTGCCGCCTGACGCTGATTTTCAGCTGCAGCCCAGCCAGCTTATTACCATTCCCTTCTGTCTACCCTTTATGCTACAGGTATATCAGAAGAAAGAAGAAGAAGAAACATTTATCACTTACTTGCTGTTAGTATCAAAGGTGACGCGCGGCTCATCAGAGATGTGTTTGAAAACCGCCTTCTTGATAGCCGCCGCGTATACCGGACCTGGCTGTTCGTCGGGGAAATTCTTCAGATACACCTGAAAATTGAACTTAATTTAGTAAACGATAAATGATATTGCAAACAGTTTATAGTAAACACTGTTACACCTCAAACCAATTTTTTTTTAACAAGTTGAGGCGGTATTTTGTACTTCAGAAGAAACAGCCGAAACAAACTCAGAGGTTACCTATTGTCTCTTTTAAAGTCCAGAAATTACATTATTCAAGTCGAGGATATACATGTCCTGTCTGAGATAGGGTTTTGAAGAAAGAACCATAGAGATTTAAGTGGACCTGTCCAGTCAGTGCAAGCATTTGTCAGTTATTGTGTCGCTCGACTCATATATCACGGAGCTTATGGTGCAGACATATTGGGGCTCATTAATGAAATTATGTTGTATGGGGAGGTTTTGATGTTACTTATCGCCTTCAAAAACTAAATGAATTAAAAAGATGTCGGTTAAAAATTAATCTTTTATTTCAAATTTTCAACCCAAATTCTTGTACTACAACAACGTAATCCGTAGGACCGGTAATAACATCGTCCATGCGTAACAATAAGAATTTTTCATAACATAAAAACTACTTAACTAAATTGAAAGACTTTTTTATAGGACCAACTGTCAGGTAATATACATAATCAAACAAAAAAAAACATCAAAATTGGTAGTCGATTAAAAAGCACAATATTTTACTTACAGTATTCCTAGGGTCGAGTCCTCCAAGCATGCGCACTGCGTCGCGCTCTCTTTCTTCATCCTCCGATACTTGTA